>CM037870.1:65615017-66085017 GCA_021292105.1 Anadara kagoshimensis
TACGATTATTCTACATCACCTTGGCCACTCTTTGGCTACACCTCGACAGCTGGTATCTGTATGTATACGTACATGTATCTTTTTTGCAGACTTCAACCACTAGCTATAAATATCTCAGTCACTCGACAGACAAGCTTCGGCTACTTTTGTAAGCTTAATGTTAAACTTTCGGCATGTCTATACTGTATATTAAGAATTACCAGAGTTGCCGAACTATATAACGTTACAATGTAAGATTATCTTACACTAGAAACAAGTGTTTTGACATAAAATCGAATTTGTGTTTGTATAATTGTAATGTGTATGGCATTTATAGAACTCCGAACATGGGTTTACTTACGGGAATTACAGAAATCAGATATAAAATTACGTGTCACATAAAATGGAGTTGTTGAGTATTTGTTTGAATGCGTCCTATTTATTTTTGTACGTGCTATGTAAATATGGGACTTTTTTTAAATCTTGAAATATCGAGTCATGAAATCAACATGGCCGTTTTAACGGAAATTTAATAAAATCAGATATACAATTACATTAGTGTATTTGAGAGTAGGATGATTGCGTTTGCTGGGTATTTACAGGATTATTTATTTGTTACATTTTGAAACGCCTTATTGTTAAGTTTTAACTTTTGAACCACTTTTAAATGTATTAAATGATTATTCAAAACTAAATGGTTTATGACTCTATGGTTATACGAGTCATGAAATCAACATGGTTTTTTTAACAGGGATTACTAAAAATCACGTATATCATCACATGTATACCACATAAAACATATTCAGTATTTTGTTATTTAGGGTACTTCTTTACTTTCTGTGATGAATTTACATAATGGCGTCATGAAATGACAATGCCTTTTTATTGATGAACTCAGATAAAAGCGTCATGAAATATACATGGCTTATTTTAAAGGAATTACTGAAATTATTCATACAATTACATTATAAGGAAGTCGTTGATTATTTATTGTTTAATTGCTTTCATACTTGCTGTTCAAATATATGATCATTAATTTTCAAAACGCCCGATTTGGAATATCGAGTCATAAAATCAATATGACTTTTCTTGCGGGAATTGCTACAACCAGATATACATTACATAAACGAATTGTTGAGTATTTTGTTTGCGTTATTTGGCCGTTTAAGTATTTCATACTTAAGCTTGCTGTATAAATATGATCATTTATTTGTCACAATATCAATTTTGAATATCGAGTCATAAAATTGACGTGCCTTTTTAACGGGAACTAGTCAAATCAGATCATGAAAGAATTACATTAAATGGCGTCTTTGAGTATTTGTTATGTAGCGAGAGCTTTCTATATGTATATGGTGTATAAATATGCGATCATTATTTTGTTCCATTTTAAAAACTTCCGATTTCAAATATCGAGTCATGAATCAACATTGTCCTCTGTAAGTGGATTTGCTTATATCAGAACTATATTGAGTATATTTGTCATTTAAATGCTTCCTATTTGCTAAGCAAATATATGATCATATCTTTGTTACATTTAAAGAAGTTTGATTTAAAATACCAAGTCATGAAATCGATTATAATCTATGGATTGGCATACAGGTAGTTATAAAATGTTTTAATGAGTAGATGAATCGTTTTTCATGATTTTATGCCTAGGTGTTTACACTCCCGGAACTCCCGGAGCTCCCGGTCTCACTTCCATGATGGGATTTCATATGTTTTACTGAATTGGACAGTTTTTCAAGTTCTTACTTAGTTTGCTTTTTGGATTGCGGTGTGGGAATGTAGCGGTATATTTGAATTTGTAAGACTATTCTAGGCGAGTTTCCCAAGCGTACTATTTTAAACCCTACAACGTTTACGCGAAAAAGTATTTCCTGTGGATAAACAAATTAATGATTTGATGTTTTTCCGAAAAAAAACGAGCTTCTTCGGGAATTTGCAACGTTTTCCTTTACAAAAGCGTTTCTTACCTACGGTTACGGATACTGGTTACTTTAACGAACTCCACTCAATTTCCTATAGATAATGACTATTTCCCCCAAAACGATGTGAGGACAAAAATTTGTATTCCACGTCGCGATCATACAACTGTTATTAGACCTATATGAGACTTCACAACGATTTTCCACATCGGGTTCGTTGGGGAATACTTTTGAAATGGCATCAGGTTTCAATACAATTTGTTTTATTTTTGTCTCGTTAATGGTTAAATTATGTTTTATTTAATTTTTCAGACTGGCAGAATGCTGTTATAGGTCTTATGATTTTCTCTGCTTCCTTTGGGTTTATAGCTGCCGTGTTAGCGATATGCGGTGTTTGTACGCCCCATTACCAAAGAAAATATATTATTTCATTCTGCCGGCGAGATCTTTCTTGTTTGTGGTAAGTTTTTATTTGTTATAGAACGCTTATCTTGATGGTCAGAGACCCGTAATCTTACCTGATTATGAGTGGTGTGTGTTCCAGCTTATATCGTTATATTGAGGAAGTCAGTTGGATGGCAGATGAAACAAAAATACAAGGGAAGACGTTTGACCTTCGGTAATGGAACAAAAAAACTTTCTCACACTGGGGTCTGCGTGATTAGTACTCAAATACAGTGTATAGGTACCAGGATGCTACATTTACCTGAATATTGCCTTCGGGTAACATTATGCTCGTTATGAACGGTGCCATGTCATCTAATTTTGTGTTTAGTTTGCATTCTGTATCTTCTATGGATCGGTTTATTGGTTTTATCATTTCATGCTAGGGTTATCTAGTTATTACTGTTTTTTGTTTTCTTATTTCAGCAATAAGCGCTGGTGCTGCCTTAATCATATACCCAATTTATATTGAAACGGACAATAAGATTGGATCCCACACGTACGGTTCAGGTTATGGTCTTGGATGGGGTGGTGCCTTCTTCTTTTTAACAGCGGCTCTTTGTATGAGTCTCGACGAATTAGTCCGTGAATCATCAAAAGCAAAATGCTGTAAACTTTGTTTTAAACCTAAGGGTGATGAACGCAGTGAATCTCAACCGGTATGATATTGAGCCATACGAAATGGATCAAAACGGTTTCAAGTCAAAAGAAACAGGAGCTAGCCAAATCTAAACGGAAGATGCTGGGCCTGTCCTCACCGTCTACAGGATATGACGTCACGGATCCACTCACCAGACACAAGGATACATTACGGATTTCGTTGTCAGGCACCTTCTTGTTACTTTTGAATTTCCTTTTTTATTTTTTGAGAAAGGACATCATGTGTTATTGCAATATTCAATCAAAGGTATTATTATGCCATACATTTTTGTATAGCTTTTGTATAAGAGGTAATTTTATTACGAATTTTTACCTCTGCAGTATCAACTACCATTTCTTGACCAAGGTTTCACACTTTTTTCATTTGAATGTAGGATCATGGTATTTTGAGCCTCAGTATTTTGGCTCGAATTACATTATTTTTTCACTTCTACAGGAAAATGCTATCTTAGGCATCACATTATTGGCTCAAATAACCACACTATATTTCACTTCGCCAGAAAATCGGTATCTTCAGCTTCAACGTGTTTGTTCAAAATAACGAAACTATTTCAATTTTAAATTATAATCTAGCAGACTTTCTTATTCTGCCCCGATCCACATTTAAAATTCACAGTTTTTAGTCTACAAAGGTAATTTGTTTTTTTTTTTTTGTATTATTGGTTCTTTTGTGAATTAATGCAAACTATGTGGTCAGTTTATTTTCATCATATAGCTAGCTATCACACAAATATGTAAGCCTAATTCTTTAAGGGTCGTAAGTATATCATACCAATTTAAAAACAAACTTCAAATCTTCAATTTTGAACTTGATTTATTTGTAAAAAAAATTCACAATGTAAAATTAAATATATCGTATAGCCTTGTCGTAAGCTCAACATTGAGCTAACTGAAAAGAGCCGCAATATGAATGGATAGCTACTGGTTGAAAATTTGTGAAAAGTTAGATAATACAAAATGAGGGACCGAGATGCGTTTCCGATTTTGCATTTATCCATTAACCTATTGTTAAACATTTAACTGATCTGGACTCAATCTATAAATTAAATGAGACCGTTCATAAGTTGCTGACACATGCTGATGATTTTTAATGCTCTATTTCATAGAGAAACTAGGGTATTAGATACTTTAACACGTCTTGAAGTTTCATAAAGTACCTTGAGTATGATACTTCTGGAATACCACCGAATTTTAGAACAACTTTCCGGGTCGAGCAGGACTCCGACCTGCTGGTATTGTAGATATTTCTATATTGATTTTATTGTATTTCTTGTTTAGTAGTTTAATTTTGTTGAATTACTAGTATGTATATATTTTTATCTTTTAAAGAAATTTGGCACAGCTTTATTATGGTACACAAATATGGTGACAAGGTTCGCAAGTCATATATAAAACGATATTGAAGACTAGATCTGCTTTGAAGGGTAACACAAACATTATAGGTTTTTGGCAGGTAACACAGCCAGATACCTGGCAAATGTAACTTATAAATATACATGTAACTTTCACTAGTAAATCATATGTTTTTGAAAGGGCTCATTGGTCCGTCTAACCTGCCAACACCTGTATAACATTATATTTGTTTTTCTTAATATTTCTAGATAATTCAGATCAGTTAATTTTTCGTTGTTTGGTTATAGATTATTATCGCCGTGTATTGAAGATAATGCTTGGTAAACTAAGACACGAATAAGCTTTAATTTTAACATAATTAAATTAATGTCCCGGTTTATGGAAATAATTGTATTGTTTCGATCTAATTATCTTTTCACTTATATTGCTTAATATATATGATGATGAATATCAATGTTCGATTTTCCAACTACACATGTCCGTTGTAATGTAATTCGTTTTCTATTTCCCCTTATGCGATGGAAAAGCTTTAACATTGAAAACTTGATAAGTATTGATAAAACGAGTTGCTGTTGAGTCATTAATATTTGTGGAGTTTTCATTTTTAAGTTACAAAAATAAATAAAGATGAAAATATAATCGAAAACAATTAAAATAACAGGGGTCAAAAATAAAACATTCTAAGCTCAGGGTTTTCATTTCTAACCTCAGGATAAAATTTTGACAAAATACATCAAGTTAATCAGTTGACAAAATACATCAAGTTAATCAGTTGACAAAATACATCAAGTTAATCAGTTGACAAAATACATCAAGTTAATCAGTTGACAAGTCATAAAACGATTTCCAGAGTCTTTCCCTTTTACACAACATTTAAAGGTCCTTATTTATAAATCAGTAGCTCGAAAAGCGTTCTCTACTTACATTATTCGGAATTCATCCTTAAGTAACATTACATGTTTCTTCCTCGTATGACCATCTGTAGCTGCCATCACGTCAAGAAATTTTTTTTTAAATTCTATTTAAGAATGTTGATTTTTATTTATGAAATGATTACGCTGATTGGTCGTTTTTAAAATACAATCCAATGAAAATTAAAGTTTCGAAAAATGGGAAATCTTCTACACCCAATTTTAGTTCCACGTAAATCCTGTTGGAAAGTTATATTAACCTCGTGCGACGTCATGCGCGGTGAATATACTGTTTCTGATTTAGATTTCAAATAATATGCAGTTCTATCATAGCGAAGTAAAAACAACCTCATCCAATCAGACAGAAGAAAAATTATAGTCATAATAATTCGAAATATAAAGAATTATGAAAAGTAATATGTATATGGTGATACTATGTATTGTCAAAATGTAAAAAATCTTCAAACTACGAAGCATTGTATTTTTTAATTTTTACATTTCGATATTTATGCTAATTGAACATGCATGCCTCTAGCTTAATTTAACATCTTATGTATATAGTATTTTATTATATAAAGCTATTTTCACTCAGTCGTGGATTATATCTGGTTACATATTTCATAGATAACAAATAACATAAGTATCATCACGTATAACGGACTGTATTATCCATATTTTAAATCACATAATGAGCACCTGTTTTCCTCATACTCATATATACAAGAGCCTTAACTATTTACACAATGTTAATTACAAGTAAGTCAATGCTATGTAAACATGATTACTTTTCCATTTTCAATATTTTGCAAATTAATATTTTTCATTCTAATAATTACTCAATAGTATTGTATAATCATATTAAATTTTATACATTTTTACACAATAAACTTTTGCCACACGTTAAACTTAAAACAAAATATTCTTGTCTTTTTGTTATATGATTGGCATCCATGCTTCATTGTCTCCCTTTATTTACATTGTCCTATACAACCATAGATGTTATCGTCTTTTTTGTCTTGCATGCAGTTTATTGTACGGTTTTAAGGAGGTCTATACTGTTTATCTCGTGATGCATTCGGTGTTTAGTTACTAGCTATAAGATGTACTTAGATTATTGATTGGGTACGACTAGATTGATATCCTCCATTATACTGAATGTGGTGAGCTATTATGCACATTCTAACCGTGGTCGGTTCTATAAACAAGATATGGTAAGGTATTTGATTTCCGTTACATGTGATTCTGCAACATAATATAGGAGATAGTAAGCCTTAAACTGAGGTTTTGCACCATCAAACCAGAGATGATAAGCTATTTGTGTAACATAACCCATAGTTCTGCTCCATCAAAACATATGAAATCAGCTATCTGGCTTTGATTCTAGCTGTAGTTTTTGTTTCTTCAAACCGCAGATGTTAAGCTATATGGTTGTACATTCTAGCTCTTGTTTTGTTCCTTCAAACCATATATGATAAGCATTATGGTTTGGTATGCATTGTAGTTGCTCTGGTTTTGTTCCAACAAACATATATTAGAACCTTTGTATCTAATTATCTGAATTGGCACAAAATCATTACATCCTTGAATCCATATACGCCGACAAAAGCTGCTACATGAACTCCAAAATCATGTGTTTATCAAAATTTTATGACCAAAAACCTAGAACAGCTGCTCGGCAAAAAGAAAGAGTTTATTGCAGTAATGGTATTTTACGTCGCATTCAAGGTTCTGTTGCATATATTGCATGTATGTCGTCAGTTCTAGTGAATGCCACCAGGGTATCTAGAGAAACGCATTAACCTTCGGCAAGCAAATTACCCACATTAGGATCTGTCCTAGTGGGGTTCAAACCTTTGGTCTGTGATCTGTGAACCTCTTTAGACATTAAAACAAGTTAAGGTTTCATTTATTTTTGCAATCAGTAACGAATTCAATACAGATTATGCAACATTAAATAAATACTATTTTACTCAAATGGGTAAGATGGGTGTTTAGTGAACATTATGAATGGCCAGGTGACTGTAACGCATATTCTTTCCATGTTGCAATCATCCCATCTACTTTTCGAAACCCAATCTTCTCATGAAGATTCAAGGAAGCGTCATTGTCTGTTTCTATAGTAACAAAAGCGCAGCCATCCCTTTTTATTATCTTCTTTGACAATGCGTATTGTGTATATTGAGCAAGTCCTCTGCCGCGATATTCTGGCTGGACATACAGGATACCATTAGTGCCTTGTATATGTTCTATGGCCCAAGCTACTGGCGTTCCGTCTTTTGTATATAAGCACACACTTGGTTGATCCATTTTAATTAACAACTTGACATATTCATCACCACCGCCTTCACCGAACTTCCATGTGTTTGATACAGTATCTACAATATCCAGCCCGACACAATCTTCTGTCATATCTACAGGTTTGGGACTGAAAATACAAAATAAAAAATGAAAAAATAATCTCACCTTTAAAACTAGTCATCATGGTGCGAAATTCTTTGTCAAATTTATTCGAATGAATCTTACACGTTAGTTGAATAAGTCTGAGCCTCATATCAAATCTTTAAACACCAGCTGGTACCTGACCAAGACTAGAAAAGGGAAATGACTGTTTCTTTCGCCAAGCATTTGACATGTAAAAATGAAAGTCACAAGGCCTTTCGGAAGAGACCTTTAAACCCGATGTCACGTGTTACGGCATGTATGAGAAGGTAAAGCACCCTAGATGCACATTGCCCTGAACACAGCACTGCAAAGGCACAGATTTCTGTCACTTCACTTATAACCTGTGACGTTTCGAAATATTCTTGATTGGCAAATGGGAGATACAACACCAATCAAGCAATAAATCAATAAAATGTATTTATAATGACTTTGTACCCGGATTTGAAAATGTTCGGTTTCTAATCAAGTCGATTGTTTTTGTTTCCGGAAATTCCACATGCATGCTGTTAATTTCTCGAAAAGGTTTGATCATGGTGCTTATATGTTTAGCAGCATAATGCCCAATTGAAGACTATCAAGAATATGTTCCAACGACATTCTGTTGAGACAGACCTTACAAGAAATTAACACTATAACGAGTTAAAGATTTGATTTCTGAACAGAAATGTTTAGAGAATAATTTCAATCGAATTCATGTAATCATGTTTTTATATTGACCAACATTACACAAATGACAGTGAAAGATTCATTCTCTCACTTTGTAAAAAAAACAATGCCAGAAAAGATATTTTCAGATTTTCTTTACATTGGAAGGAAGACTACTCTACGCAAACTGCAAAATCTGACCAAGCCACCCCGTCAAATTTGACATAGACATCCAGTAAGGAGGCAAACATTTGTATACAAGGAACGTGTTAAATTAAGTAAAACTTTCTGATTATTTTAAAAAAGGTCAGAAGCGCCACTTCTCTGCACGACGCTCTATGCTAGTTCCTGTAGGAAATAGAAAGGGGTTTCCCAATTTTCCAAATACCGGAGGATCACAACAACTACAATATGAGGTCAAGAAATGTACTACAGACAGAAAACACAAAAGTAAATAAATCCTTATCGTATACTTACGAAGACATTATTTTCATGATCACCAGTACACCAATTAGTTATATTTCATGATCACCAGTACACCAATTAGTTAACATATACATGTCAAGTACAGACCTGTCGAAAGTTTAACACTGAACAAACGAAAATGAGTCTAACTTCTACTGCCGTGAGGCAGAGATATGGAAGAGCTGTCTAGATATAAATAGCAGAGGTGGTGATATAGATAACGAGTGGCCGAGATTAGCTGACGATTCGGCTTTAACCCATTAGCTCAATGTTAAACTTCGACAGATATGTACTGTGGCTGAAATTGAGAATCGGACTGCACGATTTATAATATGATTTAAACATAGTTAACGATGCAAAGACACGTGCAATCAGACAGCTTCAGGACAACGTAGTATTGTCATTGTAACGATTAGCCGTAGTTTACAATGCGTACTTGACTGTAGAGTTGAGTAAAAGATATATACGCTCTTGTCAGAATTCTGTCGCTGATATCGAGATGGTCATTTAGGGGATCATAGAGGAAAGGGAAGTGCCTGCAACTATAAACTAACTTTCAAAACACAACTGACAAACTTTCTCGTACAAGGATCTATCAGGAATGAAATCGTAACAAGGTTATGAAAGGCGCTCATATCAGGAACCATGGGTTTATGATTATTCAGCAACGTTAACAGAGTTCTAAAGACTTTCTAGATATATGGAAACAACTTATTTGATACTTTATTGCCGTCATCACAATATTGTTGACACATATAATATCTCTGTATCCAAAATTACCCTGGATATATTTGACGTCCCATAGTTCCATGTTCTTTTTATTCTCAATTTCGATTTCACACATGGCAGTTGTAGTTAGCTAAACAGGATGTGCTTACCCTTCCGGAGCACTCGGTCTCACATTCATGGTGGAAGTTCATGTGTTTAGCTTATGTATTTATGGATTTATGGATAAGTATGTTTGTTTTCATGATTACATCAACTTACATTGCATTTAATAATGGAAATTAAATATATTTAAATTTTAAGTTGATCTTTACTTACATATATTTTAGAGTATCTTCCGTGACCATTAATAAGTAGCATGTACCGAATAATCTCGGAATAAATGAGATCTTGTGTAGCTGACAAAATTCCGATTGAGGATTGCCAAAAACCTCGTCGCACATTTTAACGACGTCGCCAGAAGCTCCTGAACAAATAATAATATATAATCATTATTTTGTCAAACGTGGGATTCGTGATTTATACTTAACAAATAGTTAATGGCATTGCGGGTCATATGGCAGTCTACGGACCGGGTAGTCATCCCCAAAGAAGTATATGGATCTCAGCTTCTCTACCCGGTCCATAAATTGTCATATGGCCAGCAATGCCATGAACTATTTGTTACACTATATACCCCCAAATAAAAGCTACATATTCTCTTTACACTTTCAAACAAACAATGACTGACAAAATTCAACACTTGAGGTAAGTTTCTTAATCTTAGGACAGACGTCTCTCTTGTAAATAAACAGTCCTTGGCATCTGTTATACTACTCAAATCGTCTTCAGTAAAATTAATAGAATATTACACCAGTAACAGGGTAAGACAGAGATATCGCAAACGAGGATGAATATTTTCCTGTCCAGAACGAGCTTTAGCGAGTTCTGGACATTGAAAATATTCATCCGAGTTTGAGATATCTTTATCTTACCCTTTTACTGGTGTGGGATTCTTTTTCTCACATATTTGCAACATAAAGCATGCTTTGTAAACAAAAACATAGCCATCCATGTTCAAATCACAAAAAATAAATAATTTGAAAACTGACAAAGTTAGTTAAACACGCAATCTTCCACCAGGAGAGTGATTTGTAACTTCGAAAGGGTAAGCACCTCCTATGTAGCCAGCTACACCTGCCATGGATGTAATTATAATTGATAATGAAAGGAACTTAGAACAATGGGACGTCAGAATAATTTTTGATACAGAGCCATCGGTTTTATCCACAACGTCATGGCAGCCGTGGAACGTTTTGAGGGCATTGATAAGCCTAGGCTTGCAATATCTCCGAGCTCTACTTTAGCATGTTAACTATGAAACAAATACAGTACACAATAAGTACGAGACAGATGATATATTGTATATTATACCAGTTTTAAATTGACAGCACTAGACGGCCGTTTTGGAATACAATTCCTCATAAGCAGTGCTTTGACTAAAATCATGAAACCAATTTTTTTTTTCAAGATATAGAAAAGATACCCAAAGGACCAAAATATATTATACCAAATTAAGCTAAGGAATACTTTGCATGAAGAAGTATATCTTAGTTTAAAAAAATCAAATTTTAACTGGCAGCAAATTAAGACAAAATGATTTTGTGTTATATAAAAGGAAAGCTGACAATAGACAAATTGAAGTCATCACATTATTTGTTTAGCCATTTTATGAACCGACAGATACAATTACCTTTTATTAGCCTAAAAATTGTGCTTGGGTGAACATTTTTACGCTTTTATTAAATCCACAAGATAGGGAACATGGTCGCAATTGTCAATACCACTTACCTAACAAACAAAAACATACCAATCCACGTTTAAATCATAATAATTTAACAAGTAGGAGCTTTGGAAATTGGCATTAGGTTAAACACGTAGACTTCGACCAATAAACTATGTCTGGGTGCTCCAAAAGGATAAGCATCTCCTGTTTAGCTAGCTACACCCGCAACTCAGATATTTAGTACGAACATTTAAGCAAATAATAAAAAGATACAGTAATAACAGCACTGAATTTAATGTCTTGTTTAATGGGGGGGGGGGCTATTAAATCACGGATTATTTGTGAAATTCAGCTTCAAATCATAGTTTTTTAATATGCAAATTTTTATCTAAAATATTGGCATCCACTTTAAATAAAATAAGTAATAAAACATCGACAGTTTCATTAGATATGGTCAAGGATGTCACATGTTATATTTTGAAATATATAGTTTGAGCTAAGTTCCCACGAAGGATATGAGTATAATACTAATAAAACGTACCAGCCAGTTGAACTTCCCTTTTCCATTCCAAAACATCTGTTAGCAGTTTATATAGTCCAGCATCTTTATTATCCTGACAGTAGATAAATACCAGTCTGTTTATAAATGGAACCTGGAAAAAAAGTCGATCGAGTAATTGATTGATTGATTAATTGGATATAGTTTTAGGCCCTAGTCAAGAATATTCCATTTAAATCAAAATATCGCCAGCTAAAGGTTGTTTAGCTAAAGTTAAAGAAAGTGTTACCTTTACAATGCACTGATAACAATGTGCAGGGAGGGTTCTTTAACGCGCCATGTCTGCCTAGTCACAAGACATAGGTATTTTAAGTTTCTTGCGAAAGGCCCCTTGACTTTCATGTCTAAATGCTGAATGTTTGACGGAAAATTAGTCACTACCTTTTTTAAAGTTAAAGTCAGAACCGGCCCAGGTTCTAACCCACGATATTCCACATGCGAAGAGGGCACTTTACCAATCATGTTGTAGAAGAAATGCATTTGACATAATGAGACCATGTATGTAAGAGTAACTCCCATTCTTTTCGTCATTGTTGACAACTTTAAGCTTGTACATGTAACCTGATTTTGACAGCGGATTGTAGGTTGCGTACATTCGCTTTATGTAGCAGATATTACATTTCTGTCAATTTATTAAGATTCTTTGTAGTGATTCAACTTCTTGGTTGCATTAACTGTTGCCAAATAGATGTTTCCAGTTACACATTTCTTCTATTATCAGTCTTTAATGAGTTATGTCTGCTTCTTCTGCTCATGGTGTATTTGTTTTCCAATTAATACGCTATGGTAGAGCTTATTACCACTACGGAGACTTTATATAACGAAGCACACTGCTTGCAATTAAATTGTTGACCCAGGGATATTGCAAGTCTAGGTTTATCAAGGCTCTAAAAAGTTTAAGGCCATCATCACAATATTGCTGATGTCTCTGTGTCCGGGATAGCCCTGAATATATTTGACGTCCCATAGTTCCACGTTCCTTTCACACAATTTTCATTACACACGGGGCGGGTGTAGCTAGCTAAACAGAGGGTGCTTACCCTTCCGGAGCAACCGGACCCACTTATCTTGTGGAAGTTCGCGTGTCTAACCTGACTTGTCAGTTCCAAATTTTCTTTGCTTCTGGGTTGTGATTTGGACCTGGATAAGTATAATTATTTGGTTTTGATTATGTCCAAATTACAATTAAAACAATAAGTTAGAAAATTGGCCAATTGAGTGAAATTCCAGCATTGAAGTTATGTTAGGTGGTGCAAACGGCTAAGAAACTCTTGTCTAGCTACCTACACCACGTGTAAAATCTAAATTGCGAAAAGGAGGAATATAATACGAACAGATAAAATTAAAGTCACCATCATCTAACCTTGATAACAGATCTGTCAGCTTGAACTAAAACTGCTGTATATCCAGGCCATTTATCAACCCATACTGAATATCCTTGTAATGCTCCTTTGCTTATCAACGATACCGGGATATATGTCTGAAACAAACATCTACATTGTTTTGTTACTGGGAATTAGAAAATAACTTACCTTAATTTTTGTGCATGTTTACTATAATATAGTATATAAGTAAATCCGGTTTCAAATTGCAGCACTACAATGCCTTTGGGAATAAAATTCGTCATTAGTAGTGCTCTGACCAAAATTATAGATCCACAATATTTTTCAGACGTAGAAATGAGAAAATAGAGGGTCCCAGATTTATTTTACCAAATTCACCTGGGGCAATACTAGCATGCATAGCTTAAATTTTCGAGAAATTCAAAAATTAACGAAATAGATAATTTTGAATATTTACAATGTGACTGTATCTCCCTTCGATGAAACTGTATTGCAATTCCCGTGAAAGACAATGGGTTCATGACCCTTGATTCCATACAATGACGTCATGTCCTCCCACCGGGGGTCACGTGGTCATGCGAGATACGCTGACTTTCATAGCAAAAAATCCTATCTCATATGAGCAGGTATGGACGAATTGTGCCAAGGGGATGAAACAAATATGGGAACAAAATATTTATTTTAAAAAATTGTATATATAAGAAATGACATTTCTGCTCAACGTATTTCAAGACGTAATGCAAGATAGTGTGGCGCGTACCAAAGGATGTCTTCGGAATATAGAATATATAAGGAAATGACCCATAGGAAAATTTCATGCATGTCAAAATTTACATTAATAAAATATTGGTTAAAAGTACTTCCTATCTATAGAATAAAGTATGTTCTAAAATGTCATGTCAAAAAAAGATATCTCTGGTAACGAATAAGTATTTCTACATGTGCCTGGAAAAGGTAATTCAAAGCAAAAATGGATATTTCCATACATTTGACTGCATATATATTGCAATTTCATACTAATGGCAGACCTGCCCGTGAACAAAACCGACATTAAATTGTAGGTATTTAATGTAGTTTTCATTAACATAAAGATTATCCACGAGCATGCCTGCCATCATGGTGAAAAATTGAAAAACGCTTAAAAAATAAACCATTATCCTTGTCCGTCACTCATATATTATAGTGTATACAAAGCGTTTGTAAGCCTCGGTATCTCCATGGTAAAGTCTGTGGACTGCTAAGACATCAAGAAATGCTCTTCTTTTAATGTGTGGGTTCGAATCCCATACATTGCACGGGATTTTGTTTTTAAATTTTTCCTAATTTTTGTATCTTCAAAACACATTTTTTATTCAATTATATTTAACTCAATTGTAAGTGAATAAGTTATAATACTTTTTTCGTCAAAAGTTAATATCTAAGCAAGTTGTATAAGCACCGATGTTAATATATATAACAAGACAAAGCAAAGTAAAAATCTCGTATAAACATGCCGTCTCAACAACGTGCTTGTTGTATACTGGTATATGTAACAAGAGTGTCATAGTTGTAGGTTTGTTTGTACTCTGGAACAACGAATTGAAAATGCTGCCAGGGCATCGGTAAATCACAAAAATAATTTACTTTCGATTTAAAGTATATTTATTCATTGTACAGCCGCTTTTTACTACGGATTTTAACTGAAACGTTATCACCGATTAAGTGACAGAAAACACTATTTTATATAACAGTGGCCTCATACAGGTAAAATCTTAAAGCCGTACCAGGAATATTCCTGTGGGTCAATCGCTCGCAAAAACCGAGGACATCCTTTGGCACGCGCCACACTATCTTATATTTCCTCTTGAAATACCATGATCAAAATGTCATTTCTTAAAGAACGGTATTTATCTGGTTTGGTTGTTTTATCATTTTTATCTTAAACGCTTTGATTTTTTGATTGCCTTGGTTGTAGGCAAGTCAATGTTTTCATTTCTATTTGTTTTAAACTCGAAATATTTTTTATTAAGAAAATAATATATTCTAGACAAATTGAAACTGCTATTATATATTAACGTATTTGTAGCACAGGCGTTTTATGTCTAACGTAAATCAGTTATCGTTACACTGTTAACGTTGTCCATCTGTGTATAAAAGGACTCTTTTACTGTTTCCATTCTGATGGGTTTGGGAAGTTACCTCGCATTTTGCTGTTGAACAGCAGGCATACAAATGTCTTGTAAGAATATTGTTAAGGTAAAATTAAAACCTGTATAAATAACAATTCAGCTGTATATGATTCAAAATTCCCTAATTCTATGATGTATAATCACAGTAATAATGACTTAAACATTGTCGAATAAATTATATGATTGTGTAAAAAAGTTACATAGTTATTCTAGTGAACTTGAAATAAAAGACACGACTAATTCCTCAAGTTCTGCTTCATATTTACACTTACCTGAATTATGACACACACGAAATGCTACATTTGAAACTTTATGACAAACGTGATGACTTCATTTTTTCTATTGTCAACTTTCCTTTTTATGCAGCAATATACCTGCTTCTCCTGCTTATGGTGTATTTGTTTCCCAATTAATACCCTATGGTAGAGTTTGTTTCCACTACGGGGACTTTGTACAACGACGTAGGCTGCTTGCAAATACATTGTTGACTCAGGGATATTGCAAACCTAGGCTTATCAAGGCCCTCAAAACGTTTTATGGCAGTCATCACAGTATTGTTAATAAGTTTGATGTCTCTGTGTCCTTGATTGCCAAGGATATATTTGACGTCTCATAGTTCCATATTTCTTTCACACAATTTTGATTACACACGCGGCGGGTGTAGCTATCTACACAGAAGGTGCTTGCCCCTCCGAAGCACTCGGTCTTACTTCCCTGGTGGAAGTTCACGTGTCTAACCTAACTTGTCAGTTCCAAAGTTTTTACTTTGCTTCTGGATTGTGATTCGGACATGATTAGTATGTTTGTTTTTGATGATAGATAAACGATTTCTTTTGAAATTGAAAAAAAACGCTTTAGAATAAATATCATTCAGACATAACCATAATAACTTAATTCATTAGATTCGGGTAATAGAGATAGTTTTATAAATGTCAGTTTTTTATAGTTTTTGTCAGACTATTTCCAGTGTTATTTATATATATCTATTTATTTTTCTGCATCCATCATTACTTTAACGTTTTCATTGTTATCATTATTATTTAAATACTGCAAATATATTATTTGAATGAAATTGGAAAATAATATACAGTCAGTTTATAAACTTACCGTCAAAGATTGCTGAATACATTTCTTTAACTCATGTGCCAACTGATTTATTTGTTCTCTTGATAGTTCCATTTTATACAAAATGATATATGACACACCATGAAAAACTTCAAATACTTAATAAACAACATGCAGTTAGGTATATATTAAACCTGCACAAATGTAACGAAGGTCAAAATATATAACTCCCAGATATGATATTAAGTAAACTTTAGCTAATAACTACGACGGTGTATAGTGGACAGCAACAAATACATTCTGAAAATTATATAGACAAACGATATTGACATGTCCGTTCCTATCTACAGTCGTTAGCCACATTTACAGATATGGTCCTTATATACCTTTGCCTTTATGTGAACTCGGCCTTTGAACACATGACCTTCATTTATATATCAAAATGTTCATTAGAAAATACAGCAAACCAAGACAAAACAAAAAAAAAATGCAACCAAACAAGACAAAACAAGGAAAACACAGTCAACCAAGACAAAACAAAGAAAATACAGCCAACCAAGACAATAACGAAGAAAATACAACCAACCAAGACAAAACAAAGAAAATACAGCCAACCAAGACAAAACAAAGAAAATACAGCCAACCAAGACATTAACGAAGAAAATGCAACCAACCAAGACAATAACAAAGAAAATACAGCCAACCAAGACAAAACAAAGAAAAAACAGCCAACCAAGATAAAACGAAGAAAATACAACCAACCAAAACAAAACAAAGAAAATACAGCCAACCAAGACAAAACAAAGAAAATACAGCCAACCAAGTCAAAACAACGAAAATACAGCCAACCAAGACAAAAAAATACAACCAACCAAGACAAAACGAAGACAATACAGCCAACTAAGACAAAAGAAAGAAAATACAGCCAACCAAGACAAAACAACGAAAATACAGCCAACTAAGAAAAAACAATAAAAATACAGCCAACCAAGACAAAACAAAGAAAATACAACCAACCAAGACAAAACAAAGAAAATACAGCCAACTAAGAAAAAACAAAGAAAATGCAGCCAACCAAGACAAAGCAATGAAAATACAGCCAACCAAGAAAAAACAAAGAAAATGCAGCCAACCAAGACAAAGCAAAGAAAATACAGCCAACCAGGACAAAACAAGGACAGTACACCAACCAAGACAAAACAAATAAAAACTACCAACCAAGACAAAACAAAGAAAATACAGCTAAATAAGATAATAACAAACAAATTACAACCAACCAAGACAAAACAAAGAAAATACAGCCAACCAAGACAAAAAAATACAACCAACCAAGACAAAACAAAAACAATACAGCCAACCAAGACAAAAGAAAGAAATACAGCCAACCAAGACAATAACAAAGAAAATACAATCAACCAAGACAAAATAAAGAAAATACAGCCAACCAAGATAAAACAAAGAAAATACAGCCAACCAAGACAAAACAAAGAAAATACAACCAACCAAGACAAAACAATAGAAATACAGCAAACCAAGACAAAAAAAAAAAATACAACCAACCAAGACAAAACAATGGAAATACAGCAAACCAATACCAAACAAAGAAAATACAAACAATCATGAAAAAACAAAGTAAATACAGGTAGCAAAGACAAAACAAATATAATACAACGAATCAAGACAAAACAAAGACAATACAGCCAACCAAGACACAACAAAGAAATTACAGCCAACCAAGACAAAACAAAGAAAATACAGCCCACCAAGACAAAACAAAGAAAAAACAGCCCACCAAGACAAAAGAAAGACAATACAGCCAACCAAGACAATAACAAAGAAAATACAATCAACCAAGACAAAACAATGAAAATACAACCAACCAAGACAAAACAAAGAAAATACAGCCAACCAAAACAAAACAAAGAAAATACAGCCAACCAAGACAAAACAACGAAAATACAGCCAACTAAGAAAAAACAAAGAAAATACAGCCGACCAAGACAAAACACTAAAAAAAACAGCCAACCAAGACAAAACAATGAAAATACAGACCACCAAGACAAAACAAAGAAAAAAACAGCCCACCAAGACAAAAGAAAGACAATACAGCCAACCAAGACAATAACAAAGAAAATACAATCAACCAAGACAAAACAATGAAAATACAACCAACCAAGACAAAACAAAGAAAATACAGCCAACCAAAACAAAACAAAGAAAATACAGCCAACCAAGACAAAACAACGAAAATACAACCAGCTAAGACAAAACAAAGAAAATACAGCCAACAAAGACAAAACACTAAAAATACAGCCAACCAAGACAAAACAATGAAAATACAGCCAACCAAGAAAAAACAAAGAAAATGCAGCCAACCAAGACAAAACAAAGAAAATACAGTCAACCAGGACAAAACAAAGACAATACAGCCAACCAAGACAAAACAAATAAAAACTACCAACCAAGACAAAACAAAGAAAATACAGCTAAATAAGATAATAACAAACAAAATACAACCAACCAAGACAAAACAAAGAAAAAAAGCCAACCAAGACAAAAAAAATACAACCAACCAAGACAAAACAAAAACAATACAGCCAACCAAGACAAAAGAAAGAAAATACAGCCAACAAAGACAATAACAAAGAAAATACAATCAACCAAGACAAAATAAAGAAAATACAGCCAACCAAGATAAAACAAAGAAAATACAGCCAACCAAGACAAAACAAAGAAAATACAACCAACCAAGACAAACAATAGAAATACAGCAACCAAGACAAAAAAAAAATACAACCAACCAAGACAAAACAATGGAAATACAGCAAACCAATACCAAACAAAGAAATACAAACAATCATGAAAAAACAAAGTAAATACAGGTAGCAAGACAAAACAAATATAATACAACGAATCAAGACAAAACAAAGACAATACAGCCAACCAAGACACAACAAAGAAATTACAGCCAACCAAGACAAAACAAAGAAAATACAGCCCACCAAGACAAAACAAAGAAAAACAGCCCACCAAGACAAAAGAAAGACAATACAGCCAACCAAGACAATAACAAAGAAAATACAATCAACCAAGACAAAACAATGAAAATACAACCAACCAAGACAAAACAAAGAAAATACAGCCAACCAAAACAAAACAAAGAAAATACAGCCACCAAGACAAAACAACGAAAATACAGCCAACTAAGAAAAAACAAAGAAAATACAGCCGACCAAGACAAAACACTAAAAAAAACAGCCAACCAAGACAAAACAATGAAAATACAGACCACCAAGACAAAACAGAAAAAACAGCCCACCAAGACAAAAGAAAGACAATACAGCCAACCAAGACAATAACAAAGAAAATACAATCAACAAGACAAAACAATGAAAATACAACCAACCAAGACAAAACAAAGAAAATACAGCCAACCAAAACAAAACAAAGAAAATACAGCCAACCAGACAAAACAACGAAAATACAACCAGCTAAGACAAAACAAAGAAAATACAGCCAACAAAGACAAAACACTAAAAATACAGCCAACCAAGACAAAAAATGAAAATACAGCCAACCAAGAAAAAACAAGAAAATGCAGCCAACCAAGACCAAAACAAAGAAAATACAGCCAACCAGGACAAACAAAGACAATACACGCCAACCAAGACAAAACAAATAAAAACTACCAACCAAGACAAAACAAAGAAAATACAGCTAAATAAGATAATAACAAACAAATACAACCAACCAAGACAAAAAAAAGAAAAAACAGCCAACCAAGACAAAAAAATACAACCAACCAAGACAAAACAAAAACAATACAGCCAACCAAGACAAAAGAAAGAAAATACAGCCAACAAGACAATAACAAAGAAAATACAATCAACCAAGACAAAATAAAGAAAATACAGCCAACCAAGATAAAACAAAGAAAATACAGCCAACCAAGACAAAACAAGAAAATACAACCAACCAAGACAAAACAATAGAAAACACAGCAAACCAAGACAAAACAAAAAAAAATACAACCAACCAAGACAAAACAATGGAAATACAGCTAACCAATACCAAACAAAGAAAATACAAACAATCATGAAAAAACAAAGTAAATACAGGTAGCAAAGACAAAACAAATATAATACAACGAATCAAGACAAAACAAAGACAATACAGCCAACCAAGACAAAACAAAGAAATTACAGCCAACCAAGGCAAAACAAAGAAAATACAGCCAACCAAGACAAAACAAAGAAAAACAGCCCACCAAGACAAAAGAAAGACAATACAGCCAACCAAGACAAAACAATGAAAATACAACCAACCAAGACAAAACAAAGAAAATACAGCCAACCAAAACAAACAAAGAAAATACAGCCAACCAAGACAAAACAAAGAAAATACAACCAGCTAAGACAAAACAAGAGAAATACAGCCAACCAAGACAAAACAATGAAAATACAGCCAACCAAGACAAAACAAAGAAAATACAGCCAACCAAGACAAAACAATGAAAATACAGCCAACCAAGAAAAAACAAAGAAAATGCAGCCAACCAAGACAAAGCAAAGAAAATACAGCCAACCAAGACAAAACAAAGAAATACAGCCAACCAAGACAAAACAAATAAAAACTACCAACCAAGACAAACAAAGAAAATACAGTCAACCAAGTCAAAACAACGAAAATACAGCCAACCAGACAAAAAAAATACAACCAACCAAGACAAAAAAAGACAATACAGCCAACCAAGACAAAAGAAAGAAATACAGCCAACCAAGACAAAACAAACAAAATACAACCAACCAAGACAAAACAAAGAAAATACAGCCAACCAAGACAAAACAAAGACAATACAGCCAACCAAGACAAAAGAAAGAAATACAGCCAACCAAGACAAAAGAAAGAAAATACAACCAACCAAGACAATAACAAAGAAAATACAATCAACCAAGACAAAATAAGAAAATACAGCCAACCAAGATAAAACAAAGAAATACAGCCAACCAAGACAAAACAAAGAAATACAACCAACCAAGACAAAACAAAGAAAATACAACCAACCAAGACAAACAATAGAAACACAGCAAACCAAGACAAAACAAAAAAAATACAACCAACCAAGACAAAACAATGGAAATACAGCAAACCAATACCAAACAAGAAAATACAAACAATCATGAAAAAACAAAGTAAATACAGGTAGCAAAGACAAAACAAATATAATACAACGAATCAAGACAAAACAAAGACAATACAGCCAACCAAGACAAAACAAAGAAATTACAGCCAACCAAGGCAAAACAAAGAAAATACAGCCAACCAAGACAAAACAAAGAAAAAACAGCCCACCAAGACAAAAGAAAGACAATACAGCCAACCAAGACAAAACAATGAAATACAACCAACCAAGACAAACAAAGAAAATACAGCCAACCAAAACAAAACAAAGAAAATACAGCCAACCAAGACAAAACAAAGAAAATACAACCAGCTAAGACAAAACAAAGAAAATACAGCCAACCAAGACAAAACAATGAAAATACAGCCAACCAAGACAAAACAAAGAAAATACAGCCAACCAAGACAAAACAATGAAAATACAGCCAACCAAGAAAAAACAAAGAAAATGCAGCCAACCAAGACAAAGCAAAGAAAATACAGCCAACCAGGACAAAACAAAGACAATACAGCCAACCAAGACAAAACAAATAAAAACTACCAACCAAGACAAAACAAAGAAAATACAGCCAACCAAGTCAAAACAACGAAAATACAGCCAACCAGACAAAAAAATACAACCAACCAAGACAAAAGAAAGACAATACAGCCAACCAAGACAAAACAAAGAAAATACAGCCAACCAAGACAAAACAAAGAAAATACAACCAACCAAGACAAAACAAAGAAAATACAGCCAACCAAGACAAAACAAAGACAATACAGCCAACCAAGACAAAAGAAAGAAAATACAGCCAACCAAGACAAAAGAAAGAAAATACAACCAACCAAGACAATAACAAAGAAAATACAATCAACCAAGACAAAATAAAGAAAATACAGCCAACCAAGATAAAACAAAGAAAATACAGCCAACCAAGACAAAACAAAGAAAATACAACCAACCAAGACAAAACAAAGAAAATACAGCCAACCAAGACAAAACAAAGACAATACAGCCAACCAAGACAAAACAAAGAAAATACAGCCAACCAAGACAAAACAAAGAAAATACAGCCAACTGAGACTAAACAAAGAAAATACAGCCAACCAAGACAAAACAAAGAAAACAGCCAACCAAGACAAAACAAAGAAAATACAGCCTACCAAGACAAAACAAGAAAATACAGCAAACCAAGACAAAACAAAGAAAATACAACCAGCTAAGACAAAACAAAGAAAATACAGCCAACCAAGACAAAAGAAAGGAAATACAGACACTCAAGACAAAACAAACAAAGAAAATACAGCCAACTAATACAAAACAAAGTATTCTAATATATATGCCTGTACAAAAAGTTGATTGTTTTCAAGATAATTAACAATTTCGGTATTCGTTTGCATTTGGACCTTGACCATTGAACCCATGACATTCATCTAGATATCAAAAATATATTTTTTTTATTCAATATCAACATATTCTAATATACATACCTACACAAAAAGTTCGCAGTTTACGATAATTAACAATTTATGTATTTGTTTACAACTGTGACCTTGACCTTTGATCTCATGTCTTTCATACACATAAATTCATCGAAAGGGCAATACAAAATATTTTTCCAGATTTTTAACAATTTCGATATTTGTTTGCATCTTTGACCAAGACCTTTGAATCCATGACTTTAATCTTAATTTCAAAAAGACCTACAATATATATAATTATATATATATATATGTCTATACAAAAGTTGATAGTTTTCCAGATAATTACCTGTTTTAGAATTGCTTTTCGTCTGTGACCTTGGACTTCATTTATATATCAAAATGATCATTAGGCCAAATGTCTACAGTATTCTAATACATATGCCTATACAAACGTTTATAGTTTACCCGGTATTTAACAATTTCGGCATGTATTTGCATTTATGACATTGACCTTCGAACCTTAGCTCTTTATCTATATATAAAAATGATCGTTTGTTCAATACCTACAATATTCTAGTATACATGACTATGCAAAACGTTGATAGTTCTCCAGATATTTAACAATTTTGATATTAATTTGCATCTGTGATTTTGACCTTTGTATCCATGACCTTCATTTATATATCAAGCCGATCGTTACACCAGTACCTATAATGTTTTATGGTTATACAAAGAGTTGATAGTTTTCCAGATATATTGACAAATATTGTAATTTTAGTAATTTTCCTTGAAGAATCTTGACATTTCCCCATTTGAGCCCTACAGCAATAGTTTGCAGTGGTTCTGGTGGTGGTGGCATACCAACAACCTGACAAGAACGACAAGTTTAACAAAATTTCAGATTCGCGATCGATACCGGGCCACCATACTTTTAGTACGAAGACGTCTCTTTATCATAACGATGCGTGGATATCCTTCATGCGCAATTTCCAAAAACGTGATTACGCATACTACTGGGAATTACTATACGTGTTCCTCGCAATATCAAATTGCCTATTACGCATAGTTCATTACGTACAAAGAAATATTTCGGGTTTTCTACATTTCCCCAAATTACTCAGCTCAGCGTCGTGTGCGGATGCACGTTCTATCTCGGAAGTAGTCAACGCACAGGGTGTTGCAGATTTAGCTACAAATTTCACATAATCGACGGATTCTTCAGAACATTTCTGATCTCCAAATTTCGCATCTACCGTAGTCAATCTAGATAACGAATCTGCAATGAATATGTTTCACGATAAACTCGTAAGGTTGTATCCTAAGGACCCAGCGTTCGATACGCGCACTCAGTTTGGACCTTTCAGAGTAAATAAACTCTAACGGCTTATGATTGGTCCATAACTCAAATTCAGTTCCAAACAAGTACATGTGAAATCTTTCACAAGCCCAGACTATACCTAGCGGTTCTTTCTCGGTTTGAGAATACTTTTTCTTAACATCACTTAACGTGCGACTGGCGTAACAAGTAACTCGGTATTCACCGTTTTGTTCTTGTATTAGACATTTCTAACCTTTGGTCGGAGTAGGACTCGGAGTTAGAGTTGTACTTCAAAGAAGGTCATCTCAAAATTATTTTGTGGTCTTAAGAACATTTCACGTCATCGTTCTACGGATTTTTATTGCAAAACGTTTTGATAACCTGGTAAATGGCGAGTCAGTTCGATATATTCTATGCCATAAAAAGCTTCATTGGAGATAAACATTGATATTACATATCATATAATATCATATCCTAAGGTGACATCGAAAACGCATAACAACATATAAAACAAGTCAATACATGCTTATAACTTGACTTGTATATGTAGCGAAGCATTTCCGGTTTTAGAAGTTCTGAGCGAAATGGCTGTAAAATTAGAATTGAACAATCAAACACACTTATCGATGTTCAAATTGCAAAAAAGCAAAGTTAAAACTTTGAAAACCGACAAATCCAGTAAAACATGTGAACCCCAACCAGGGAATTCGAAGCGAGACAGGATGCTCCGAGAATGTAGTGCCTCCTGTTTATTTAGCTACACCCGTCACTTGTGAAATCAAAACCGAAAACAAATTAATTTGAAAGAGACTAAAGGCAATTGTGAACCAAAAAAATTATTTGAACAATAATTTAACCGGAATCAGAATCGTCAATCTCTAAAACCTTCGATGTTTTCGGAACCTTTTTATTTAGAAATATTGCGTAACCTTAATGATTACTTATCACAGGTCTCTTTGCTTTGCTTTTACTTTTTCTTAGGTGGTTTCGACTTGCTGACGCTATTGTTGTTTTTCAAGTTTAATGCATTAGTTATTTTATTTATTCCTTAGGTACTGAGTGTTATGATTTCTTCTGTGGATTCGCGTGTATCCCCGTTTTCTTTTCTTTCTACATTGTTCGAATTTAATGTTGCGATAATTGCAAATGAAATTGACGTTATGCGCATTTATTGTGGGACAATTTAGTCAGGGGGCAGATCTCAAAAAGTAGCCTCTTTATTGACCCCCCCCCCCCTAAACTTTTTTGTTAAAAGCAGGAAACATGGTGGATATTATTGCCCTATATGTACCAAATTAAGCTAGGTATGTTTTCACCTTGACTTTTTCCCTTTAATGGAAATATGGCTTCCAATCCAAGATGGCCGCCAAAAATGATAATTCAAGTATAAAATTCAATATCAAATTAACCATTCAGTTTTTTTTAGTTGAAATTTGGTATTTGATCAATTAAATATTTATACTAATTTTGCATGAATAATTATTGGTTGTAAAATTCAATATGGCCGCCATTTTTAAGATGGCAGACGTATAATCATTGTGCTTCATTTTAAATCAAAAACAACAAAGGATGTCATTATTTTATGAAATTAAACCAATATTTTGTGTTTAATATATATGCACTTAGTTAGGCCTAGTGTATTTCTACCTTGACTTTTCCGTTTAATGAAAATATGGCTGCCAAATCCAAGATGGCCACCAAAAATGATAATTTTAAAAAATAAAATTGAATAACAAATTAACTGCTGAACCTTTTGAGTTGAAATTTGGTGTTTGGTCAATTAAATATTTATTCTAATTTTCCATGAATAATTATTGGTTGTAAAATTCAATATGGCCGCCATTTTCAAGATGACCGCCTTATAATCGCCACGCTGCATTATTTAAATACAATAAACCAATATATTAAATTTGGTTATATATATATATACTAGTTAACTGGCTCCTTTTAAAAGCTTTTTACACAAGCATGATTCACATACACAAACAACGTGCAGTAGAATGTGTTTTACAATAATTAAGCTGCACAAACATCACAAAGATTCAACAATTCCACATTCATAAATATTGAAGGTCAATTCCCCAACCACTAACAAGAGTTAATGGTAGTTTTTACTGAGGAAATAAACAGATTCCAAACCTTTTCCTGATAATTAATGTGTTTAATGTGCATGATCGGAACGTATCTTTTAAAGTGGCAATGACGGAACCTATGGCTGTGAAGTTCATGAAGGTTTTTGTTAAGGGTTGATAGTTTGAAATAGATTACAAACAAAAGCATCTACACTTGATAACAGCATTGACGACTTTATCGTATATTCATAAGCTTTCAGTTCAGTTTTTAAAGTCTGTAATTTGTTTGAACACTTCCCATGCTCAATCACTGTCTGTTGATTAAACACCAACAGATCTAAATGTTTTTCTTCTGATATTTCTTTTTTTGTTCTAGTACGCACTTAAACCTTACTGTTTAGTTGTGAAACAAAACCAAGAGAATAAAAACAACTGATCATTATCCGTTATTCTATCCATCTCACTCGGCATAAGGAACAAGTCTTGAGTGCCTATTTATGGTTTGCACAAAGACTTGATGTATCTCGCACTGTACTTGAGAATGTAGTATTTGGACTCGCAACCCTCCACTAACTACTGACTCATTGCCTTGTAGTTCCTTGCAGAACTCGTTTGATATAAAACTAGTCAGTTAAGCCTTATTCCCTCCTGTATTTATAGAATTGTTCAAATTCTCAGGCAACATGGAATTCCATCTCTCTTCTGCATTCTTTAAATCTGTTTATACAACGGCGTAAACTGCTAACAAATGATGTAGGGATAGTGCAAGCCTTGGCTTATGAAGGCCCTCATAAAGTTTTATGGCTGTCATCACAATATAGTATGGCGACTCTGTATCCGAAAAAACCATGGATATGTGGCGTCCCGAAATCCCATATTCCTTTCATTCTAAAAAGTGTGGGGTGCTCAATTACCCTTCCAGGTCACTCGTTCTCACTTTCCTGGTGGATGTTCCTGTGTTAAACTTAATTTGAAAGTTTCAAGATTGGTATGTTTGATTTAAATTATTCTTTTTGTCTGGTTTAAGCCTTTACAAAAGCAAACAATCTACTCTAACACTATTTTCTAAAACGATACTTTGTGGTTACTGCGAGACAATCTTCAAAGTGCATATTATGGTCTTCCAATGCTGTCCCATATGTTATCGTACAGGTCTTTTTTCGGTACCATTAGAGAATTTCAAAAATCAAAACAATAATAGCTAAATAATAACATTCTACCAGTGAAAGCAGGAAGAGGTAATGGAGATAGTGACATACGGGACAAAAAGAAGTAACTGTATTCTTAGTAACACTATCAGGTAGTTTACGACCAATCAACAAACATCTGATGTAGTCACAGGTTGATGATATCATCCAGAAATGTTCTGAAAAAAGATATAAAGATTTGTACCATAATACTATTAGAGAGTATGACATTGGTTAACAGCATTAGGAAAGCGCAAATTCACAAACCTTTGACAACTTTGTCGTAGATTTGATAGCACAAAGTGTCATATAAGGAAAAGTGATAGTTTTGTGATGTTTTGTTTGATTGATATTTTGATAAATATTTTGATTTTTATGAAGTCTGACAAGAACTGACAAGAAAAAAAATAAATCAAAATCAAACACAACAATCCATCCACAAATTGCAATCATAGAGCATTAAAACCATTAAGAACTGGTAAGAATAATTCGATTTAAAGAATAATACAAGTATTGCAGAAAAGAGATAGAAAGTTGAAAGTTGGAATAATTCAATCTACATATCTGCGAGAATAAGGAATGAATCTTTTTTTTTTAGTTTTATATCAAATGAGATAAACAAAAAAGGTGTATGGCAAGCAGTTGATGGTTAGGTTAGGTTTTTTGGATGCAAATACTTCATTCCCGAGTACAGGGCGAGGTAAATCAGGTCTTTGAGCAAACTATAAAGAGGCAGGCACAAGAATTGTTCTTTGTGCCAAAGGAGCCAAAGAAACGGATAATGGCCAGACGCTTATCCTTTGTAGAGATGCAGATGTTTTTTAAAGTCTTGGTTTTTGTTACACAATTAATGTTTTGGAAATAAATGATTGTTATTCAAACCTATATTTACAGCTGTTGAATTTTTGAACCAGGGAAATATGTTATATTCTGATCATACTTATATAATAAGTATAAGGGATATACGTATAGAATATATTACTGCAAGGTGCCCATGGAAGTTAATCATGTTGCTGTTGGACCTCTTTGAATGTTTGAATGAAGAGATGACTAATTTTTATTGCAAACGTCAAAGGTCATAGCTATTAAATTGATTCAAATTATCTTTATTGAAAACTTGAAAAACGTTTCGGCTTAAATCCAATCCTTTGCTGTATTTGATTTAAAATGCAGCGCTATGATTGCAAGTCGGCCATCTTAAAAATGGCGTCATATTGAACTTAACAACCATAGTTTGTTCATGAAAAATTAGTATAAATATTTATAAATATTTAATTGATCAAATACCAAATTTCAACTCAAAAGGTTAGGCGGTTGATTTGTTATTGAATTTTAATTTTAGAATTATCTTGGTGGCCATCTTGGATTTGGCAGCCATATTTTCATTAAACGGAAAAAGTCAAGGTGGAAACATACTAAGACTAACTAAGTACATATATATTAAATACAATACATTGGTTTAATGGCATAAAATAATGACATACTATGTTGTATTTGATTTAAATGCAGTGCGATAATTATACGTCGGCCACCTTAAAAATGGCGGCCATATTGAATTTTACAACCAATAATTATTCATGGAAAATTAGTATAAATATTTAATTGATCAAATACCAAATTTCAACTTAATAAGCTGAATGGTTAGTTTTATATTGAATTTTTATACTTAAATTATCTTTTTTGGCGGCCATCTTGGATTGGCAGCCATATTTCCATGAAATGGAAAAAGTCAAGGTAGAAACATACCTAGCCTAACTCAGTACATATAGGGCAATAATATCCACCATGTTTCCTGCTTTTAACAAAAAGTTTAGGGAGTGTCACATTTTTGGGATCTGCCCCCTGACTAATTACACGGAAACGAACATCAGATAATGAATGGAAAAGCATGTGGGGAACTGGTCATATTGATAATATTATTACTTTTGTATTTTACAATTTCATTGGGTTTCTCTAAATTATACTAATGTCACAATGTATAATGTAATTCAAAACGTTTAAACTGAAGGAATCGATTTGAAATTAATTGTCAGATCCACAAATAATTCGTAACAATAAAATGTAAAATAGAACAAATTTAAGACACCCAATATGACTGATTATTCACATTCCTATTACTGAGCGTGATGATAAAATGTTATTTTTCACTCTATAAAATCTGATAAGACAGTGCAGTTATGACATCTGATGGTTTTTAAAGAAAGTTCGTAGAACTAAAGGCGTGAAATGTTCTTAAGACAAAAATATTTTGAGATGACCCACTTTTAAGTACAACTCTTACTTCGAGTCCTACTCCGACCAAAGGTTAGAAATGTCTATTAGAACACTACCCAGTCCTACTGGCGATGCATCGGTAACTACAACTGAATTTGCATTTCGGTCGAAATAACCCACTTTGTCAGCGTTTGTCAACCTTGCTTTTGACTCATCGAAAGCGTGTTGCTGCGATTTCTTCCACTAAAAAGAAACACCTTTCTTAGTCAGTTTTCTAAGTGGTTCTATAACTGTTGCTAGATCCGGTATGAAACGCGCTGAATAATTTACGAGTCCGAGAAAACTCCTAGTTTCGGATGCCGATTCTTGAATACGCGCTTTCGCGACTGCCTCGATTTAGATTGTGTTCGACCTATACCTTGTGCAGACAGCAAATGTCCCATGAATTCAAATTCATCCCTTTTGATTTTACATTTACCTTTGTTTAAAGGTAAACCCTTCTGCTGAATACACTGTAATAACTTTTCTAGTCGAATGGTATGTTGTTCTTCATCTGCACCATGAACAATATATCAAACTCCTTCACATCCTTGTAAGGCTTGTTGTATGACTCTTTGATACATTTCCGGGGCACAGCTTATACCAAACATTAGTCGTCTGTAGCGGTAAAGATCCTTATGTGTGACGAACGTAGTTATTTGTCTAGACTGTTCGCTAAGTTCAATTTGATGAAATGCCCACTTGATGTCAAGTTTACTGAACACTTTACTCTGGTTCAGATTGTACAACACTTCATCAACAGTTGGTATCGGATGTCGTTCGCGTATGATGGCAGTATTTGCCATTCTCATGTCCACACAAAGTCTAATGTCATCTTTCTTAGGAACTATTACCACTGGTGATATCCACGGTGTCGGGCCCTCTGCCTTTTCAATGACTGGTTTAGCTGAAACCTTTTCCCTCAAACTAAATGGAATTCTTCTTAGCGGTTGTGCAATAGGTTTAACATTTCTATCAATAGGAATTTCAAGTTGAAAATCATTTAACTTGCCAAGTCCTTCGAAACACGCTTTGTGCTTTACAAAAATATAGTTGGTTTCATTTATACTATTGACTGAAACATCCGGCCCAAAATTTAAAACATTTAACTTCATCGCTGTATCGCTACCTAGTAATGCACGTCCTTTCTGTTCAATAACAGTAAAGTCAACTTTAACAGTTACATTTCCAAATGAGATATCGGCAACAAAACAGCCAATAACGTTTAAGGGTGTATCATTTCCATATGAGAAAAGTTGTTTGTTGTATTTCCTTGACTCACAAATAATTTTAGATTGTTTCAAATATTTCCAGAGTTGTTTATCAATAATATTACAGCTAGCACCTGAATCTATTATCATGTCAATGTTTGGAACACCTCCTATCTGCACAGGACTGTCACATGTTTGTCGTCCACTATCGAAAATGCATAGTCACCTGAAGTATCGGCAACTTCCTCTGTATCAACACAATGAATTCTGTGTCTACCTTTCTTATTACTGTTTCTACCTTTCTTATCACTGCTAAATGTTTTGTGTTTTTACAACACACTGAGAAATGTCCAATTTTGTGGCATTTGAAGCACTCCTTGTTTTTCGCAGGGCAATCGGAACTATTTTGTAAATTTTCAGATTTGTTACAACGATAACACTTTTGCTCATCTTTTACTGTCCGTGATCTACCACTGAAACTTTGATATCAACGTCTGTAAATTCACAGTAATCAGCTTGCTGACGAAGCCTTGTAACATATTGATAAACTGTTTTGGTGGGGGACTGTTTTATTTTCCGAAACACGTGCCTTTCATATGTAACATTAACTTTTGGTTTGAAATAATTGTCAAATTGCTTTAATGCAACAGTGTACACCGTTTCCGGTTCTTCTGGTTCAACTGTGGGAAATGTGAAAAATATGTCCTGTACTTTCGGACCATTGCAATGTAACAGAAGTGCCTTACTTTGCTCAGCATCTTTGACTCCTTTCCCATCTTGTCCATCTTGTACCAGTTGACGACGGATCCCCATGGCAATCAAACTGTGGGACACACCCCAGGTCAGAAATTGCAAAACATGTGCGACAGTTCATGAAACATACAGTTCGAATATACATTTTTTCATTTTCATATCTTGTTTCATCCTCGTTGCCATTTGTTAGATCTGTCTCCTGATAAAACGTGATTGAACACAAAACCGGCTTCGTAAACCATGCTTTTTTTTATTCAGCAACAGCGCATGCTCATACAAGAAACATAACTCTTACATACAAAATAATATGACAAGACATACAGAGTAATTCCCCTTTACATAATACACACAGACACTACATATCTGAGTGTCATCTATCCAAGCGAGCTTGAAACAAAGGATAAGGATACGACCAATTCCCCAAGTTCTGCTTTATATTTAGACTTATACCTTATTTATGACGCCCACGGAAGGTTACATTTGAAAGTGTATGACAAACCTATTGACTTCAATTTTTTATTGTCAACATTCTTTTCTATGCATCAATATGCCTGCTTGTCCTGCTTATGATATATTTGTGTTCCAATCAAATGCTATGATAGAGCTTTTTCACACTACTGGAACTTTATACAACGAAGCCGACTGCTCACAAATAAATTGATTACCCGGGACTCTTGCAATTCTGGGCTTGTCAAAGCCCTCAAAATCTTTTGTGGCTGTCCCCACAGTATTGTTGATAAGTTTGTTGTCTCTGTGTCCAGGATTTCCCTGGATATATTTTACGTCCGCTAGTTCCATGTACCTTTCACTCAAAATTGAATACGTACGTGGCAGGTGTAGCTAGCTAAGAAAGAGGTGCTTAGCCCCCGGAGCACCCGGTCTCAATTCCCTGGTGGAATTTTACACGTTTAACCTAACTCGTCAGTTTTTACTTTGCTTCTTGTGATTTGGACTTGGGTCAATATGTCTGTCTTAGATTTAATCGTCATTTATGATGAAAACAAACCGAGGTCTTGGACAAAATATGATCCAAACATCTGTTGTATATCGTTATAACGATTTAGTATATCGTTATAACGATTTCATATTTTTTTCAAGTGTGTCCCTTCAGGGGCTCCGTAGAATATGTAAATACACAAAGCTGTTTTAGCAGCGGTCGCTTTGACATCTGTCAAAATGATGCATTACCATACTTCTCGGGCGTTGATCAGGTGTGTTCTTAGTCAGTGATCACAGGCAGGAATGGAATATATGTACAATACAATAACCATGTACACAGAACATGTTTACAGCAAATGTCTTTATAACATATAACAGATCAGCTGATCAACCTTAGAAAATATTTTAAAATCAAGTGCTATTGAGTGAATATGGCGACAATTGTTGATGAGTTCAAGAAATTTGACATCTTTGTGTTTTACTTCTTTCAAGTAATTCAAAACAACATAACCTTTTTAATTCTCTATATATTTTCATGTATTTGTTTCTTTGCGATGTGAAAAAACTACATTTAATTCTATTCTGCAAGTATTAAATGACATGTTTCATTCAACTTCAGCGGGAGGATTGTAACTTTCAGTTTCAGTTTACATACCAGAGGTTAGTGTTCTTCTTCATTTTTCGTTTTAAAAGTTTATAATAAAAAATGATCTTGGGCGATTTTCATTTGATAAGGATTTATTTTCAACACATTTTCCAGTTAATAGGTTTCTTGGGTTTTATAATCAAAAACAAACATACTTATCCATGTCCGAATCACAACTACTTTGCCATTGTATTAGGTATATTGTATTTTATATCAAACCTAACATACTAATCTTTGTCTAAATAACAACCCAAAATCAAAGTAATACTTTTGATTTTGTCAAACTAGGTTAAACATAAACTTTCACCAGGGAAGTGATACCGGGTTTAAGAAGGTTAAGCATACCGGTCACGCGTGAAATACACATTGAGAATAAAAGGAACATGGAAGTATTGGAAGTCGTATAATTTTGGATACAGAGACATCATACTAGTAAACAATATTTTGATGACAGACATAAAACTTTTGAAGTCTTGATAAGCCTAGGCTTGCAATACAATATAAGATTATTTTCTATGAGATAGATCAAAACCAAGATGTTTGATAAAATAGTATCAGTTTCAGCTAATAATTGATTATATAAGCTCTTTTATATATCTATTTGCAAGTCTTGGTCAGATCCGCGACCATCCACATACGAACCAAATAACTGAGCTACCGTAGATCTTAAATATTCAGCGATGACTGTCGCCCAACCAATCAACTCTGCACACCTATATAGATGATATACTAGTGCTAAGTAGTCGTAAATAGGAAAAATTGTCAACATTATCTAATGTACAAAACTTGAAATAAAATAAACGACTGACTGATTCTGCTTCGTAATTGGACATATACTTCATTTATTCCACCAGAGTTAGGCTATGTTTCAAGATTGATGACAAACGTTTTAACTTCACATTTTCTATTATTAATGTTCTTTTCTATGAAGTAATATGCCTGATTCTCCTGCTGCAGGTTTATTGTATGCATGTAATAAGTAATAGTAGAGTTTGTTCCCACTTAAAAACAAGTTCATCACAAATAAATGAGAAATGTATTACATTGCTCGCTTATCTTTTTATGAACGTCATCAAAATATAGATGGGAAGTATAATGTTTTTCTATCTAAAACTATCTTTGATATATTTTACGTCTGAAAGGTACATATTCTTCACATTTTTAAATTGTGTTTTCACATTCGGCGGGAGAAGCTAATTAAACGGGAGCTGCTTATTCTTCTGTTTTCAACAACCCAGTCGCACTTATCTCCTAGAAGTTCACATGTTTTCTAAATTTTCGTAGTTTTACTTAACCTTTTGGAGTGATTTAAACATTGATCAGTGCATTTATAGTCCCGTTCAAATGCACATGTTTACATTTTGTAGTATAATTTACATATATTTAAAATGTACGCACGTAAGTAACAGGTATATATGAATGCAAATACACACCTGTATTAAAATACTCCTGGTGTAAATTTCCACTTGCAAAAGAGCAAGTGCAAATTATAGTTGCATATATGTTTCAGTAAAAGAAGATGGAATTTTGGTTATATGAACGCACAGCAAAAATTACACATATGATTATATTGTTTTGCTTTAATTCTTATTATTTTGGCATTTAACATACATACAAATCTAATTATATTTGCATTAAATCTTTACAAAATAGAACAAAAAGAAATGTAAGTAATAGAAACATAATACACATGGCCTAATCTTGTAATGTTGTATGTTTTATGAGATGTGGATGACTTTTATTTTTAGTTTAATATTGTTAAAAAATGTCCCCATAATCTTGAGAAAAGTTTATATTCCCCTTTTCTAATTGCTATAGATTTTTGGATATTTATAAGGTTTTTAATCGTATTTTGATAGGCACTAAAAGACAATACTTTATTTAAGCATCTTGATTTGAAAATGAAATATTTGGTTTGTGTAATGATCAAATGTTTAAGATGATTTCTGATGACAAGATTTTCGAAGATAAATATATTTTCAATAAAAGTTGTGAAAATATTGTTATTTAGTTATTAAGAAAGCATCTATTTAAAGCAGAAACGTTTGAACAACTTCGCATTCCAAAAATGAATGCAAAAATAGTTCCATTGTGTTGTTTACAAAACGTGCTAAAGGAATCATTGCTCTTTTTTATGATTATATTATTGATTTTTATAGTAATTGATGATCTATACAAGGTAGATTAAAATGTCTGAAAAAAACATCGTGGTGTATCCTGTTCTGGAGAAAAACATTAACATTATCAATTTCTTGACAATATCATAGTGCAGGGGAGCAGCTAGAAGAAAAATCCAAAGGGAGGAATTTACAAGTCTTAGCTATAGAAATGGCTAGAATGATTATGATAAATCTCAAGTACAATTAAAAGTAAGAATGTACATCCTAAAACGATCCTATAGACAATGCAAAGGAGAGAAAAAAAGTGTGGCTCCGGAAGAGTGGCATGTAAATATCATGAAAAACTTGATGTAATCCTGGATTCAAGACCGCTGTCTTCACCAATTAAAGTAATTGAGCCATGAAGAAGAAGGTAAAACAACTAGAAAAAGTCTATTAGAAGCTGTATTAGGTTCAGTTATGATTCAGTTATGAATGAGTTTAATAGCATGAGTAGGAAAAACTAAAGAAAAGTTCAAGTACTTGGAGAAAGAGAAGTTTAAAATTGAGAAGAAACGATTAAATTTGTAAAGAGCAAAACTAGATTCAGAAGAGCGCCACAGACGAGAAGAATGTGAACGTCAGTATTAGAAGATGCAAATGATAATGAGTGCCTTGGACAATAGCAACAACAGAACATCCAATTTCTGACTTCTGCTCGTATACTGTTCAGGCATCACCGCACAGACATCAATGTCAAAAAGGTGCCATTGCAACCTCTTTCTGAACTTCTACTGGCTTCCTTACTACCTTGTCACCAGCCTTTAAAGAATTTTCTAAAGATGTACAAAACGTCCTTTTCTCATTCGAACTTTTTCCGTCCACTGATTGTCATTAAATGTTTTGTAACATAGTGTTGTCCCACTATTCGTTAGACAAACCAGCAGCAAACCCTAAACAAACTTGGTAAGCTAATAGACTCCGTCTTTTAAATTAAGTTTTTTTCATGTTGCCAGCTCGAAGTAAAACCTAGAAATGCTCAGGTTGTTAATAGTTCATACGAACGCATTGCAAACTTACTTTTACACACATAAGTAAATATACTCATAATTAAATTTACATGCCTATGTTAATCTGTGCATACGAACTCGGGTTAAGGTTGATTTGAATATGTTGAAACGATATCATCTTCATCTCAAGTACATCACGATGATTTTATAGATTAATAAAATGGTATAGCAATTCACTATCGCAACAAAGATTTCTCTTTGAGGGTATATATCGAACAAGCAAAACATATTTTCTGAAATATCCTCTATTTATATAATGTTACATTGAAGAGTTATATAAAAATAAGTAATTTTACTTTCAGAGCATCCGGCCTACATCCCTTGTTGAATTTGCTAGTTTTCACTCACAGTTTTTACCTTGCTTTTAAAAGTGTGATTTGGACATGTACCTGTAAGATGTATTTGATTTTCATATTACCAAAAATGAATGGCTGCAACAATGGGAAAATTGTATTCAGACAAATTTATTAGTGATGTTGATGAAAAATGTGCAACGTGTACTCGGAAAAATAATATACAATTTTACTGATTTTTAAAATTTATTACCTTCGACACAATAACGATTCATCTCAAAAAGTATGCATAAGTTGATTATCAGATTTATGCAAATAAAGAGGTATGTTTTGCCCCAAAAATAAAAGCTGCTACTTTATTCAATAAGATCGTTCATACTTGAATGATTGGACATATGTAATGTATATTTCTTAAAGGTTAAAATACTATCATATACCTTTCGAAACCCAATTTTTTCATGAAGATTCAAGGAAGCGACATTGTCTGTTTTTACAACAACAAAAGCGCAGCCATCCCTTTTTATTATCTTCTTTGACAATGCGTATTGTGTATATTGAGCAAGTCCTCTTCGGCGATATTCTGGTTGGACATACAATATACCATTTGTCCCGTATATATGTTCTATGGCCCAAGCTACAGGCTTCCCATCTTGTGTATATAAACATACACTTGGCTGTTTCATTCTTATCAAAAACCTTATATAGTCATCACTGCCATCATCACTGAGCTTCCAAGCATTCGATACAGTTTCTACGATATCTAGCCTAATACAATCTTCGATCATATTTTCAGGTTTTTGACTGAAAATAGAGAATGGCAATACTTTTATAAAACATTATACATAATACTTGTTATATTGTCTTACTTATTTTACCAGTTTTCTTAAAACAAAATGGAATTGTAATTTGTACAGGGATAGGTTAGTTGGTTTTCGTTGAAGTTAAAGTGTTTAAAACCTAATTTGCCAGTTATTTTTTCTACTATGCTTTGGATTTGTGATTTCGACATGGATTGGTTTGCATAATGTTTGGTTTCGATTTTGAAAGACGTATTCATCTGATTTTCAAAACTAGTTTGACAGTAATTTCTAAAAACTGGTGTAAATTGTTAATGAGTTTAATATTTAATAGGATCCCAATAAACTGTGTGAAAAGTTATTTATGAAAAGAAGTAGTATTTTATTTTTCAACTCTATAGGTGAAAAAGCCAATAGCACCAACCGATTCATAGTTTAAATGGCGGTAGGTCTAAAATAATCAAATTAAAAAAAACATAGTGCACATCCAACATCTATTTCAGTTTTTCGAAAATATTTAGATATTAATTTTAACAATAGTTCATCTAACAAAAAGATGAAATAAAAGTTTGGTTTTTTTTTTTTTTTTTTTTTTTTTTTTTTTTTTTTTGGTTAAAATGTAAAATCATGAAATTTATTAAAAGTGTCGTACAGAGTCCTGTGACTCTTACTCTCAAATGAAGATTTTTCATGTTCTCAAATTTAATTGAAGAACACGCGTGACGGGTGTAGCTACCTAAAAGTGATGAAATTACGCTTCCGTATCAACCAGTTTACGAGTTTTAAATTAAAAATTTTAATTTGTTAAGGCATATTGACATATATTCCATGTTACCGAAGTTCCGTAGAAAACCACCATTTTGTCGCGAAGTAAATTGATATATTTCTTACACTATGATTTTCAAATCTAATCGTTACCTGGAGCAGTGATTTGTAAGACCGCTTAGATCACTTGAGTGTCGAGGAATATTCTAGCACTGTTACATAGGTTTATTTATTTATTTATTTTTACATTTTTTTCATTACGTATTTATATATTTTTATTGTGATTTACTGTATACATACATATTTTCTAAAGTTTCTTCCGTCACAATTAATAAGTAGCATTCGACGTATAATGTCTCAGTGACTAAAATATTATGTAGCTGACACAATTCGGATACAGTATTGCCAAACACATCATTGCAAATTGCAGCAACATCTTCAGAAACTCCTGAAAATCATAAATATATTTAAATAAAATGTATATGTAGTCTATAGTTTCCATTAATACCGGAAATAATGGTTTATAAATACTTATATATTTTGTAATACATACACACACACACACACATATATATATATATATATATTATACAAAAACTGACCTATTAGCTTTTTTGTGCTTCAATCACAAGAAATGATAACTTGATTGAAGGGGTTTTACGTTCTTATTTCATGCATATTTCATTTAAATCGAAAAGTCATAAGCTGTATGTGAAGTGATAGAAATTTCAATGCGCTCAGGAGGATGCATTTACATACAACGTCTGCCATGACACAGGATATCGGAAGGAAGAACCGTAAACCGTCTAACAAACCATAGAAGGCAATGTATAATTAATAAACAGTAATGACGATGTTTATAATCCTGATTTCGATGTATCCAGAATTATCCTGAATATTTTACGTCCAATAGTTCCATGATTCTCATATTCGCAATTTTTATTTCACATTGGCGATTGTAGCTTGTTAGATAGAATGTGGTTGTTCTTCCGGAGTACACATCAAAAATTCCTTCAAGTTGGTAGCTGTTCACAAGTTAACCTTATTTTTGCCAAAAAATAAAAAAATAGTCTTTACGTTCGGAGCTGTGATTTTTATCCGCATGTTTTTGTTTCTTCATTGCCACAGACTTCATTTATTTTATGTCATTATATTAGTTCAATTAAGGAAACAAATAATAAATCAAAAGTAATTATGGTTATCAAAAAACAGTATTATCCGAGCTATTTCCTTTATATTAAGAAAGTGTGTTGAAAAAACATCAAATTTATTGAAGTACACTGCATAACATAATATCTGTAATTTTATTGAATCGGTTTAAAAGTAAAATAACCCTGAATATAATTGACGTTGCATAGCTCCATGTTTCTTTCATTCTCCGCTAACAAGCGGTGCTTACCCTTTCCGGGTACCCGTCTCACTTCCCTCCCTGGTAGAAGTTCGCGTGTTAAGCTTGTTTATGCCAGTTTTCAAAGTTTATTAATAAAACCATGACATTAAAACCTCTATTAGCTTTTAGTACATCAAATGTTAATTTCTTGAATAATCATTGGATAACTTCATGAATACTATTTTATGTGGAAATCATTTGTCCTTGACAACGCATAGTAGCAGCGGGGCTATACCTCCCCCGACATCCAAGTATAGTCCCTCGCGTGACCCCCCCCCCCCCCGAAAACAAAACCAAAATACTTTCCTTTTTTCAGGTGGCGCTGTTTATTGTTGTCGTCAGATACAAAATGACATCCGATGACGCACGATTTACGAATGTAAATTCAGATGACTTTTACAAGCAAAAACACAAAGCAGGTCACGAAGTATTCTGTTAATATTTTAAATTAATTTTCCAGAGCCAGGGGAAAATTGATGGCTAGTTTGGATCTAAGGAGGACCAAATCAACAATAGTTTGTGTAATACCCCTCCAGACAACACTATAGGAGAACAGTTCCCCTCCTGAGAGGTCCATAATAGATTAATATGATGAAAATTTAAATAAAATCAACAGAATTACCACACAGTTCAATCGTCTCTTTCCATTCTAAAACATCTGTTAAAAGGCTAAATAATCCTGCATCTTTTTCTCGACAGTAAATAAATGCTTTTCTGTGTATATATGGAACCTAGAAGAAGTCAAAATCAATTTCGACATGTAAGTACCCTCTCTAACCCGTTCATTATTGTTTAACACCAATATATGTCAACGATCTTGTGTCATCATCTGTCTCATAACTTTGGTAATCACAATAATATCTCTATCCCTTGAATTAAAGAAGCATTTCTTTTTTTCATGTTTTTTAAATGTACATGCTTAAGGTCGAAGGTTTTTTTCAGGTTATTATATTTTCTTATGCCTTCCCAGGTCTAGAACTAACCACCTCGATATTTATGAAGGTATCTTGATTGTGGTGTTTAACTCCATCTAGTCACTGCGCTTCGTCTATCGTGTTTTGTCTTTTTCAGGCTGTTGGTTGTTACAATATATTTTATTTATAACTTGTCTTTTTGCGCGACGACATTTTAGTTGATATGGCATTGATCTGTATTGTTATATAATCTATAACTGTTAGCTGCATTTATGTGGTTTTTTTTGTTTTTTTTTTTTTAGCTGCAAATTTCTTTCACTGGCGACGACAGTTAAATCACCAATATATTTATATACTTCCTAACCTTGATAACAGATCTGTCGGCTTTAACTACAACTGCAGTAAAATCAGGCCATTTATCAACCCATACGGAGTATCCTTGTAATGCACCTTTGTTTATCAACGATACCGGAATATATGTCTGAAAAAAAGATCTAGATTGCAGTTTTATCGGGAAATTTTATAACTTGTGATTCCAATATGTGTTTCTATTGATTTGTCTAGCTTCGTTAATTGCTTTTTTCCAAAGGAAATTGAAAGGGTGGACAACTTCCGTGAGGATTAGAATACATTTTTAAAAAAGTGGCCGTGATATTTTGGAAAATGTTTGACAAAATATCTCTTAATTAATTCAAATGTTGTTTTTTCCCCATCTCTGTGTCAAATATTACCTTAATAAACTTACCGTTAAAGATTGCTGAATGCATGTCTTTAAATCTTGTTCAAGTTGGTTTATTTGTTCACCTGACAGTTCCATTGCTTACGTAAAACCAAATAGGGCAGATTAGAATAAGTTCCCAATAGTTTATTCGTACATGTTTCAACTGGCATGTAGTTAGGTTAACCTAAATGTCTCAAAAATTGTTCAAGGCCGGCCCATATGTTTCACTTATGTAATTAACACTAGTGCAAAAATGTATTGTATTACGTAATCTGATCATTCGCTGATAACTAACAAAGTATAAACATGATAGGAAATATAAACTGATAAAACGTCAAGTTGTAATGGTAAAAGTGAAACACTATCACTATACAATTTACATAATACATATGTAAAGCTGTTACACAAAGCATTATTTGATTTTTAGATTCACTGACATTATAATTGGAATCATGCGCACGTAGCAATTCGCATAGCAAATAACGCAAAGGTTTTTCTCCATATACGTGTCCATTTTCAATGAATCGAACTTTAATCTTTTTAAACTAAAATACAAGGAAAACAAGGACAGGTTGCTCTAAATTGAATCATTATCAATAAGTCTTGCACAAAGCAGTATGTGAAGTCGTCAAAAATGGTCTTCTGGCTTATCTACCTCTGCGGTACCTCAGATGGCTGAGTGATCTCTCCGTATGAGGGAAGTCGTGGGTTCGAACACCGACCGTGTCTGACCCAAGACTTGAAAGTGGGTAGTAACTTTTCCTTCGCAAAGCACTTGCCATAACGAAATGAAAGTCACGGTTCTTTCGGATTGGAACATGAATGAAAGAGGTCCCGTGTCACGGTAGGCTTGGCACGATATAGAACCCTGCTGTATAATGCCATCAGCGCAACACACAGGCAAAATTTCTGCACCTTTGCCTATAGCTGGCTACGTTCCGATATCAGTGAAATATTCTTGACTGGAATGTTAAACACCATTACTTAACTCTTCTGTCTTATCTAGATAGTCTGGTATCAATCTAACGTGGATTCTACAAAGTTCGAATAAATCTTTCTTTTACTACTTTATCTCGTGTAGAAAGGTATTAAAACATTTAATTTTTCTAGAAATACTTTACACCACTATCTTTCATGCTAAATAGAAAGAATGTCTTAATGAAATATATTATGTGTAATTCGGTAAGACAAGATACCAATATCTCGAGCTAGTGTTGAACAGGGATTCTGATAATTTTGTCAAGCAATATACGGACTTTAAACTAAAATAAGCCATCATCAAAATGTTAAAGGTATTGATAGACAACATATTTGTTGTGTCTGTTTCAACATCTTAAAAAACATTTTGATTTCACAATTTTCGTCTAAGCACTACTGATGAGGAATTGTATTCCGAAACGGGAGTCTAGCGGCGCTGTAAACAAAATGGTAGCCAAAACATTTAATTGATATAATTTGTCAACAGGCAATCAGTATATCAATGGATAGAAACTTTGAACCATTGCTTGATGATTCGTTTCCTTATTCACATGATATAGAACCTTCAACTGCAGATACAGGTAAATAGATCACGTTACATTTCCCAATAAACATAAAATTATTTTGAATACAAAGATAATGTTATCTATACTAGTGAATTAGAAATAAATGGTATGGCAGCGCCTTAAGCTTCATATTGGACATGTACCTCAATTATGACACCCAGTAAAAGCTATATTTAAAACTGTATGACATTTGTTATCACTTTAATTATTCTTCTGCCAACTCTCCTTTTCTACGTAGCAATTTTACTTGCTTCTCCTGTTATGGTGTATTTATAAAATTGTGAGCCTATTCCCAACACGAGAGCTGCAGCATGCTGCTTTCAAATATCGGCGACACAGAAATATTACAAACCCAGGCATATCGAGATCTCAGAGTTATATATATATATATATATATATTATAGTAGCAGGAAACATCATAGATATCTCTTAGGCATGGTAACTGGCGAATATTTTTGACAATAGGTTGTATTTCTGAGAAGGAATGAAGTGAGAAAAAACAAACATACATAGGCGGTGAGAGGATGTGTGATTAGCTATATATAGTTAATTCGCGCTAAGAAAAGCAACCGATGACTCTTAATATCACAGGCTTTCGATGCATCTGGAGTATGTAAAGTAATTAATGGAAATGTTTAAAGGTTAACAAATCAGGTACTTAGCTATCACAACCATTATCATAATAAATAAACAAAAGTTAGCTAAATACCTTACATTTAAGTTAAGGTTAGTAATAGACAGATTTTTATCAAAATGAAATGTTCTAGCTTATGTCTTGATAAAACTGAAAATGAACAAAAAAGAACTAAACCATTGTGGTTCAACTTTTTTCGTTTTTGATTCATGGTATAATTTTCGATTGCTATTTGTTTGCATGACCAGGAATACTATCTTGTCGATGTATTTGCCCTCAAATTTTACCGCAAATTGAAATGAATTTGAAGTTTATGTGTCCAAATATTTGTATCGAACCACATTATTTTTCATTTTGTTTACAAACAGCCCAAGAATGCTGTTGATAGAGAAGTTAAACCTTACATACAGTCTCGTCAAAACATCTATGAAAATGAACGAAGGAAGATTATGAATTAATCCGCGAATGAAAATTGAATCATTCAACCAAGGTGTGTACCCGTTTACTATATATACATTTATTTTATTACAGGCAACAATAGAGTTATTTATGTGAAATTAGGCACATGTTTAAAATTATACTGCAAAATATGCAATATCAATACATGTGCATGCTGTGTAAGACATGTGTGTGTGATACCGGATACAGTTGTGTTCCTTTAAATTTATTTTCATTTTTGTAGTGTCATGTGCTTCTTTTGAATTTTTGTGAAATAATACATTCAAATGTAGCAAATGACATTATTGTCATGTGCTATTTTTGTATGTATTATTTCATAAAAATTCAAAAGTAGCACATGACAATAGTATATGCGACACTTCAAATCTGAATTACTGAGCACGGTTTGGTAGGTAAATCAAGCTATACGACTAATGACATATCTGCTTTTTAGATAAGTCAGACGCCAAATTTTGCGAATAAAATTATGAATCGCCTGTTTTAAGAGTACGCCAGACGTTGGGCTAAATTAGAAGAGGTTGAGCTTGATACCTTATCCGACTGGATAAAAGTTGTGAGATCTTTGGTTAAAACAAGGATTGCCAAACTTAAAGGTACTAAACCGTATTCAGTACTCAGGGATTCAGATATTAAGGCAATTCTCACAGACAAACACAACAAATATGTTGTTGTCCCAGCAGATAATGCTTCCAACAACATAATTATCGTTTGTAAGAGATTCTACCTTGAATGCCTTATTAAGGAGCTTGGTTTAGATAATATATCAAATAACCCTGCATATACTAGAACTACATTTACCAAAGATGAAGTTTTTCCAACCATAGGGTAGTTTTCGAGTCTGTCGGTATCAATCTTAAATAGGAAGATCTTGATCTTCCTTACTTGTATTGGATACCTCAACTCCATAAAAAGCCACACAGTGAAAGATATATAGCAGCCTCGTCTTAATGTACTACTAAATCATTATCGGTAACACAAATTATCGCCAATCGTCAAACATGATCTTCAGTCTTATTCAGAAAAAGTATATTTTACATCTGGAATCAACCAAATGTGGATTCTCAAAAATTGTAAAGAATTATTTGAACATCTTGCTTCTAATACTTTATCTCATGTAAAAAGTTCAAAACATTTGATTTTTCTACACTATACACCACTATCCCTCATTCTAAATTGAAAGAACGTCTAAAAGAAATTATTCACTCGTCATTCTTTTACAAAAACGGTAAGCCAAGATACAAATGTCTGGTGCTGAACAGAGATTCTGATTATTTTGTCAAGCATCATACGGATTCCAAACAAAAAAATACTGAAGATACCATCAACAAAATGTTGGAGCTTTTGATCGATAACATATTTGTTGTGTTTGGTAATATAGATTTTCAGCAATCAATCGGTATAACAATGGGTACAAACCGTGCACCATTGCTTGCTGATTTGTTTCTTTATTTTCATGAAGCAGAATTTATGCTGAACCTTGTTAAATCCGGAGAGAATATTGTCGCCAAATCATTCAACTCAACATACAGATATATAAATGACGTTCTGTTTCTTAACAATCCTAAATGGAGACTATGTGAATGTCATCTATCCTAGTGAGCTTGAAATAAAAAACACGACTGATTCATCAAGTTCTGCTTCATATTTAGACTTATACCTGAATTATAACGCACACGAAAGAATACATATGAAACTATATGACAAACGCGATGACTTCAATTTTTCTATTGTCAACTTTCCTTTTCTATGCAGCAATATACCTGTTTCTCCTGCTCATGGTGTATTTGTTTCCACTACAGGGACTTTGTTCAACGAAGTAGGCTGCTTGCAAATAAATTGTTGACTCAGGAATTTTGCAAGCCTAGGCTTATCAAGGCCCTCAAAAAGTTGTATTGCCGTCATCACAGTATTGTTGATAAGTTTGATGTCTCTGTGTCCAGGATTGCCCTGGATATATTTGAGGTCCCATAGTTCCATGTTCCTTTCACGCAATTTGATTGCACACGTGGCGGGTGTAGCTAGCTAAACAGGAGGTGCTTACCCTTCCGGAGCACCCGGCCTCACTTCCCTGGTGTAATTTCACGTGTCTAACCTAACTTGTCAGTTCCAAAGTATTTGCTTTGCTTCTGGATTGTGATTCGGACATGGATTAGTATGTTTGTTTTTGATAACCTTAGAAGCTGTTTTGAACTTTTTATGTTTGCATAATATTATATCATTGTTGTTTTTAATACGTTAACTAATATACAAGCAAAACAATATTAACCAAAATATAAACTTTATTTATTGATACAATAATACTATATAAAGTGTAAAAGTATCAGATTAAATGCTAGCACATACAGATAATTACAGATGTTAATATGTATAATTATCTTGGTTATCACAACACGAATGAATTAATGAAAATAATAATAATATTATACAGCAAAACCTCGATTCTTTGTCGACACTTATTCAGTCAAATTCTGTCGTTAAAAATATCTTTTGTGATAAATCTAGGGACAAATTTCTACATTTTTATACCAGTTTTAATTTTACAGCACTAGTCGGCCGTTTCGGAATACAATTTATCACCAGTAGTTCTTAGATCAAAATTGTTTTCAAGATATTGAAAAGACATCCAAAGGATCAAAAATATATTTTGCCAAATTTAGCTAAGGAAATCCTTTACATGAGGGAGTATACCTTAGTTCTTTCGGAATTTCACATTTTAACTGGCGGGAAGTTTAGACAATAGTATATTTCTGACAATAATACACAATTATAACGATAAACGAGATAGACTTTAGAGATGGCACAGTTAACGTAGAACGTTATAACGAAGTTTTATTGTATTAAAATTTGATTCATCACGTTGCTGCTGTCACATGGTATTTCTTCAGTACGCATATATGCATAATTTATATACTTAAGTTTACTTACTTGATGCTCAATCACGTTTTTCATTCACAAATTATAATTAAAATGGCAATAACATTAAGTAGTCAAGCACTTTATATAGAGTTATCAGTGATTAGTAACGCTTAACGTTTGTGAGGAACTGTTTCCCAGAAATGGCGTCATTTTCATCTACCGCAGTAGTACATAAATGAATCTTATCATATTCAATTCGTTTGAATTATTAAAGTAAAAATTGTCATTTTCTAATGGATTGGAAACAAAACGATATCTATGAATGAAATATAACAAAAAATGAATGCTCTCCCTCCCTCTCTCTTTATATATATATATATATATATATATATATATATATATATATATATATATATATATATATATATATATTCCTGATGAGTGTGAGTAAAATGAAGTGATTTAAAGCTGTTTTTAATTCTAGTGAAATCATATCATTATTTTGGATTGTAAATATAAATATATAAATGTAATTAATGAGCAAAATATACTCTAACAGGTTATGATTGCTACTTATTGACAACAGTTAAGTTTATGAATTATTATTTAAACATGTTTTTGATTTTCTCAACACATTATATTGTTTATTCTGAAATCGAAAATGGCACTGAATGAAACAAAATAATTAGTATCAAAGATATAAAAGAAAATAAAGAGTAAAGGTATTCGTACAGAACTTGATAGATGACTAAACTAAACAAATAAAACGTGATATAAAATTGTATTATTTTACCTCAATAATTATAAATGACTGATTTTTTATTAAATGAGAACATTCTCGGGAGAAAAATATAATAAACCTCTCATGGACGTAATATCGCCTTCAGGCTAACCGGTTTCTATGTCATATTCCACGTTTTCGACACAATTGTATGATATCATGGCTTGCAAATCCATCACATTTGCAAAAACACTCGCGTAAACTTTCGACGTGTTACCGACATATGGACGACAATTGATGGCAGATTGATGATCATCTCAAACGACGAGATACAAAAATGACCATCTGTATACAAAAAGAGACCCTTAGTTTAAATATTGAGATTTTCAATTTTATATTGGGATATACAAAAAAAAAACATGAAAGAATTGCAAGATTTGTGGAGAAACTCTTAAAACACACACAGTCATTTTTCCAACATACTCCTTTTATTGCGTTCAAAATCTATTTTCTGCAATACTATTGGGTTGTTGTAAGAACCTGTCCGCTTACGGGACGTAAAATGTTAATATAAACATGGGTATTTCGGATTTATTTCTTTGAAATATGCAAAATACTTTATGAAAGCTTAAAAACTTTACAGAAACATATAGATGAAACCCGTGTATAAAATATATGTAAATAAGCAATACACATAAACGTATAATACAATGTGGAGATTCATGTGTAGAGTATGCTTTCTATGTAATGTTAGAACAGTTACCGTCAATATACTAGATGAGTCCAGATCAAAGTCATCAGATCTTCCTAAAGAATATACATTGTTGTAAAATCAACAAATACTTTAAACCAACTTTTTTCGTTGCTAATTACCTCCGCGATTTTCTTGTCAAAACTATTTCATGACTACTAATGTTTGCGATATTGACTAAAGTTGATATGGAAACAAGCTCGCATCAATTAACTTTCGCAATTATTTTGTCTTCGCGAAACAGCCGAGTGTTAATTGCACATGAATAAAAGTTTGTTTACAGTACGAAATTGATTTGTGGTGCAAAAACCTTAAATATGTCCGAATTACTACTTTGTAATAAAATTTACATCGGAGTTGGAATGAGTAAAAAAAAATATGCATTTGAGCTGATCACTTAAAACAGGAAGTATCGCTGAGCAAGAGCTATCCTTCTTGCAGGAGGACAAGATAGATGTTCAAGTTTTTCTCCCTTTTCTCCATCCTCTTTCTGAACACAGACTTTGTAGGTACATGGATCAACTAAAATAACAAATTGCAAAATAATCATATTATACTTATGCCATTATAGATTAAAGGAATACAACATGTATGCGGTAGAATAAAATAAGGCTATGATTATCAGGTGGCCATGGTCTTCATCTGACGATTATGCCAAATATTTTGCAAAACTTGATAGACTGGGTAGAAAGTTTTTAAAAATCAAAAACCCCTATATTATATAAAGTCCAATTAACAAGATTTTAAATACTTCTTCCCTTAAGTGTTATATCTGAAGTTTTAGATTTAGTATACGCCACAAATCTACAGTATCATTTAGGACCAATGCGAAATTATGCAAACTAAAAATGCAGGTGCTTAATAGTATTTTAAAGCATTTTTTATGGTCATCTGCAATTTCCTTATTTCCGACCAGACTGCTGAAATTTATACAATTTATAATTATACTTTTCCTAAAACTACTATATCTAACATCTAGCAGGTCCCTCGAAAAAAAACGTTAAAAACCGATGCCCCTTGTCACGGCAAGCGTGACACGCTAAACTTCCCTCTTTGAAAATTACCCTTAGCGTACCGCAAAGGTATTTTTTGTCATTTATCTTTAGTTGGTGATGTCTTATTTTAAAAATATTCTTGACTGGGACGTAAAACTCCTTTGCTTCAACAGTCTAATGTCTCGATATTACACATTATGATATTGTATTTTAAAATCTATAGGAAAACTATACAAGTTCCCTATTTATGGTCAAAAGACAACATCTGTGCATATAAAATACTACTTCTTCAAATGATGCTACCTCTCAAATATTAAGGTAAAGCTGAAGTAAAGCTGATATTCTTTTTATGACTTTATATAATTTATGGAGGCCTTTTAAAGTTTGATTTTGTAAAAATTATATGCGTCATTCTATAAATGCTTCATGTCGATCCCACTTGCAATTTGTTTTTTTATAAAAAAAAATACTTCTTGCCCGAAGATGCTACTTTTTGCATACCTTTGGGGGTTTTGGACCCATAACTAACGGTTGTTCAAAATTTTTTTTCTTTATCTAAGCAATCGACATATTGAATATGGGTGGTATAGGTGGTGTGTGTGGTGTTTTCATGATTTAAAAATAACACAGTCAAATATATAGTAAACTTGTATACAAGGAGAACACACGGTGTCTAAAATGCGTGTGCTGGAAAGTTTGATATAGAACTCCATAATGCTTCATTATAGTTCATATGTAGTCTTAATATAGTGTATGTTTATTTTTATTTAATGTATACGCAAACTTCACCCACCAGTTAACTTTGGAAGATAGTCGTTTAATACCATATCTTGTTTTCCTATGTTACGACATGACTTGACCCGCACAATTGCCTTACTTATGCCATAGCTTGCAACAGTTCCCTTGTCAGCAGCAATCTACAAGGAAATTTTTACAAATGATAAAATTTGGCACTGCACACTTTAGCTTCATAAGTATAAAACACTGGAGTTGTAAACTTTTTCATTTCCAATAATTCATTGACACTATTTAAAGTTGCAATATAATATTCAATAAAACTTATGCCTTCCATAGCATTAGTATTATATTGCTTCTTCTATTTTCGCATTTTGTATTTATTTTCATCAGACGATTGTCAAAAATATCAATGCAAGTGATCTTTTTCGCCTCGCTTTGTTTGTGAAAGGTCGTACCGCAACCGGGTATACTTAAAAATAGGTAGTGGCCATTTTTTCACAAAGCACTTGGCATTTAGAAATAAAAGTTGCGGGGTACTTTAAATATCTTAAAAATCAATGCTCCGTACCACGGTAAGTGGGGAACTTTAAAGGCATCCGACTTCACATTGCCCTGAGCGCACTGCAACGATCAACATTTCTACCACTTCATCTTTAGCTGGTGACTCGTTGATATCAGTAAAATAATCTTGAATACTTCGTTAAACCCATTCAATCAATCAATCTTAACTAGTAATTGTTTATTTCAGAATTTTATTTACATCAAATTAAAATATGAGACAAAAAGAACATAAAACATATACATTATCTCAAACCATATGGAAGATTATAAACAATCTGCATTACATCGAAATTTTACATTGTAAAAATCAAGCCTTCTTTTGATCTAGTAATAATTGTTTTTACTAAATTTTGATTTGCTTACTAAATTTGACAGTTTTAAAGTTTGTACTTTGCTTCAGGAATGTATTTGAACGTATATTCTAAAAACTGTATGTAAACACTCCAGCATCTACCTGATAAAGATGAGAATGATTGCACCCTGACAATAGTAACTATAGCCAAGTGTTGAAAAATTACCTGGGATACAAAAACGACTGAATGCGCACCAACTGATTTCCCATAAGCTCCAAACATCTTTCTTTGTTTCACTGGTTGTGGAGTAGGTATAGATGCATTAGGCATACCTACAGATATAAACATGCAAATAGTTACAATCAATCCAATCAACCTACAATTTGATTTATCTCTCTAGAACCAACATTACGTAAAGACCGTTAGATACGTAGAAGGCATTATTTCTACCGTACACATCTGCTAAGTTAATGAATATAACCACCAAAATATGTGAATTGTCTCCCTTTATGTATATATATATATGTAACGTCTTTGTCCTTCTGTATTTATTTGTATACTATGTTTTTTTTGTGGTACGATAAAAGCATGTTATGTATCATTACAAATAATAAAAATTAAAAAAAAATATAACGTAAAGACATTTTCTGATTTCCGAAAATTTCTGATTTGAACAACAAACATACTGCTTATCATATGCCCATCTTGACATTAATATGTCAATAATATAAAATTGTAAAAGAAGGAATAGAATTGTATACTCTCCTATATATAATATCACCCTAAACTACAAACTAAATTATGGGCATTTAAGAAAATAGCAAATGCTACGAAATTCCTTAATTTTAATTTCCTTATCGTTTGAATTATATATATATAGCACGACAGTGATTTCATAACATCTTGATATAATCAAATGTAAAGTAATTTGTTCTTGAAATGTGTTCAGATAGAAACAAAGGAAATGGTTATAAAAATTTCTTAATGTGTCCAGTATGTTCCCTCGGTTGGTAGAGTGCTCGTATTTCGGAGGTCGTGCGTACGAACCTTGCAGGGTCTGATCAATACTTAAATGGAGTCAAGCACTCGCAAGTAAGAAATGAAAGTCGCGGTTCCTTCAAATGAGATCTAAAACAACTGCTACGACAAGAGTTGCACTTTAAAGAGCCATCCCTGATCGCATTGTAAATGTAAAAATATATGCCACTTCTGTTATACCGGATGGCTTCTCGATTAAAGTGAACTATTCTTGACTGTGTCGAAAAACTCATTCATGCAATTAATCTTTCTTAAAGCTGATAAATCATTGATCAGATAGTCTGTCGAAAAACATATGTTATACGGTTTAATTGAAAACATAGAAATAATGTACCAAATATATTAAAAGTCGGGTTGAGATTCCCTTACCCTGACTAGAAGAAGTAATATGTTCTACTTATGAAAATGTACTGTACAATAATTGAAAATCAAACAAATATTTCTGTATATCTACATTACCCATTTGGGCCCATGCTATTTGTCCCCCTTTAATCACTATATCTGGTTTTGCACCAAAGAACGCTGTATCCCATAACACTAAGTCTGCCAGTTTGCCGACCTGCAATGATAAATGCATCTTATATTGCAACAATTCTGGTTTATTATAGGAATAAAGTTTTTTTGCCATAGAAGTATGAAAGAATTGGACATTTTGCGCACTCAATAGTTCGCGTATGACGTAGCGAACAATGATACGTGGGCAATGTCCAATTCTTTCATACATCCATAACAAAAATGAAAAATAACTTCATTTCTTAAAATTGAATCGATACATTTTTTACACAACAAATCAATAATTTAAATAATAACATTGCCGAAGCAAGTAAAACATAACTATTCGTAGGAATTCAAATGCCTCTGCTTGTCATCCATAATAATAAGATGAGAGCCAATCCATTCATGCAAAGGTAACAGAAAAATATGACCAATCAAAATGCATGAAACTTGAATTATTTATTATTTACAAAACAATAAAAAATAGTTTTCCAATATAACTGCCACTTCGAAGTCAGTAAACAATTTAAAATATTACAAATTACTTGTAATCTGTCAAGTTACAAAGATACATTGATTTTTTCTACATTGTACACAGCAATAATCACATTGATACGTGAGGATCTTATTCATAGAAACATGCATCCCGTTTTGTAATATACCTTGTAAATATAGTAAATTATAATTACACATTATACCCGTTTTAATTTTACAGCACTAGACGGCCGTTTCCAAATACGATACCTCATCAGTAGTGCTTGGACCAAAATTATGAAACCGAAATCGTTTCCAGAATGTTTCCAGAATGTTGAAAAGGACCAAAGTATATTTACCAAATGTTAGCTAAGGCAATACTTGCATGAAGGAGTATACCATAGTTTTTGAAGAATTTCAAATTTTATGTAGCAGAAAAATTAGACAATAGTATAATTTTGACAATAATATACAATTAAGTCGGGCTTTATTATTTTTGATTGAAGCTACATTTATCAACTGATAGAAGCAGTAAAACTGATCATGCTTACCTCCACAGATCCTATGACATGAGATAACCCGTGGGCAATAGCTGGGTTCACTGTGTATTTAGCCACATATCTTCTAACACGGATATTATCATTATCACCCTGAAATGAATGAACAATTTAATTTAGAGACATTCAACATTACCCTGTACGCTAGACATTTAATTTATATATCCATTACGGATCAGTATATTAATGTAGAGTCAAAAGGTAATTATTATGTGTACATCATCGAAAATGTTTGCATTATTAATGTATTGTCTGCGAATTCTACCTATGTATTTGGTGAATAAGCTTTCATACACGTTGCAATTGTAGCTAGCTAAGCAGGAGGTGCTTACCTTTCCGGAGCACCCGGTCTCATTTCCTGGTGAAAGTTCGCGTGTCTTATCGGACTTGAAAGATCCAAGTTTTTATTTTGCTTCTGGATTGTGATTTGGACATGGATTAGTATGTTTATTTTTGCTTATATGAATTGTGCTTATTTCACATAGTTCGGATCAATAGAACAATTTTCAATATAAACGCCATTTACAATTTGCGGTCTTTATAAAAACGGAAATCAATCTTAAGTTGAAAATGTGTACATTGCAATGGCAAAAGGACCCATGCACAAATAATCTAAGAGGAAAAATGATTTTAGTTACGAACAGACAACTAAATTTAGCATAACAGATTAAATAAAACCTCAAAAATGTGAACAGGTACTAGATAAAATTGTTGTATATATAACAATTTATTCATACAACATTTTTACCTAAATTGCAAGCATGATTACTGCGCCATATTTGTTTCAAAATAACAACTAATTTTATATAGTTTCATCTTACATAAACGTATCATCTACCTGGTGTATACAGGTCATCAGGATGTTGAATATCAGGACGATTAGTTTGAGGGAATTTTATTTTAAATTTCAAGCAATACCTTTTCTTCACCAAGTTGTCCACGGAAACGTTTCATCTTATCGGCTGTCTGCCATGTTCTACAAATGACCTCACCTATTCTTCTTCCCATGGCCTGCAATTGTAAAATTAAAGATCGCTTAATATGTGGTAATATTATAAAACCTGTTTGTAAACTCCATCCATCCTCCAACATTTAAATACACTCCTAAATATGGATTTTACAGATAGCTGACCATTGATTTGAAATACGAAGAAAAGGAACCTGTGAGTAGAGAGGGTCTCTAGAGTTGGGATTATAGAAATTGCAAAACATGACTTGAATATTATGTATTGGTTTTACATGTATAACTCATATTCTGAAAAATATCTGATTTAAAATGTTATATCTATCCTACACTATGAGGCAATTGCTTCTATATATTCATATGAAAAGAGATGATGGCCAGCATTATTGTCCAGCTGATACTGGAAAATAAAAACAATGTAGATAATAGTTAATTTGAGTTCTTTTGGAAATCCATGAAAGAGGAGTATGTGAACAAACAATTCATTAATAACAGATAAGAAGATAGAAAAATCATTACCTGTGAATCCGAAGCCATCATACTTATTGCACCCATGTCATGCAAGATGTCTTCTGCTGCAATTGTCTCTGCTCGAATTCTTGATTCTGCAAATGCAACATCTTCTTTCAAATTCCTGTAAATATTAAAACATCTTATTTACCAATAATCATTGAACAACAAAAGTTATCATAATACGATCACATTCGTTCGTTTTCTTTGAATAGACCTTCCTGTTCAGTCGACTTGTTCTCTCCATGTGTAATATAAATGCAGTTTATTTTGTAATGTCCTTTAAAATAACACAAGAATTTAGACACATTTTACATATATTTGCATCTGCCAATCTCCAGAAATCAAAATATATGTTTTCTGAATTGAATTGCAATTATTGTAAATATTGCTTCATCTTGTTCATTTTATTGATATGGCTATATTCAATACCAGGATACGATTTTCTAAATCTCATGCAAACAATGGACATCTGTATTATGCATGCAAGATATATTTGTACATTTTGCCACTAATCACAAACCACGTCATCAAAATATATACAACAGTTTATTCTTATAATCTTTTGATACTTACTTGTCTAAATGATGACAAACCATTAACATGTCTAAATGTTCATCAATGGTATTCGCTGTATAAGGACGAGTTGGATTAGTGGAAGATGGCAACACATTTTTCTCTCCACATACCCGGATGATGTCAGGCGCATGCCCGCCACCAGCACCCTCTGTATGATAGGTGTGTATAGCTCGTCCTTTGAATGCTTCCACTGTCTGTTCTACGCATGCAGACTCGTTTAATGTATCAGTATGGATCATTATCTATTAAATTGTTTGAAAGTCAGATTAGGATTTTTAACTCTTTTTCATCTGATTTATTCAAAAGATTGTTTTAATATACATGTGCATTAAAAATACGGGTACTCCAATTAAGTTATATGTACATGCACAGAGTAGTATAATGTAGATACATAAAACATATAACTGCTATAAACGTTTAGTAGGAAAGAGAGAGATTTGATGTTTTAGATTTTTTACTCTTTCTAAGCAGTGTAGATAATATCTGTATTCTAATTCGAGTCAAATGCATAAATGAATATAATGGCAACAACATAAACAATATATTACTTTTATAAATCAATGTCTCGTTGATTATATTTATATATCCATTTAACAAGTTATGTATAACCATGTAATACCTGAACATCGTATTTGTCAGCTACCCTTAAAGCAGTGTCAATGGCTGATGGTGTTGTCCCCCAGTCTTCATGAAGTTTAAGACTAGAAATAAAATAAAACTACATTTGTAACAAAAAACCAAGAACAAAAGAAAATATACATGGAAATGATATAAATAGATAAACGATACAATGCAAGAAAAGCCAAATACACACTGGAACTGATGATACATGATAAAAGTATATCATCAGTTACACAAAAATTGCAAAAATATAGCAATTAAAGCTTGAAAAACGTTTTGGTAGAGAATAGTTTTTTCGCAAACCGAACTGTAGTTTTATTACAAACTGCACATATAAATTGAGAAATGAGAATTTATAACTTATTCCATTGACCAATCTGACGTGTGTGTGTGTGTATGCGTGTGTGTGTGTGTGTGTGTGTGTGTGTGTGTGTGTGTGAGAGAGAGAAACAATGTCTTCCTAAGATAAAGGCACATAACAATGATTATTCCCCCTTCTAACTTTAACATCAAACAGGAATTATGAAATAATAAATTAATCCAATAAGTATTATTTCTTAAAAAGTTAATAGTAATTCATATATTTGTTTCAACTATTAATTGTTCACAATATCCTGAAATACAGATGATGAATAATCTATGCTTTTTATTGAAATGTAGCTCAATGAATGGCTACATCAAAACTTACCATGTAACAAATAAGAACCATTTCATAAAACAGTATCAGCATTACTCACCCCATTGCTCCAGCCACTAACTGTTCCTGTAAGTCTGATGCAATGTCTTCCGATGTAGAGGTATTGCCTTTACCAGTGAAACCGAAATTAAGGGGGAATGCATCAGTACTTTGCAGCATATCTCTAAAATGAATTGCGTTTCGATAATAGTAATACAATTTATGTTGCTAAAAAGTGTCTATATATATTATACTATATTTTAAAAAATGCAAACAAGTTCGATAGTTTAGGAACAAATATGAATCATACAGATCATGGAATGTTAATTGCATTATTGATATATACATAAGTAATTCTAGAAATGACAGTATTATACTGAATTATGAATGAATTGTAGCTGTTTGAGTCTCGTATATACTGTATATACGAGACTTAAACAGCTACAATTCATTCATTATAACCAATAATTTCGTAGCAATAGTTTTAATATTGCTGGTCTTATTCTTTTAAATACAAAGACCTACTGCTTTCTTCCATCTAGTAATCTGTAGTCGTCATGTGTCAAATATCTCGATCGTAATTTAACAGAAGTTTATAAAATTTTTATTGTTTTCACAAAACTAAACAGATAAGGCATTTGTCACTGTTATTTGTTTTACAACAAGAATGTTTAAAATAAATTTAGATGACCGTTACCTTATGTGATTGGCTCCTGGTGTACATGTTGTGGCGTTAGAGCCTGTTGCTGGTCCTGTGCCACCGCCAAACATTGTAGTTATTCCAGATGCTATAGCTTCTTTAGCTAATTGAGGACAAATAAAATGTACATGCCCATCTAGAGCACCTGCTGTGAGTATCATGCCCTCTCCTGCAATTGCTTCTGTCCCAGCACCACAAACCATACCCTTTGTAATAGAAGGCAACTTGCAACTGAAAACTATGTACTTGGCACCAAATATTTTACAAAGTTACGCATTAAATCAAACTATACTAATAGATGAATCAGCGAATAACTCATGTTTATTTTCAAATCTATGATATATACAACAATTAGTGATACAATATTGCATTAAAAGGCATATCATCACTGTGTATTTATAAAAAAGATTTTAAATGTGATAAAATTATGTTTTGTTTATATATAGTATGTATAATATTAGAATGATATGCCTAATGCAAAACATAGCAGAGGACGCTGTCATTTGAGAAATTCAACAGTAGCATATAGAAATGTCATTGTCGTTTTTGCATATTGGCATTAATATACTAGTACGCTTGCTTTAACGTTAAATGATATAGCTATCACTAGTTCATGTCGCTAAATACAAGCTAAAAGTTATAATTTCAACAGATATAATTTAAAGTTACTAAGAATTGAGATAATGTTCTCCATTACCGGTGATACGCCATCCATTATATCAGGATTTCCCGCTTTACCAATTCCAGCTATTTTACCGTCCTAAAATTAAAGAACATAGTCACAATAAAAAAGACATTAGAATAAATAAAGATAGAGATACAAGAATATTATTCATATTTTAGAACCATCAACCCTAACGTTCATTCAATTATAGTCAATTTACTCATGAACCATAGAATTTTTTCAATTCATCGGTACTGAAGTTTTTCTATAACTCTCTGAAAGGTTTTATATATTTTAGAGAGAGAGAGAGAGGTGGTTTTCATTTCATTATAATTATGATGACTTACTTTTATCCCGACATCAGCCTTGACAATACCAATGACAGCATCTATAATTAGAGCATTCGTGATAACCGTATCTAACACATCCCAATTACTGTTCCCTCGATTTGCAACCTGGCCCATTCCTTCACGTAAAACCTTGCAATTAAATCACAGTGTTTATGATTACAATAATAGCTTACATCTTAGAACTTCTAAAAGCGGTCTTGTAAAACCAGAAATGAAAATATATTAGTTTTTTTTGTTTTGTAGATTTTGAAAGAGATTTAAATAATGGGCATAAAACTTAAATGGAAAAACATCTGGTTTCTAATTTATTTTTGAAAGGATGAACCGTCGTTATCATTTATATTTTTATATGCACTCTCTAAATTTTGTTGTGACAATCTACTTCTATGTCTTATTTTATTCACAATTGATATTATTTGATATTTAAATACTGTTTATACCAAATGTTTAATAGACCAAAAACTGCACCCTTTTATTTATTTATTTGATTAATTAATTTATTTATTTATTATTTTTGTATCTGTCAATTGGTCTAATATTGGTTATTTTATCATTTACGCGTATTGTTTTGTGAGCTTGGTTGCTGTTTCATTACATTTTTCATGTGAAAAGGTCTTTTTCTATACATTTCATATTTCTATGTAATATTTCATGCTTTATTATATAAGATTAATTTCTGTTACCTTTCCTCCTCCAAACTTTAGTTCATCACCGTAGACAGTATGATCACTTTCAACTTCTACAAATAAACTAGTATCACCCAGACGAACCTACAACACATAGAAAGAAAAATTCCCATAACCATTTTATCCTACTGCTATAATAGCAGAGTTGTAAATGTCAACCTTGAAATAAAAATACCTATAATCTCTTGACAAATTGTTCATAAAGAAAACTATTCCATTGCCCCTTTGCTTCATATGTTATCCAAAAATATACAGAACATATGTATCAGTTTCCAAGGAAGGTCTTTATATACACGTATTACTTTACATTTGGATTTGTAAATCGAAAACAAGCATACTTTAAATATTAAATCACAATAAAAGTAAAACAATTTAAAACTCGCAAACAAAGCTAAAAACGTGCACTTCAACCAGGTAGGTGAGACCGGGTGTTCCTGAATGGTAAGCTCCTCCTAGTAAGCTTCATCAAACTTGAGAATGGAAAAAATGAAACTATAGGATTAAATATATCCATGCTAATTATGGATACAGAGATATCATACTCATACTTATCAAGGACATTTCGATGGCGGTCATAAAACTTGCTGGGGGCTTTTATAAACCTAGGCTTGCAATATCCCTCGGTCAATACTTTATTGGAAGCAGCTTATTTCGTTGTATAGAAATCTCGTACTGGGAAAAAAGTTCTATCATGGTGTATTAATTGTGAAACAAATACATCATTAGCAGGAGAATCAAGTATATAAATACACAGAAAAAGAAATTTTGCATTAAAAATCATCTTCAAGTGAACCACTGTAGTGTTTATGATAGGCAACTAAACGTTACTATTGTGATTTAATTTAGAACTCCCATTTCTAGAAACATTTACCAATTATAACCATAGTAACTGACATTTAATCCTGTGTTCGTTGATTAGATTTTTATACTCAGTCATCTCAATTCTTGTTTCGCTTTTGATGTCTTTTCTTATTGGATCTTTGTAACATTTACTTGTATCATTTTTGTGTTCTCGGTTATGTTGCGTTTTGCCAAGACATTATTTCTCAGTAGCAGCTTTACTTACTTTGTCGCCAACAGTTGGTCCATACCCATTTGCGTATTGTCTTCGTGAGATTAAGCATTTCTTTTTGGCTGGCTGAATGTTTTGCTACAAATTGTACAAATTATAATTGAAAAGAAATGTCAATCCAAAGGAATCCCAACTGGAAAATCCAGATACATGTACATGTGTTGGTTCAAATTTCGAACAGCTATTGACATGTCTATTACACTTAAAGATTGTTTCTTGTGAATGTTTCATATGGATCTGTTAAATACTTATTGTGAACAGTGGGGAACAAAATATTTTTAAAGCGGACAAATGTAGTTTGTGTGATAAAATAAGTATTTAAATCTAAAGTCGTTTTAATTTTGCAGCAATAGACGGACGTTAAGGATTTGAATGTCCCACAAGTAGTAGTTTGACAGAAATTGTGGAAATTCGAAACCTTAAAGAGAGAGAGAGAGACGGGATTAACAATATCAAACTATCAAACTTGATACATTTTCGTTTTTTGTTGTCGATATTTAGTGAGCATTAATACATACCTGTTTTTGATGTCCAAAGTTTTGTGTCTGTACCTTTTGCATAATCTTTGGCAGATTTATATTATTAACTGGTCCATCACACAAAGCATTTCCTCCACGGACAACTCTTCAATAGAATATAAATATAAATATATGTAATTTTATTAAAATTATATTTGAGAGAGTCAGTCCTCCAGGTTAATTATATTGTCTATATATGTTTGTCAGCTAATGTTGCAATATAGTAAACATGATTGTAATATTTTATATGTTCTCTATATTGTAAATGTGCAATTATGAGAAATAAAGAAATTTGAATATTTGAATTTAAACAATCTTGATAATAGTAAATGTTCTGATGGTCCATTCTAACATCGTACTATAGGTATTCATAATTATTACTACTTCTGTTTTAATTTTGCAGCACTAGACGACCGTTTCTTAACAAAATCCTCAGCAGAAGTGTTCGAACAAACCTTTTTAGGAAATCCAAATAATTAAATGTTTTAGGATGTTGAAGAATCGAAAAAATAGCTTTCATCAAATTCACATAAAACGATAAGGCATTGCTGAGATTATTTTTAGGAATTTCAAAATTTAAGAAGCACATAATTTTATAAACAATATATTTCTGACAATTCTATGTGTTACTCCGGGGTTAACAAAATCTCTAGTTAACTAGTGGTTGTAACTGTTATCCCCCGCCAACTTGTGGTGAGGGGATATAGTACCGGTAGTATCGCTGTCCGTGCGCGCGCGGTGTGTGTGTGTGTGTGTGTACAAATTGTTTTTCGTGCATTTGAGCGAAACCCGTTATCCGATTGAGCTGAACTTTGACAATTTATTAAATTGTGGTGGTGAGTGATATAGGATTGGTCAACAGCCTTGTAGCTTTCCGAGATGGCCGTCGTTACTATAAAAAGCAAAAACGTTACAACCACCTTATTTATGCACCGGTTTTGTTGAAATTTTAAACATAGAAAATAGAACTCGAAGTTTTAATAATGTGTTACAGGTTTTTTCCGCAGAATAATAAGTTTGCTTAATATTTACGTAATAGGCCTTACAGTGTATTCAAGATGGCTGCTTCTACTACTATAAGTGACCATTAAGTACAGCCTTATTTATGCACCGACTTCCTTCAAATCTATAAAATCTAGAACTGCAGGTATTATACTTATGTAACAGGCTTTTTGTTTGGGTAATATTTACATTATGCAAATTATGCAAGGTCTATTTTTAGCCTACGTCTTTCTAAGCTTTCTTGAACTGCTTGATTTTTACTGACAGATCAAAAACAAACATACTAATCCATGTCCGAATCACAATCCAGAAGCAAAGTAAAAACTTTGGACATGACAAGTAAGGTTAGACACGTGAACTTCTACCAGGAAGTGAGGCCAGATTTAATATATAATGCTTAATACCAGGCGTACAATAAAAGTGATATTTAATCCCTGTACATTTTAATGTGCAAGATAAATAATGTACGTTAGTGCACAAGGTTCGTTTTTAAGTATAACATAGGTGGAAATCTTTAAAAATGTGCAACGACGGGGTCGTCGATTATTTACTTTAAAGGCGTCTAATAATAAACATGTACTTTTGTCTGATTTAAAACATATAAAGTCGGTGATTCGTGATTTAAATCGTACCATATAAGGCAAACAACATTGACCTGTCCGCTTGACCTTTGATTTAAATAGTTATTATGGACGAGTAAATTTAAGTAATAGGGAACACGCGTGTATATTTGGTCTATATAATGTGAACATTAATTAATCATGGGCAATGTGTATATGTATTAACTGTGAATCCTAACGTTACCTATGTATTAAGTGGACCCTCCTATGTGAATATTCCTCATGAAAGGTCAAACGGACAGGTCAATGTTGTTTACCTATACCTAATGAACAATTCACGACTCAGTTGAGGTTTGGCGACTGATTTAAAGATCAGTTCACTGATCATTGCACTTCATGTCGTATATGTTCTAAATCCTCTCAGGACAGGCCCTAGCTATGATAAAATGTGTCAGTCTTGTTGTAGGTTGGTGGTTTGCTTCGTACCACCTAACAGTTTTAACATTGTATTGCTTTTTCTGATTGTGATTACAAAAAAGTACTGCCTTTGTTTTGTTTATATTGAATATATATAGGTGATTAGAGGCATATTCTTAAAAGTGATATTCGATATGTGTACATTTTAAAGCTAAGTTGCTAGAATGCTCTCTTTGTATGTGAGAAGTTGCAGGTTCTGACCAAAATTTGAAAAAAGGGAGTGACTTCCTTTTTAGCCAAGCACTCTGCATTGAGAAATGAAAGTAATGTAGTCCATCGGAAAAATTTACCACTGTTAATTTTAGAGCAATAAATGGTCGTTTTGATATGATCACGTGTAATGCATGCCTGTTACCGATGCAGATGTCAGAAACTGGTTTCATTCAGTGACATGTCCTAGTTATTTGATTTGATAAGAACAGCACTCACCTGTTACCGCCTATTTCAACAACGTCAACAGTTTTTGTCTCTCCTGGTTCAAATCGAATAGCTGTTCCGGCTGCTATATTCTGTTAATTAAAATGAAATCATACATCATTTAGTTGCACAAAAGTTAGTTTATATAATGATATAAAGTGGACTGTACTTACTTGCAATTTATAATAGGTGTACTTTGTGATTTATACGCAACAATATGTATGGCATAAAAACATTTAGCCAATAACTACATCTTTATTGCTAAATGTATTTAAAGGTAGTACAGTCGAAACTGCCTTAAAGGTCATCTCTATGTAAGAAACACTTATTACTAGTATTAAATGCCAGTAAAGTTTTATCCCAGTCTGTATCCAGGTAAATTGTACCTGTATATAAGGACCACCTGCGCATATAGACCACTTTTACAGGGTGACCTATATAGACATGTTTGACTGTACATGACAATCTGTGAGCTAAAACCTAATACAGACACAACTTACTGTGAATCAGGAAGCTTTATATTTACGATATCTTCACAAAAAGTAATACATGTATTTATGTGTTTAAAGGAAACTTGACACCTGAAGTTTCTATTTTAAGAGCTTGTTCTTCTTTCAGAATCTTTTTTTTCTGTAAAATTTAATTTATTCACTTATGTGTGATTTATAAAAGTAAATATCGTTTCTAGTAAGCCGGAAGTTTTAATGTTCATTTTATTTTAGCTTGTAAAATTTTCAGCAGAGCAATAAAACACTAAAATAAAACTCGACAAAAATTGTATTCTCATATAAATAAAAACAACCTGACAAATGTCCAAATCATAGTCCCCAAGTAAAGTGAAAACTTTGATAACTGACAAAGTAAGTAAAACACGTGGTCCAACTTATAATGAATATGAATAATGTGTGTAAAATCGGCCTTGTGCAAGATGTTTACTAAATATTGCGTTTTCTACGAGATTCATTTCTTTACGTTCTATGAATATATTTAAATTTACTTTCGGAGCTTATTCGTTTTTATCGTATACGAAGATTTTTCACTCGTGATTGAATATTTTCACGGGTGGTTGATTCCTTGTTATATATTACTGCACGCTTTTCTGGGTAGGGTATATAAGTAACACGCGTGTTTTTAAGTTATTCGAACCGGTTGCAAGCTGAGAGTATGTCTCACTCTGATTCAGATAGGGAATCCAGGCGTGGAAAAAGGGGACAAAAACCCACCCTGCCCTTTCCCCTTTATTATTTTTCCCTTGTACTCTATATGTACCATGCTTTAAATATTTTAAACAAATGTTTCTTTAATATTATATAATCATGTTTGTGGATATATATTAATATATAAAGAGCTTGCAACTAGGCATCATATTTTAATTGTTTGTGTTTTATTTGCATAGTTAGTCAAGAAAATATTTATTTTCGGAGGAACGGAGAAAATAATTTACGATTATACATGTACGTTGTATAAGCCAAGAACATGCTATAAAAGCAGACATGTTTCAATGAGTTAAATATTTAAACATAAATAATGAAAATTATATCAATGGCCACGAGGTGGACAGTTCTGTGGTCAGTATATCAATAGTCACGAGGTAGACAGTTCTGTGGTCAGTATATCAATACTCACGAGGTGGACAGTTCTGTGGTCAGTATATCAATGGTCACGAGGTGGTCAGTTATGTGGTCAGTATATCAATAGTCAAGAGGTGGTCAGTTATGTGGTCAGTATATCAATGGTCACGGCCATGAGTGACCACAGAACTGTCCACCTCGTGACCATTGATATACTGAACACAGAACTGACCACCTCGTGACCATTGATATACAGACCACAGAACTGTCCACCTCGTGACCATTGATGTACTGACCACAGAACTGTCCACCTCGTGACCATTGATATACTGACCACAGAACTGTCCACCTCATGACCATTGATATAATGACCACAGAACTGTCCACCTCGTGACCATTGATATACTGACCACAGAACTGACCACCTCGTGACCATTGATATACTGACCACAGAACTGTCCACCTCATGACCATTGATATACTGACCACAGAACTGTCCACCTCGTGACCATTGATATACTGACCACAGAACTGACCACCTCGTGACCATTGATATACTGACCACAGAACTGTCCACCTCGTGACCATTGATATACTGACCACAGAACTGTCCACCTCATGACCATTGATATAATGACCACAGAACTGTCCACCTCGTGACCATTGATATACTGACCACAGAACTGACCACCTCGTGACCATTGATATACTGACCACAGAACTGTCCACCTCATGACCATTGATATACTGACCACAGAACTGTCCACCTCGTGACCACTGATATACTGACCACAGAACTGACCACCTCGTGACCATTGATATACTGACCACATAACTGTCCACCTCGTGACCATTGATATACTGACCACAGAACTGTCCATCTCGTGACCATTGATATACTGACCACAGAACTGTCCACCTCGTGACCATTGATATACTGACCACAGAACTGACCACCTCGTGACCATTGATATACTGACCACAGAACTGTCCACCTCGTGACCATTGATATACTGACCACAGAACTGTCCACCTCATGACCATTGATATAATGACCACAGAACTGTCCACCTCGTGACCATTGATATACTGACCACAGAACTGACCACCTCGTGACCATTGATATACTGACCACAGAACTGTCCACCTCATGACCATTGATATACTGACCACAGAACTGTCCACCTCGTGACCACTGATATACTGACCACAGAACTGACCACCTCGTGACCATTGATATACTGACCACATAACTGTCCACCTCGTGACCATTGATATACTGACCACAGAACTGTCCACCTCGTGACCATTGATATACTGACCACAGAACTGTCCACCTCGTGACCATTGATATACTGACCACAGAACTGACCACCTCGTGACCATTGATATACTGACCACAGAACTGTCCACCTCGTGACCATTGATATACTGACCACAGAACTGTCCACCTCGTGACTATTGATATACTGACCACAGAACTGACCACCTCGTGACCATTGATATACTGACCACAGAACTGTCCACCTCATGACCATTGATATACTGACCACAAAACTGTCCACCTCGTGACCACTGATATACTGACCACAGAACTGACCACCTCGTGACCATTGATATACTGACCACAGAACTGTCCACATCGTGACCATTGATATACTGACAACAGAACTGTCCACCTCGTGACCACTGATATACTGACCACAGAACTGTCCACCTCGTGACTATTGATATACTGACCACAGAACTGACCACCTCGTGACCATTGATATACTGACCACAAAATTGTTCACCTCGTGACCATTGATATACTGACCACATAACTGACCACCTCGTGACTATTGATATACTGACCACATAACTGTCCATCTCGTGACCATTGATGTACTGACCACAGAACTGAGATCCTTGTGACCATTGATATACTGACCACAGAACTGTCCACCTCGTGACCAATTAAAATACTGGCCACAGAATATATGATATACTGACCACAGAACTGACCACCTTAATATATGATATACTGACCACAAAACTAATCACCTGAATATATGATATAAGCAAAATTTTCCGGGGGCGTGAAACACAAATAAAAGCAACGGAGGGCTTCGAAAAAAAATACTTTAAAAACCGATATCCCGTTTCATTAAAAACAGAATGTAAAATGTTAAAGAATCTGCATCTGCACATTTTACCTGAACGAGCTTTAAAGGTTAAAATTTCTGCAGCTTCAATTATAGCTGATGACATCTCGGTATAATGTTAATATTGTTAACTAAGACGAAAATCAACCAATCCTTACATTGGAAACAAAGAGCAAAGAGCTAACTATTCAAACTACAACAAATATATGTACCATTACTCCACACTCCATATAAAAATAACTACGTAAAATAACGTAATGCATACACATAGTGTACTTTTTTATTATTTAAGATATTGTCCCGAGATACAAGACACTACATTACATTTAAAGAACCAACTATGCATAAAAACAGTGGGAGGGGTTGAGTAGAACAATGTCGGTAACATTGTTATGGCGTCCTGCTTTGTTCTGACTGAATGATCGAATTATTTTCTGCTGGATTTTTTACCTTTTTTTCTATTGGATAGTTAATAGGGCATTCACCTTGGCACAGGGCATTCACCTTGGCAGTTTATACACCGACAAAGGCAGTATTCAAGGGGTTCAGGGTAGGTTTCATATTTTAAAGTCAGATAAATCATTCGTTAGGTTTTTAGCTCACCTGAGCCATAGGCTCAGATGAGCTATTACCATCTATCTTCGTCCGTCGTGCGTCGTGTGTAAACTTTTCACATCTTAATCAACTCCTCTAAAACTACAACGCCAAATTGGGTGATATTTAGCAATAATGATGTCTAGGTGAGGGGCTTTCAGATTTGCACAAATGAAAGGATTATGTCCCCTTTGGGTCCGATAAAGGGGTAAAATGTGAAAATCTTTAAAAACATCTCCTCCGAACTTACAAGAGATATAGCTTAGATATTTCACGTAAAAAATACTTAGGACACCTAGTTTCAGATTTGCACAAATCGTAACTGTAGGGGCCAAAATTGGGAAATGGCAAGGTACTTAAGGGGGAAATTGCTAAAATTAATGTATTTGTCAATATATCTCAAAAACTGTCAATTTTGTGTATACGCATGTATATTAGAATATTGTTGGCATTTCGCAGCAATCATTTTGATATATGAATGAAGGTCATGGGTTAAAAGGTCAAGGTCATAGATGCGAACAAATACTGAAATGGTTAATTATCTCAAAAAAAATAAATTTTTTGTATAGGAATGTATATTGGAATATTGTATGCATTGGCCTAACGATCATTTTGATATATGAATGAAGGTCATAGGTTCAACGGTCAAGGTCATAGATGCGAACGAATACATAAATGGATAATTATCTAAAAAACGACCAACTTTTTGTAAAGCCATGTATATTAGAATATTGTAGGCATTTCAAAGTAATCATTTTGATATATGAATGAAGGCCATAGGTTCAAAGGTCAAGGTTATAGATGTGAACGAATACTGAAATGGTTAATTATCTCAAAAACTATAAACTTTTTGTATAGGCATGTTTATTGGAATATTGTATGCATTGGCCTAACGATCATTTTGATATATAAATGAAGGTCATAGGTTCAAAGGTCAAGGCCATAGATGTTTTAGGCGTTTATAAATAAGATGTTGCAGCTAGACTTTTGATATGTTATATGCATTCTAAGGACAAGTTATAATTCAATTTGCAAAAATCCTTGCATATAATTGGCCCTTACTGCAAAATTTTGGACATTCTCCTTTATTAATGTCATTGGCCATTGAGCCTCTGCATGAGATATGTACTCAGCCTCAGCTGAGTGTTAAGGCCTATGGGCCGCTTGTAAATAATATCGAGGAAGCACTGGCACAACTCCTAGAGAAGTCTAATACAGTCGTTAAGTTTTGAGAACAGTTTTATTTTGTAATATCAAAAAGACATCTAGTCTAGAAGATCAGTCTTTGGACTTCACAAGGCGTCGAATTTGTCAACGACTAAATAATTCCGGGCTTCATCTCTCTCTCTCTCTCTCTCTCTCTCTCTCTCTCTCTCTCTCTCTCTCTCTCTCATCTCTCTCTCTCTCTCTCTCTCAATAAACCATAATTACCAGCCTCATCCCGTAAGCGGCTTCTCTGTCAATCTGAGGTATTTGTTTACCTCTAAGAAATGATAGTGACTCCCAATCTGAAAATCAACAAAAAAAAGCGATAAGCAAGTACTCAACTTGGCATTTGTATGAATCAGATAATATATTGAATGACATATTTCACCAGTAATAATTTTACAGCACTAGACGGTCATTTCGGAATATAACTTCTCCTCGGTAGTGCTTGGGTCAAAATTGTAAAACCATTCTTTTCAGGTGTTGAAAACAATATTCAAAGACCAAATATATATTTAACCAAATTAAGTTAAGGAAATTCCTAGCATGAGGAAAAATCCTTGTTACCCCCCCCCCCCCCCCCCCCCCCCCCCCGGTTTTTAAGAGAGGTGGCAATACTAAATCCTACATTTAAGTTCAGTAAATGAAGAGAAACGGCAAACATGGAAAATTGGAATACAATTTAGACTTACATGTATGTTGCTTTTATTTGATGATATCTTTTGTAGGCGTCTACTTTATGGACATGAAGTTAATAAATAAATAAATAAATAAATAAATAAATAAATAAATACAAATGCATTTTACACAAGATATAAAACCTCACTAACCAAGTGGTTAAGTTAACAGGCTTTGTACATCAGGGCCGAGGGTGTAACTTTATCATTAGATGTAGGTGGGATAAGGTCAACTAATAAGTGAGTGTAACAAACCTGTATAGGACGGTCACACAAACTGGACACTTGTAAAGACGCAGTTTTTCTGTTTTTATTGAGCTCAATCTCTCCATCCAAAGTGACAAGTTCTCCGGGCGTCACATATAAAGTTGCATCTACAGTTTCATCTTTAACCTCCTACAGAATGAAAAGAGTGGAGGGAATTAGTTACATATTTTGGAACAGGTTGTATATGAATTGTCAACCTACTTCTGACCACATCATGCTACTACGGAAGCTCTGTTATAATAAAGTGCTAGCTTTGTATGCGGGGATCATGAGTTCAAACCACACGGGAGTCTGACTAAGACTTTAACCAAGCACTGGTATTTTGAAATGAAGTCACGGGGTCCTTCGTAAGGGATCTTAAAACAGATCAGTGCCCCGTGTCACGACAGGCTGGGACGTACTAGGACCCTTCTTGTACATTGTCTCAAATATATTATATAAATACACCTTACGATACAATTTAACCAACAATAAGGATCACCTATACATAAATACTACCTGTCCATTAAGACCAGTTATTTAAGGTACCTTTACCAAACAGACCGCTTATCTGTCACGCACCGGCTTTACATCATTTGCCAGTTTCGTTCATTGTGGTATTATTATATATACAAACTTCACAAAATATATGATTTTGACTCGAAATCAAACTTTAAAAACCCTTCAAAATATCACACAAACCCACATGTTACATATGGGTATATATAACACCATGTACGTCATCAATTAGGTCGCCGGAAAGTTACGAGCGGTGTCGGAATTTAGTAGTTCATTCAGGTAAGTTTTTGTGTATTGAAGATAAATGCGTTGTGTGAAAAACTGTCAGACACATCAATTTTGACAACTCTACCAACAGGAATGCAAAATACAAAATTGATAAATTTGGTGACCGGTGACCTTTAACTTAGCTTTTGAACTTGACTTTAGGACAAGGAAAGGTACAATACAGACCTGTCGAAAGTTTCATACTAAGTTTACAAATTAGTGTCGAATCGGCGACTTATCTCGGCTCCAAGTTAACTGTATAGGTATCTCAGTTTTTCGTCACTTGCTACATAGATATATAATGTATATATATGCAGCTTTTCTTCTATCAAATTCTCAGCCACTCAGAAAACCAAGCTTCGTCACATATGCCTTATATAAAGTTATTGAGGTGAAATGATACTGGGAATTCAAGGTTATTTATATCATACCCCACGTGGAAGTATTGGTTATGACGGTGGGAAGGACGGTCAGAAGAACAAGGTGATTCATATCATACCCCCTCCCAAGCTTCGTTTTATGGAGTAAAATAATACATGATAAATGTTTACTTAAATAATATATCATGCTCTCTGAAAATGAAACCACGAGATCATGTTTACTTGTTATATTTAAAAAACGATCATTTTGAGGGTAAAATTCCTTCAATTCGACTAGTGGTTACCACTGTTTTGTTGTTATTTTTTTATATATAAATACAGTCATGTCGAAAATTTAACGCTAAGCTATCAAATAAGTGGCAAATCGAAAGTGTAGCTTGTCATTTTATTAGCTATACCTCGATAGTATTTCGGTAGATTCCATTTAACTTTTGGCAGCTTTCCTGTCACTAGCTATTTATATCTCGCGTACTCAGCAGCCGAGCTTCGATCCCTTTCCTTTTCGTTTGCTCGGTGTTAATTTTTCGATAGGTCTGTACTCTCGTACTCTCTCTCTCTCTCTCTCTCTCTCTGCGCTCCTTTTGAATTCTCGCCATGTTGGCAATATCAGTCACAAGTACAGTACAGACACGTCTAAAGTTTGACACTAACGGAAAGAAGTAGAAACTCGGCTACCGAGTGACTGCGGAGACTTCTAGTTAGGAGCTAATAACCTGCTGTATGTAGGTATCAGCTCCCGTGTTACAGGTAACCATGGGCTGGGATTCGCTGCCGGTTCGTTACAAATTAATATGAAACTTAGTTTTAAACTTTCGACAGGTCTGTACTGTGTATACGATATCACAATTGTTAAAAAAGGAAAATATTATTCAGATTTTAAAGATGAAACAACCAAATTTAAGGAAGAATGTGTAACACAATGCCGAGTAAACGTGACTTATAAAGTTTAAAAATTCTTTCTTTAAATATGGCAAAATCATGGTCAGTTTGTTAATTTGCATAGCGGCCATATTGGATTCATGATATGGTTGAAATATAAATGACTTTATATAGACCAGTGATGATAAATCTGTCCTGTACAAGTTTTCTCGAGAAGTAGGATAAAATTTGCTGATACATACTTTGACTGTACACCGCCTGGCATTGTTTGGGTGGTAACAACATAAATTTACCTAACTGAAAAACCGGCCTTTTCAAATTAAAAATCCGAAGCGTGTTATGGTTGAGTTCTCATTATAAAACATGTTAATTTAATTCAAAATCTACATTTTCTGCAAATTCGAAGCACAATTTCAATTCCAAAACTGAAGATCTTACTCGATTTGCTGATGGCACCGGTGACGACGGAAATTGTACTACTAGAATATAATGTCCTTCTTCTGTGAAGATTTGACAATTTTCGACCCGGGTAAGTTAAAAATGGATAATTTGCGTTACCGGCATCACGTTTGAATGGCGGCGCGTTCAAAACTTTGCTCATGAATATTAATGAATCACGGTCACGTGATTGTGAGCTCCTGAATAAATTGATCACCATTGTGCCATATGAATTTGTTTGTTCAACTTGAGCTAAATGAACAATGTAAATCGGGGAATCTTCGCGTCAGTTTATTTTCGCGAGAGTCGTCATTTGTGTATTGCACAAGTACTTCGATTTTCGCGTCATCGAATGGCGATCAGAGCAATTGAAAGTAATCAATCAAAAACAAACATACTAATACATCTCCGAATTGTCATGTGCTACTTTTGAATGCATTATTTCATAAAAAAATTCAAAAGTAGCAGGCCTCGGTGAATATTATTTTAGTCAGGTCCGTATAATCTCATATCCACCGATATCAAAAGACAGTGATTGTTTTATAATATGACACTTCAAACTAACATTTTAGTGTAATCAGCAAAAGGATTGCATCTTTGGCATTTCCAAAGACGTTCATCGACTCTGTAAAGCCGGTTTTAAAAGTTATTTTATATAACTTCTTGTTCTGTTTAACTGCACTATCTGTGCAATTCTTTGTGTTGATGACATCTTTTGGTGCCAAATTCGCCCCCAACCCTGTTTTTTTTTTTTTTAAAGACACAAACGTTTACACTGCTCATCGTCCGACATTTCATTTTTGTGTATTGCCAAATCGTATCAATGACGTCAGCACTTCCTTTCTTTTGACGTCATAATTTCCGGAAAGTCCCTTTCTATTTTGATCGAAAAGTGGTCCGCCAACTCTTTGTTACTATAGCTATTTATAGCGTGAAAGTAGTCCGCCAACTATTTATCGACTTTTTGAGTCATTTCTTATTGAATATCGCTATATGGATCACTGATATTGACCAATCAGAAGAAAGGAAAACGGTCAGTCTTATAATAAAATACAATATTTGGCAATGTTCATGTAATTTGTACATTAAATTGAAATGTTTACAACAAAATAATTATTCTATAATATACAAAATGGTTGTTATAATAACTTATTTTTATTTACAATTTTTGCATCAACTTTACAAGTAGAATATGGTACACCGCTGTCTGACTGCTAAGTAAAAACCTTAAAAAATGACACCGACTGACCCACCTTTGAACTACAAGCAAGGCAACAAAACAAGATGTGCACACAAAACACTGCAGTGCTAGTCATTCAACAGTGGGCCGGTACACTGAGAACTGAGAATCAACCATACCTGCAGCTTCTCTGTTTCATCCCCGAACACTTTCAAATCCGGAATAGGCAAGAAACTTCCATATAAGGCTAAGTCAAGGTCGCCATTTTTTCTACAGATAGGATCATGAACTGTCACCTAAAGAAGAAAATAAATGTATTGGCATTGAGTGCAATTTTTCGGAAAAATATAAATTACATTTTTCACGTTCTGCTTCATACTTGAAAGCTACATGACAAACGTGATGGCACCAATTAATCAGCAATATACCCGCTTCTCCTTCTCATGGTGTACTTATTTTACAGTTAATACGATATGTTTGAAACAAAGCAAGCTGCTGACAAATAAATCCTTGACTCGGGAATTTTGCAGACCTGGGTTAATCGTCTTGTCGTCTCATTTTGACTCGGGAATTTTGCAGACCTGGGTTAATCGTCTTGTCGTCTCATTTTGACTCGGGAATTTTGCAGACCTTGGTTAATCGTCTTGTCGTCTCATTTTGACTCGGGAATTTTGCAGACCTTGGTTAATCGTCTTGTCGTCTCATTTTGACGCGGGAATTTTGCAGACCTTGGTTAATCGTCTTGTCGTCTCATTTTGACGCGGGAATTTTGCAGACCTTGGTTAATCGTCTTGTCGTCTCATAGTTCCATATTCCTTTCAACCATAATTTGGATTTTATGGGTGGTGGCGGATATACGCTAACTACGTTGACATTTGTGCTAAACATAATTTGCCAGTTTTAAAAGTTTATTTTATATGTGCATTCTATTGATTTAGCAATGTATATATTTACATGCACCTTATTTAAATCAGGGTCGTAGCGCATATTTAATGTTTAGAAGGGGTAGACTCATAGACTCATGTCTGTATCGTAGGTATTAAACAAATGGTGAAAGTTTATGATAAACATAATAAAACATTTTAATCCATATCATATGCCATATCAGAACTCGACCAATATCAACTATTTCATCATGTATTATTCTATATAAAACATATTTAAACAATCTGGAGAATTGTAGAGGGTAAATGTACATATAGTACTTACCAATTTTGTTCCATCCGGAAAAGTTGCTTCAACCTGAACTTCGTTGATCATAGATCCTACACCTGGCATAACTTGTCGATATCCTAAAAATAACATTATTATAATCAAACACATCTGATTTTAAGAGGAATTCTATTATTATTTTATGTAAATTTAAATAGAAAAGTTTACTCTCGTTCTCTTACATTGTAATTATTACTAAATCCGTTTTAATTTTACAGAACTAGACGGTCGTTTCAAAGTAATATATACTGTACTACCTACATAACATGTTCTTTATACAGAGGTATATTTATTTCTCAGGTGGTCTTTATATAGAGGTTTTTACCTAACATTTCACGTCCTTTAGACATAAGTTCAGACACTGTTCTTCCATCTCTTACCAGTTCTTGGATCTAAAGAAAGATAAGTAAAACAAAGATTATATTAGAGGTTAAGTCCTATATGAAATCATAAATGTTTATTTTTTTGGAAAAAAACGCCATATTCTAGGCAATAGGTTATTTAAGGTTTGTGTGCTTACAAAATTGACCTGAATCTTTCAGACACGCTACAGCCCCGTGTTTCGTTCTTTCATCTTCATTTTTGATATATCGATTTTACAAGTGGTAGAATTAGCTAGCAAAATGTTTGAAACACTTCTTCGCTTCCTTGGTGGACGCCCGCGTGTTGTTAAACTTCATTTGCATTTTTTTAAAGTTTTTACTTCGCTTTTCCCATTGTAGTTTGGACACGGACTGGTCCCCACTCCATCCCTAGATGACAAAGAATTCCAAAACGTTTTCAAGAGCATTAATACTGTTATAAATGGCAGTATATCATTGATGACAATTGATTTTTGGAAATTAAAATTCTAGAAAATTGATAATGTATGTTTTCTGGAACACCAGTATTTTCCCACATTAATATTAAATATTTACTATGTTTTCCATTAAGGATTGTGGCTTACCTGGCACGCTATCAATGCTATTGCTTCTGGGTGGTTAAGTTTCACACCTCGTGCAAGTCGTTTTTGTGCTAAACTCCCCGCTTGATAAACCAACAAACTCTCCAATTCTCGAGGTGATAACTTCATTCTGAAAACTCCGAAGAAACAAATCTGCGGTTTGTTTTATCTGAAAACAAAGGGTTTGAATATTTATATTCAATATGACATTCATATTTATCTAATTATCTACTTGTGCTGTCTCGTCGCGAATTGCTGAAAAAATACGAAAACATGTAATAATATTTCTATTCAGTAATTAAGCGTTGTTCATGAGTAGTTAGTAATAGGTTTGACCAGTATTTCTATTCAGTAATCAAGTGTCGTTCTTGTGTAGTTAGTAATAGGTTTGACCAGTATTTCTATTCAGTAATTAAGCGTCGTTCCTGAGTAGTTAGTAATTGGTTTGACCAGTATTACTATTCAGTAATCAAGCGTCGTTCCTGAGTAATTAATAATTGGTTTGACCAGTATTTCTATTCAGTAATTAAGCGTCATTCCTGAGTTGTTAGTAATTGGTTTGACCAGTAATACTATTCAGTAATCAAGCGTCGTTCCTGAGTAATTAATAATTGGTTTGACCAGTATTTCTATTCAGTAATTAAGCGTCATTCCTGAGTTGTTAGTAATTGGTTTGACCAGTATTTCTATTCAGTAATTAAGCGTCGTTCCTGAGTAATTAATAATTGGTTTGACCAGTATTTCTATTCAGTAATCAAGCGTCGTTCCTGAGTAATTAGTAATTGGTTTAACCAGTATTTCTATTCAGTAATCAAGTGTCGTTCTTGTGTAATTAGTAATTGGTTTGACCAGTTTTTCTTTTCAGTAATCACGTGTCGTTCCTGAGTAGTTAGTAATTGGTTTGACCAGTATTTCTATTCAGTAATCAAGCGTCGTTCCTGAGTAATTAGTAATTGGTTTGACCAGTATTTCTATTCAGTAATCAAGCGTCGTTCCTGAGTAATTAGTAATTGGTTTGACCAGTATTTCTATTCAGTAATTAAGCGTCATTCCTGAGTTGTTAGTAATTGGTTTGACCAGTATTACTATTCAGTAATCAAGCGTCGTTCCTGAGTAATTAATAATTGGTTTGATCAGTATTTTTATTCAGTAATCAAGCGTCGTTCCTGAGTAATTAGTAATTGGTTTGACCAGTATTTCTATTCAGTAATCAAGCGTCGTTCCTGAGTAATTAGTAATTGGTTTGACCAGTATTTCTATTCAGTAATTAAGCGTCATTCCTGAGTTGTTAGTAATTGGTTTGACCAGTATTTCTATTTAGTAATCAAGTGTCGTTCTTGTGTAATTAGTAATTGGTTTGACCAGTATTTCTATTCAGTAATCAAGCGTCGTTCCTGAGTAATTAGTAATTGGTTTGACCAGTATTTCTATTCAGTAATTAAGCGTCATTCCTGAGTAGTTAGTAATTGGTTTGACCAGTATTTCTATTCAGTAATCAAGCGTCGTTCCTGAGTTGTTAGTAATTGGTTTGACCAGTTTTTCTTTTCAGTAATCACGTGTCGTTCCTGAGTAGTTAGTAATTGGTTTGACCAGTATTTCTATTCAGTAATTAAGCGTCGTTCCTGAGTAGTTAGTAATTGGTTTGACCAGTATTTCTATTCAGTAATCAAGCGTCGGTCCTGAGTAGTTAGTAATTGGTTTGACCAATATTTCTATTCAGTAATTAAGCATCGTTCCTGAGTAGTTAGTAATTGGTTTGACCAGTATTTCTATTCAGTAATTAAGCATCGTTCCTGAGTAGTTAGTTATTGGTTTGACCAGTATTTCTATTCAGTAATTAAGCGTCGGTCCTGAGTAGTTAGTAATTGGTTTGACCAGTATTTCTATTCAGTAATCAAGCGTCGTTCCTGAGTAGTTAGTAATTGGTTTGACCAGTATTTCTATTCAGTAATTAAGCGTCGTTCCTGAGTAGTTATTCATGTTGGATATCGATCAGAGGATGTAATAAAGATCCTAATATTTTGTTCAGTTTTCTTGGTTTTTAGTTTGAACAGTTTTGTGCTGCCGAGTTGAGTTGAGTAATGGTGTTTAACGTTCCTTCATTAGTTAGTTTGTCCGATTTTTTTTAAAATTTGGAGCTAAATGTTTAGCCTGGGTAATACGGCAAAATTGTCCAAAAAGGAGGCGTACCTCTTCGATATGAAGATACATGTAAACATTTTGCAAAGCTTAATAGGCATGCATTTTACAAAGACTAACAATAGATCTAGGCATTCCTTTACGCACTACGCTTGGCGACATGATTTAAAACTTTTTGTGTATAGCAAGGTATAGGTATTTGTTTTTTCTATCGATGTTTAATAAAAACATTTATTTTGAAGATACATTACACAAATTGTAAAATCATCGAAGTTCACATTGACACACGTGCATTACAGAAAAGACCCTAGATGCACTACCGAATATCAACCGCATAGTAAAAAATACACTGATGAATGAATGAATGAATGAATGAATGAATGAATGAATGAACGGACGGACGGATGGATGGATGGATGGATGGATGGATGGATGGATGGATGGATGGATGGATGGATGAATGAATGAATGAATGAATGAATGAATGAATGAATGAATGAATGAATGAATGAATGAATGGATGGACGGATGGATAAATGGGTGGATGTTTAGATCTATGGATGTTTGAATGAATGGATGGATGGATGAATGGATGGGTGGATGTATGAATGAATGGATGGATTGATTGATTGAATGAATCGGGTTTAAATTAAGTCTAAGTCAAGAATAGTTCACTTAAATCGAAACGTCATCATCTATAGGTAAAATTACAGTTAACCCTCGCAGTGCGCTCAGGGAAATATGCAGAAGGGTTCTTTAACGTGCCACGCCTGCCATGACATGGGACATCGGGTTTTAAGATCCCGTGACTTTCGTGTGTAAAACCGAGTGCTTGGCGACGGAACAGTCACTACCTATTTTCAAATCTAAGTCAGACCCCGGCCGGCCGGGGTTCAAATCCAAAAATGAAAAACACGAAGCGAGCACAAGTTACATAAAGAATTAGTTACATATAAACTTTTCCTTTCCCTAATATCAAATTATTTTATCAAATTATTTTCTTGACAAAGTTTGATTATTTATGTTATATATATATATATATATATATAATGTAATTCCAAATTAGTCGATAAAGTTTATCCTCTCAACACAGACCGAAAAACTGCTTGATTTGATTGCAGATGGTCACCTTGTAATACAATGTAATTATATACTTACAATCTTGTGGCATCTAGATCTAATTGTCCTAAAATAAATCACTTCCTTCTGTTGCCTATAGTGCGGGGGCTTGTATAATATAATAATAATATATACTGTATACAAGTATAGACAAACAATATTGACGTTTAGTGTAAATACTACATATTGTTGCACGATCTCCAGATGACCACTTCGTCTAGACACTGAAATTTCTGATATTGCACGGCAATTTTCTTTTGTTTTGTAATCAGTACTGAAAGTTCACCTAAATCTAAATGTGTGTCACGTGTGATAATTTATCAAATAGTTATTTTTCCCTTCAATTATTAAAGAAAAAAGAAACGTCAGCAATGGGATTCGAACCCAAATACTCTTACTCTGTAAACGACAGTGTTATAAAACGATATCGCATTGTTTACTCGCCTAACGGCTCGGTACATGTGAACTACGGGTTATTGTCCTAAAGTTCAATGACATATACTAGTATGTGTATACTGTCACGACTTGGTGCAGTGGCATTAAATTAAATCGGGTCACTACCATAAAGCAGAGGGAAAATTGGGACAACAGAAGAGATACAGGTACAGTATTTATACGATAGACACTTATTGTTCAAAGGATTAATTAAAAACTCCCTTTAATTAATGTTTGTATCCACCTATTGAAGGTGGGTAGTCTATCAGCCGAGACCGGAAAAATCCATACCAGTTTAGATACACAGCAATAAAACAAATGCACTAAATAATCGGAGATGTTTGCAAAATCGTATAATTCTTTAACTTACGATAACTTACGACTTTAAATATTTGTTCAAAATCGACAATAATGTCCGCTCCCGTCAAGACTGAATGCGTCGATAATCGGTCTGTACGTAGTAAAACTATGTCTAGATTTAAACGTGTTAAAATTTCATGGTTTTGTGCAGATGTTATAAATAATATGAAAATTTTTTTATTTGTTTTTAAGATTTATCTTAATCTGGCCTACAATTTGACTAAAAAATTCAGTCAATCCGTTTTTCTTCATTCACGCAAGAAACACGTGCGATATCTTGTAATGGATATCATATCAATGATCATTTTTGTGTGTTTTGAAATATATACACACTCAATTATACGAGATCACAGAGAGAGAGAGAAATGTAAGATTTGTAATGTTATTTCTGCAGCATTACAATAACGGGCTTACATATCACATGTATTCTCTCTCTCTCTCTCTCTCTCTCTCTCTCTCTCTCTCGTTTGGTCCATCCTTTGATCTAGTCATTTAAGGGCGGATAAAATAGTTATCGGCGGAGAGAGAAATCCTGTGTTTTTTGTTTTTTTTTGTTTTTTGTTTTTTTTTTTTTGTAAACAAACTGGCCCGTTTCTGAATGTAAATGCTATAAAATATAGTGTTAATTTGTGATGTAGTTATAACATTTATATTAATTGTCAGCTTTAAGTTCTCCTTCAAAAAATTTTTCTGCAAAAATGGAAGAAAATTAAAATAAAGTTCACCGTTCAATGAACAGTGTTTAGTCTGGTACATGTGTTTTTTATGAAAACAGGAAAATTTGACAAAATATGGCTGAGATTTTCAATGATTTAGTTGCCTCCAAAAATGTGTTACCCAGGCGTGATACTGTACATATTGAATGCATGCACTAAAATGATCATTAGAAACATAATTTTATTTTTTATGCTACTTATTTATGGTTTTCTATGATTAAGTAACACATCTAGAGATATATTATTTAACCGGTTTGAATATGAAAATTAAACTTTTCTTCATGTTGAAACCCTCATTTCATTCAATCTAATCTTATATTTATACTTTATAGTTATACATTTACTGCTCACTGTTATGTTATGTATAAATTGTATTTATATGTTCTCAACGTTGTATTGTTTACAATTAGAGAATAAAGAAATTGAGAATTCACCTTAAAATGTAACACACTGTTCACACACTTCGGTAAAGGCAATTTAATTTCTCTCATCGTCGCTATTTGACTCCATGCCAAGGAAGAAGCTGTTAGTACATGTGATCATTGAGTTATCGTAAGTTAAAGAATCATACGATTTTCAAACACATCTCTACTTGGTTGTCAGCATAATTTAAGATCAAAAGGACAGTAAAAATCGGCAAATGTTTACCATAACACCCCCCCCTTCAAAGGGCTTCTCTATGATTAGAATTTTCTAAAAATCGACATAATATCCATAAGAATGTGCTAGGGTGAATAATAATAATAATAATAATAATAATAATAATAATAATAATAATTATAACTAGAATTGTAATTAGCACAATGACAAAAGTCTTCCACCACCCAAACATTTGTACCGCAGAATAAATACATGTAATTCATCCTAAAAAAACAATAAAAAAAAGAAGAAATAATTTGATTAAAACTGTTTTATTTTTCAAATCACTAGGATGATAAAACAAATCAATAAGGTATGATCAAACATAAATTAGAAAATTGCAGAGGAACGTTAACCCAATAGTTGTTTTCTATTGTTAAAATGACAAGCAAAATACTACTGCTAAAATACTATATGTTGTGATTATTTAGCATAATTTACACATTTCATCACTTATGCATTTACAAGGCATTACATATGTATTGAGTTTTCCGAATTTAAAAATCTGTTGATCAAATAGTAACACTTTTTTTAGTCCCTGTTTTAATATATTATTATAAATTAACTTGTAATATTGTTTTTCATTTCAAGATTTAATTTTTTAGTTGATATGTGTATAGTGATTGGTTTATTACATGTACAAGTATTCTTCCAAACCCAAAAAAGACTGTCCAAACAAGGGGAAAAGGCGTTGACGTTTAAGTGTGAATATATGGTTGGGTCAGTGTTGAATTATGCATCGGAGATATGGGGGTTTCATCAAGCCAAATATATACAAACTGTTCACAACAATCCTTAATCTATCTAAAAGTGTACCAGTAAACTTGAACATTTTCCTATGAGCATTATACGTAAATATAGGAGTATAAAATATTGGTTAAGAATTGTTATGTATAAACCTGCTATTGTTTACGATATTTATATTTTATTATATAATGATATTAATATTGGCAAGACGAACTGGGTGTCTGAAGCTCGTGACATGTTGTTCTCTTTAGGTATGGCTAGTATTTGGTATAACCAAGAAACAGTTTGTGATATGTTTGACTTATTAAGTGTCGTATAAACGACCAGTTTTACCAAAATTGGTATGCGTCTATGTGTGATAATTCTAAACTTTCTACATATGTGTGCTACAAATCCGAATTTCTTTTAGATCATTATCTAAATTTTGACTTCAATATGAATCTATTAATAAAGTGACGTAGTGGGACTTTGAAATTAAATATTGAAGAAGGCCGGTATACTGACACTCCACGGGATAGGCCTCTGTGATTGTGTTGCAATGCAAATGGTGTTGAAATTGACTTTCACTTTGTGCTAACATGTACTGCATACAGGGCTATCAGAAGACAGTTCTTACCCACTTATTACTGTTCTTGGTCATCTCAGTCAAAATAAATAACACTATTAAAATGTAGTTCAATACATCTCACAAAAAGACTTTGCGGCTATCTCCAAGCAGCTTGGAGACATAGAACTTTAATTCTACAACATTGATATTGTTCTCTGCCATGTTGTTATATTTATTCAAATGTTATCTAATGCTATTACCTTAATTATGTTTATGCAATACATTCATTCGTTCATTCATTCAGGAGGTAAGCCCCTATTTTCAAGTCTTGGTCTGACCCAGCCAGGGTTCTCATACATTACCTACCACATACGGATCGAACATTCTATCAGCTGAGCTACCGTTGCAGTGAACTGCATAAATGGCGTTACTCTGCAAATTTTAAATGTTTTGCATCATTGATTTCCACGTGATTCAACGAGATTCCCGTGATTGATTGATTGATTGATTGATTGATTGATTGATTGATTGATTGATTGATTGATTGATTGATTGATTGATTTATTTATTTATTTATTTATTTATTGAGGTTTTACGTCCATGTCAAATATATTTTATTTATATCGAAACGTTACCAGCAGTAAGTGAAGTGGCTGAAATTTTTACCTTTGCAGTGCACTTAGTGCAATGTGCAAAGAGTATTCTTCACTGTTGAGACACAGAGCATCAGATTTGATGGTCTCTTCCAAAGGAACGACCTATTTTCAAGTCTTGGTCAGGTCAGACTGACTGGGTTCCAGTGTTTCTTCCGTTTGAAAGCGTGTTCAGTAATCATTATTTAACTTCAAGTTAAAACACTGCAAAGTCCAGGTAGATTTACAGTCATAAGCGGTGTCTATTGATTTTTTTTTCACCTTTTAGTGGGGCTTACAGCGAGAGTAAATTACCTGGACATTTAAAATCAGTGAAAAAAAAATCCGACCACCTAATAATATTAAATTCAGAAATTTTATTGTAGCAGAGAATTATATTGGACATTTTAGTTGTCCAAATAATAATCAATTAATTTTCAATTAATCATATTAAGAAATTTTTCCCTTTTGTACACAATTCTTGTCAACAAACTTCGGAAAGAGACAGTTGCCTGGACAACTTCTATAATTGGGAGATGCAGATTATTAGCTTATTGTGCCAGGATGGTTTTTACCAATTCAGGCTTTTGAAGCTCACTTGGACAATTTATATATATTCAACACTAATTTTAAATACATTTAAATTATCTCTAAAACAAAGGTTTTTTTTTATTTTCATTGTATTTTTTTTTTCAAATTAATTGTTAATTCACTGAATAAAATTAATGACTTCAACAGTGGAGAGGAAAACAAGTTAATGTGTCAATTGCAAATCAAGGGAAATAACTGGTCATGATGAAAGGTTTTTTATGTGATGATGACACTATGTCGATGATGATGTAGCATGATGATCTGATGAAGATGACAATAATGATGATGACATTCAGTTCTGCTGCTGCCGATGATGATGATGATGTGACATGAGGAGATATGATGATGATGATGATGTCACCATGATGATGATGTGACATGAGGAGATATGATGATAATGATGATGATGACGATGATGATCATAATGAATATGATGATAGTGATGGTGGTGATAAAAATAAGCTCTGCTGCTGCCATTGATGATGATGATGATGATGATGATGAATGATGATGGTTGTGATGGTGATGATGACACTGTGACATGAGGAACTATGATGATGATTATGGTGGTGACGTGAGTTCTTTTGCTGCCAATGATGATGATGATGATGTCACCATGATGATTATGTGACACGAAGAGCTTTGATGATGATGTAACCACATTAATAATGTGACATGAGGATGTCTGATAATGATAATGGTGGTAGTGATAGTCATGGCATGGGTTCTACTGCTGCTGCTAATGATGATGATAATGATGATGTCTTCATGTTGATGACAATGTGATATGAGGATTGATAATGATGATGATGGTGGTGATTACAGATCCAGTTCGGGTTTTCTTCCAGTCAACTGCATTTAGTGGAGTTATGCTCCTTTCGCTTTGTGAATTTTATCAAAATGATGCGTTCTCTGGATTTTTTTCCGTTACGCTTGAGATATTTCACACTCAGATTTTGGGTTGGGTCTTTAGTAGCCTCTTTCGGTTTTTGAAAGATTGAAAATTTATATTTATGTGAATTACTTAGTTTACTCAATTGATAAACATTGTGTGGCGTGTCCATTTTGACCATTGTAACATATTGATATGTTAGAACCTAACAACTTGCATAAAAAGCAGACTTGTTGTCTTCCCGATCACAGTATCTATTATTTACATGATTTTCATTTGTTACTGATTCATTAGACAAATCTAGGTTTCAAGTGCACATTTTTGTTTATCAAATTCCTAAGTTTAGCTGATGCTTGCTTCAGTACCTTCAGTACTTTGATTTTTGTACAGCGTTACACGATAGTAAACGCGTACTTTGCTATCGCTTTCTTCCAAGATATCGAGCTTCTTTGCTATGAAATTATAAGATATGAGTACACCTGGAAGTAGTGCGCCTGGTAAATGAGCGTGAAAGAAGTATATCTGTTTTATCGTAAGATATGTATTCTGAGACGGGTAATGCATTTGGTTACATATGCACATTTGGAATAAATTTTCGGAATACATTTCGGAATCTAGTAAAATATTGCGACGGGATGCATCCAATATTTTCTGCAATTTGGCGAACTGATCTCATGTTTACAATAAAAAGTAGTCCGAGAAGTTTGCGTCCTACGATGTAAAATCAATGAACAGCAACGGCAGGTTGATTTAATTAATTCTTCATGAAATCTACGGAAATTTTAAATTTATTTTGAAGGTTATGATAACGTATTTTTATGTTGAGGCAATTGTGTCATATTTTAAAACTGTTTATCGATTAGATTTTACTTTCGTGAAAGGGAGATAATTCGTACAGTGTTGTGTTCAAATGACCACATGTGAATTTTAAATACTTCACCATTAACATGAAGCGGGAATATTGTGAGTGATAATCAGCAGTTAATTAAAACCCAGATTAACAGCAAATGATCCAGTTACATACAACCGCTAGAAAGTACCCCCCTCATAGCGACGGGAGGATCTGCAAAACTCTACTTTCTCTCTATCCGAAATGACAAAACGATCGGGTACAACTTTTTTAAATTTTAATAACCGATTGTCTTTTCCATATTATGAAATTATTATTTTCTACCATTTTATTTAGCAATACATGGTTTGGTACATTGTTTCTTATAAAAAAAAAAAAAAAAAAAAAAAAAAAAAAACATCCGTCGGACTATGCATAGATCGACCCCCCCCCCCCCCAATTTTCCGTTATATTCTGTCTTGCACCACACAATTTTCCCAACTACGCTGTACAACAGCTCGACAGTGCTATGTTTACTTACTGTAGCGATATTGTTGTTGAAAAATTCCAGATACATGTATTGAGTTAAAAGCACTGAAGATATTCCTTCTTTTTGTAATGGAAATATGAAATAATTAAACAGTCCAATTTTGCACAAGTTATGTAACTCGTTATGCAAATTATGCAAAATTAATGTCCTAAGCTTTCAAAGTTCTTGGGCATTTCAATTTTTTATGTAACTGATTTATTCTGACATCAATTTTGATAAGGCTTTCGATATTGTAACATTTAAGTATTTAAAACAAACATTAAAAAACAAATGCTGCTACATTTACTCTCTAAAATAACACGGTTTAAACCCTACTTTTATCTACTACTTATAGCATCACAACACGGAAGTGTAAACTTATAGTGCGTCAAGTTTGAACTGGCCCTTTGACCTTTAATTTGAATATTATATTGGGCTTGTGATTTTGGTATGGTAGCGTGATTCATTATCATATATTTTCATTAGCCTTGCGTATTTCCTATATCTTCTAGTTCAAGTTGAGACTTTTGGCATTCATAGGACTATAAATGCCAAACGATCGTATTACTGCGTTTGAATATTAATATCGGCAATACACATTCCCGGGGAACTATGACCTGGTAAGCAAAATGACTGTCCTCATGTTCCGTGGTGGTTTGTATATAAATATATTTATTTTCACTGAAAGTTTTACAACTTATGAGTGTATATACAATATAATACAATATTTGGCAATGTTCATGGAAATGGTACAGTAAATTGAAATGTTTACAACAAAATAATTATTCTATAATATACAAAATGGAAGTTATAATAACTTAGTTTTATTTACAATTTTTGCCTAAACTTTACAAGTAGAACTATGGAACATGGCTGTCTGACTGCTGAGTAAAAACCGTAAACAATGACACCGACTGACCCATCTCTGAACGACAAGCAAGGAAACAAGACAAGATGTACACCCAAAATGCGACAGTGCTTGTCATTCAGAGGTGGGACGGTACACTAGATGGTTGCCGAGGCACGATAATAGGGATAGTATACTCATTAAGACAGACAACCATGCACCACTGACTACTTGTGACTATTTGTGATATATATTAAATAACAATATGCTATATACCGTTGTAAGTAGATGTATTGAATATTATTAACAATGTATTCGCGGCCTGTCCACATCTGAGCGACAAGCAAAGCGGCAATACAAGTGGTTGGGACCTATCCCCACCAACAAGATGTCGCATTGCCTATCACTCACAAATGAACAGTATATATACCGGTTGGATAATTAAGAAGCGTTATTCGCGACTTGCCCACATCTGAATAAGAAGCAAAGCAGCAATACAAGTGGTTGGGACCTGTCCCCACCAACAAGATGTCGCACTGCCTATCACTCACAAATGGACAGTATATATACCGATTGAATAATTAAGAAGCGTTATTCGCGACTTGCCCACATCTGAATAAGAAGCAAAGCAGCAATAGCAATACAAGTGGTTGGGACCTATCCCCACCAACAAGATGTCGCACTGCCTACTGGTGGTTTACTTCTTGGTGTTTCGAATGCCTTTGTGTTTGAAAATCAATTCGTTTTTCATCTTCACAAAGCTTATCGGAAGCACCGTGTGTAAATCGAAAATTTTTATCACTGAATTAGATATTTCCTCTGATGCATGTTGCGATTTTTCAGGATCATTGGACATGCCTTTGAGTCCGTTCAGTGGATGTGCACTGAATCAAAAATAATATTGGTGAGGTAATACACGGCTATGCCACGTAGTATACGGTCGTAAACATTCGTGTGGCTTTTGCAAGTTCAATTTCGTGGTCGAAATGCTCGGAAATACATGTAATCCTAGAGTTGAACGAAAAATGAATTTCAGACTTTTTGCAAAATATGTTTTTAATGAAAATTTAACAAAATTTTACATCTGAACTGTTGATAAATGGCGTTCATAGTTTATAGCTCATAATATGAATGCCAAATCTTTGCACGACAAACCGATCATAATGCGCTATTAAATTAAATATCAAACGGCCAGGTCAACTAGTCAATTCCTTCATTTCTTTCATATTACCTGCATCAATTGGCGATATTAGTGGGATTCGTTCATCTGTATTATAAAAGTTGAGTTGCACAATAAGTGTCTGTCATTGAAATGATCTTTCAACAATAAGTTTTTAGCTCACCTGACCGAAGGTCATGTGAGCTTATGGCATAGCGCAGCGTGTGTATGTGCGTGTGTGCGTGTGTGCGTGTGTGCGTGTGTGCGTCGTTAACACCTATTTTCGACTTCTCCTCTGAAACTACTGGACAGTTTTTAATGAAACTTTGTCAGAAGTATATATGGGCCGGTGCAATTCAGATTTGTTCGTGGCGTTGCCATGGCTACCATAACTAGGTCAAGGTGACCTAGGGGTGCAAAAATCTTAAAAAATCTTCTTCTCCGAAAGTACTGATTGGAGAAAAAATCTGATGTGATATTTGGCTTCTCTAGGGTCTTAAGCCTATAGTTTGTTCATTTTGTGAAATTCGGATAAAAAATAGGTTACGCGTTTTTGCGTTTAATTTTGAAAAAATCGTAAAATAGCTTCAAATTGTTATAACTTGACTATTTGACCAGATAATGACATGGGGTTTTCAGTTTTGACATCTTCTTGTTAGTATCTTCAAATTGAGGTCAAGGTCAATTGTGAAGGTCGTGACCTAATTTTTTTTACCTCTGATTATAATTATTATCTCGAAAACTATAAACTTTTTGTATAGGCATGTATATTAGAATGTTGTAGGTATTGATACAACGATCATTTTGATGTATAGAAAAAGGTCATGGGTTCAAAGGTCAAGGTCACAGATGTGAAACAATACCGAAATGGTTAATTATCTTGAAAACTATAAACTTTTTGTATAGGCATATATATTAGAATGTTGTAGGTATTGATACAACGATCATTTTGATGTATAGAAAAAGGTCATGGGTTCAAAGGTCAAGGTCACAGATGTGAAACAATACCGAAATGGTTAATTATCTTGAAAACTATAAACTTTTTGTATAGGCATGTATATTAGAATGTTGTAGGTATTGATACAACGATCATTTTGATGTATAGAAAAAGGTCATGGGTTTAAAGGTCAAGGTCACAGATGTGAAACAATACCCAAATGGTTAATTATCTCGAAAACTATAAACATTTTGTATAGGGATGTATATTAGAATGTTGTAGGTATTGATACAACGATCATTTTGATGTATAGAAAAAGGTCATGGGTTCAAAGGTCAAGGTCACAGATGCGAAACAATACCAAAATGGTTAATTATCTCGAAAACTATAAACTTTTTGTATAGGCATGTATATTAGAATGTTGTAGGTATTGATACAACGATCATTTTGATGTATAGAAAAAGGTCATGGGTTCAAAGGTCAAGGTCACAGATGCGAAACAATACAGAAATGGTTAATTATCTCGAAAACTATTAACATTTTGTATAGGCATGTATATTAGAATGTTGTAGGTATTGATACAATGATCATTTTGATGTATAGAAAAAGGTCATGGGTTCAAAGGTCAAGGTCACAGATGTGAAACAATACCAAAATGGTTAATTATCTCGAAAACTATAAATTTTTTGTATAGGCATGTATATTAGAATGTTGTAGGTATTGATACAACAATGATTTTATTGTATAGAAAAAGGTCATGGGTTCAAAGGTCAAGGTCCCAGATGCAAAACAATACCCAAATGGTTAATTATCTCGAAAACTATAAACTTTTTGTATAGGCATGTATATTAGAATGTTGTAGGTATTGATACAACGATCATATTGATGTATAGAAAAAGGTCATGAGTTCAAAGGTCAAGGTCACAGATGTGAAACAACACTGAAATGGTTAACTATCTTGAAAACTATTAACTTTTTGTATAGGCATTTATATTAGAATGTTGTAGGTATTGATACAACAGTTATCATGATTTAAAGAAAAAGTCATTGGGGTTTAGTATTTATGTTTTCTTTAAATCTATCAGCTAGCCATTAGTTGTCAGGTGAGCGTATCAGGCCCATGGGCCTCTTGTTATGATTATAAAAGGCTGCGCTCAGGTGAAAAAGTACGTAAGCCTCATGAATAAAAAAAAAGGCGTAACGAGAGAAAAAGAATAACGTAAATTGAGGGGCGCAATAAAGCAAAATATATAAAGGCATAATGACGCAAAATAAAGGCGTAATAACGCAAGTTGAAAGGCGCTTATATATATATATATATATATATATATATATATAATATATATATATATATATATATATATATATATATATAATATATATGTTATATCATAAATATATATATGTTATCATAAATATATAGAATACATAGATACAAAAAAAAAAAAAAAAAAAAAACAATAATAAGGAATAACAACATTCTGCAAATCGAAGTATATAACTATTATACATGTATACTTATACATGTCCCAGTTACACAATCACCTTGCTTTCATTTATGTGTTTGTTAGGAATCAATACACTTGTGTATAAAAAAGAAATCGACTGTTTTTCGTCTACATTATAAAATATTAATTTCATCGAAAGTAAGTACATGTATTCTGTATGTTCGCAAAATGTACCGGGACACTCCTATATGAATATTCATCATGACGGAAAGGTCAAGTGGACAGGTTAACTTGAATTGTTTGTCTATAACTATACGTCGTATGTACACTCGGGCATTAACAAGGCAATATAAAAGGTTTGCTAAAATAGTTTGTACAAATTCGTTTTCTAAAATAAAAAAATAGCTATCTATGATTTTTTTTTAATTTATAGGGGTCACTCTACAATACTAGTTTCCAAAACAACTTGGGGACCCACAGCCATAAATTTTGCAAATTAAGACTACACGTCATAAGAATACTTGATATAAATTATCTGAGGTCTGAGGTCTACCACTTATATATATATATCATGAAAATTTTAAAATATTTTAGACATTTTCCCGTTTGTGAGTTCTAAGTAGTCCGACATAACCCCTTAGTTCGTTTGTGCAAATCAAAAAGCCTTTCTGACCTCGACATGATTAATACCAAACCTAATTAAATTTAGACAAGTAGATTTGAAGGAAAACATTAAAATGTAAAGTCCTTGTATTAAGTCAACTCTAAAGTGTGTGTGTGCGTGTTTGTGTGTGTTTGTGTGTGTGTGTGTGTCCCAATATTTTCATCTTTTGAACTTTTAAGTTACATCACATCACTTTGGCATAAGGAGACAGTCTACTACTATACAGAATATATATATATATATATATATATATATATATATATATATGTGTGTGTGTGTGTGTGTGTGTGTGTGTGTGTGTGTGTATATATATATATATCAGACAGATTCTCGGCCACTACAAGTAGCTCTCCATATCTCGGACTCTTGACAACAGAGCGTTAGCCTGTGTTGAACCTTTAGCCACACAATTTACTTTTTATATTACACGCATAAAAGCTGAAAAATCCACTTGCTCACCGAGTGAAGCGGTAGAAAATCAAACCTTGCCCTCTTGGTCGAAAAGCGAGCATTCAACCACTAAGCTAAAAGTTCCGGACCAGAGAGTCTGACAGTAAATTACAGTATTATACGTACTATATATACAACACAACATCAGCCCCACACGATACATGTATAGAATTCTCCACAATCGGTCTATTCTTAATTAGATTGAATGATTTACAAATGTACTTATTTTTTAAATCTACTTCTTCAAAAAAGTATTTTATTTAAAAAAAGAGAAAAAGCTAATTTTGCATTTACAGTGACACATCAATACAATTAATGAATTATGTAATAAAGATAGACATACCTTTTGGATCCCTGATTCCGATTAAGTCAAAATTCATTCATGAGTTCAGTTTTAACGCGTACGCGTCTCAGTGGAACTGAATGACATCATGGTCTTGATATATATTATATAGTAGGTTTGTGGCAGTGTACAGTAAGTTCACGTTGTATTTAAGGTAATGTATTATATATATATATATGGCATATATTCAATTTGAAAACTGGATGTCAGTGTCACAACTGAACGCTTGGCGTGAGGAGGGTACGGTGTGGGTGGGTTAGTAGTTGATGATTTAGGTGAAGATAGAGGTAAGGTTTAACTTCATTGTTTTACTAGAGCTAATTAAGTTATTAATTAGTTATGGCTTCCGGCCAAGTCGGAGTGTTGCACCTTATAGTGTATGCAAAGCGTGACACAAAGAGCGCGAAGTGTATTATTGGTAACGCTATGCCAAAATATATTCGCTTCCTAAAATGTATGTGTCTGATCCGTGAACTCCAGAGGTCACATAAAGTACATCCCCATACAGCATAGAATAGACCTTGACGAAAATAGGTCAAGTTTGTATAAGGGTTATTATGAAGGTCCATACTAGGTAGAACCATAAAAAACTTTAACACACTATAGCTAGAAGTTACAATTTTAGACCATCATCTTCTCTAAACTTACTTTAAAATTGTCAAAAATGCGTGATTCTCTTGAAATATGCGTAGTTAAGTTCACAAATGGTTTATTTTCGGTCAAAAACTAGGTCACTGGATCGAATCGTGGTTTAAGGTCTCTGCCGAAGGACCCCGTCACTTCCATTTCTAAATGCCGAGTGCTTATTGGAAGAACAGTTGCTACAAATGTTCAAGTCCTGCTAAGATTTAGTTCGAACCCGACCTCCAACATACATTTGTTCTTCCAACGGAGTTAGTCGAGGAAGCTGTATCTCAAGCAGTTAGTGGAGAAAGCAATACCGTCTCAAATTTCACTTTAACGGTCTTATGTTTGACCCGGCTCATGATCTCCTGCTCTCGAGACGGACGCTCTACCACTGAACCATCTAGACGGTACTCGTATTTGGGTTAAAGTGCATTTTTGTGAAATGCATTTATGACCTAGGATATGCCTGTTACATCATTTAACATATTTTATTAAGGTGGAATTCATGAGACAAGTCATTTAAAAAAAAACAAATCAACCTTTTTTTAATATGTGTGTCAAATTTACAATATAACTAACCCAGTTATTTCATTTTAGTGACACAATTTAACAAGCATGTCCTACTTTAAAGTTACCCCTAACATGTATTTATTTTGGAGCACATATATCCTATAAGGTTATAAATACAGTAGTAGTAATAGTAGTAGTACAGGCCTGTCGAAAGCTAACACTTAGCTATCGAATAAGTGCTGAAAATCCTGACATTTGTTAAACATAAAAATTTTTCAGTTTGAAGTAAAATTGAAAATATTACATAGTGTAAAGACTTTTTGAAATAAGATTTTGTACTAAGGTTTACATTGTACATTAGGCCAATTCCTAACTTAGTAAAATAATTCCATATTTTTTTTATTTTTTTATTTATTTTATTTATTTTTTTTTTTTTTTTGTAAAATTGGCTACAATCTATGAAAAACGGGTGTTTAGTTATAATAAATATGGTTTAAAAAGACACATACTTGAGGGTCAATTAAAAAACATTACTATACATGTATGTGCAAAGTACACAGAATTAAAAACGGATAGCTATAGGTCCCCTATATGTTTTAAAAACTGTTGAGGCTAAAATTCCTTAGAAGTGTCGGCTCGTTTAGTGCATTTGAAATCGCAATTTCATGTAACTTTTCCACACAAAAACTTCGAATATGAATAATATTATAAAGTGTACAAATGTATTTTAAGTTTTTGATGTTTATATTAATGAAAGATGAACTTTTTTTTCAAATTTCAAATCATTGGTCTAACCGCATAGACGACAAATCACAAGTCTTCGAAATACTTCTTCAATTTACTAAATGACTTAAAATGTTTACGTACATGCAGTAACATAGAAACTGCTGTATACTATATATATATATAAATAGAGAATGATCATACATTGTAAAATTCATTATATCATATGCCATATCTTACCAAGATCCCAATATCAGACCAAGGGCTTTAGTCCGAGGTACACATTGGTCAAGGTCTGATGTGGCATTTGATGTGTATTTCATGTTTAAATATATACGCAAGCAAACTTTCACCATGTAGAACAAATATTACAAACATTTGTACATATGACAGAATTGGCTAAATTGTTCTGGGTAGCTGGTCTGATATCTGACCGGTAATACGGCTTTTCCGACCGGGCACTTATGGTCGGTGATATTAATCATGTCAATTTAGCCGCGGCATTGAAGCATGCAGAAACTACGAATTTATTACTATTGATATGATGAAATAAGAAATTATACATGGTGAAATCCATATCATATGCCATATCGCACAGAGAACATGATTATATCAGAAGATCCAACCGCTATTTCCGATGAGGAAATGATGTTCAAATTGGATGGTGCAAAAACCTCCTTTCCACTCGATATTTCATTGAATTAATATCAAATCAAACGTATTTATTTCACGCGAAAATCTTTCATGGTATGATTTTACAGTATCTTCCGCAGACCTCTCATTTTTTAGGGTTTACTCTTTTAGATTTAGAGAGACTTGCATTTCCTAAAAATATCACGTCCTCGTCTTCAAAACTGTCATCATCATTACTCATCATTTATGCATCAATGATTATGGACATACATAAAATATTCACCATTTTGGACACAACTCTTATCGAACTCGAGTCTGACAGTATTCGATCTTTCTCGTTGTACTCGATTTGCCAAATAAAATTCGACCATAAGGTTATATATATTTGACCGGTGAACGGTTTTTTGACCGGGCACGCGCGATTGGTGATATGGATCACGTCACGGATTGTATCCGTACTGAAACATGCAGAAACTACGTATTTACTACAAAATAAAGGATTTAAATGTTTATATTGCAACAATATACGTGTAATATATATATATCTGTGTGTGTGTGCGTGTGCGTGTGTGTGTGTGTGTGTGTGTGTGTGTGTGTGATTGTTATGTAATGCTTACTTACCCCCTTGATTGTTTCCCTGTGTATTTACCATTACATACAATACGTATCGATATATTTAATATGTGACGTAATATATGCATGTATCCGCTGCATGGATCAGTTGTACATGTATGCATACCACTATTAATAGTACTTGCTATAAAGACGTTGTATTACCAGTTATTAAACAACTAGGGAACACCTGTGTCATATAGTTATACCAGTTAAAATGTTGTCAGTTAATATATATGTGCGTTGATTACATAATATTATTTTCAGTTAGCTAGTTATGGATGTCGACGCTTCAGAAAATTGTACATTCGTCAAAGGTAGTGTATAAATTTATCTTCTTTTATTAGCCCCAATCGGTTCCTAACTGTAGGGGACTATAGATTTGCTCTCCATCTTTCCGTCTGTCCGTCCGTCCGTCACACTTTGCCTTGTGCATTGGACTTCATTGACAGATTTTTAGCAAATGTTTTAAAAGTTTGCAGATATTTTACTTATGACTTAAGGAGGATGTGTACATTTTTAGCTCACCTGACCGAAAGGTCATATGAGCTTATGGCATAGCGCAGCGTGTGTATGTGCGTGCGTGTGTGCGTGCGTGCGTCGTAAACACCTATTTTCGACTTCTCCTCTGAAACTACTAGACAGATTTCAAAGAAACTTGGTGCGAAGTATATATGGGCCGGTGCAATTCAGATTTGTTCGTGGCGTTGCCATGTCTACCATAACTAGGTCAAGGTGACCTAGGGGTGCAAAAATCTTAAAAAAATCTTAAAAGTATTGACTGGAGAAAAAATCTGATGTGATATTTGGCTTCTCTAGGGTCTTAAGCCTATAGTTTGTTCATTTTGTGAAATTCGGACAAAAAATAGGTTACGCGTTTTTGCGTTTTATTTTGAAAAAAATCGTAAAATCGCTTCAAATTGTTATAACTTGACTATTTGACCAGATAATGACATGGGGTTTTCAGTTTTGACATCTTCTTGTTAGTATCTTCAAAATGAGGTCAAGGTCAATTGTGAAGGTCGTGACCAATTTTTTTTACCTCTGATTATAATTATTATTTGGAAAACCATAAACTTTTTGTATAGGCATGTATATTAGAATGTTGTAGGTATTGATACAACGATCATTTTGATGTATAGAAAAAGGTCATGGGTTCAAAGGTCAAGGTCACCGATGCGAAACAATACCGAAATGCTTAATTATCTCAAAAACTATAAACTTTTTGTATAGGCATGTATATTAGAATATTGTAGGTATTGATACAACAATCATTTTGATGTATAGAAAAAAGTCATGGGTTCAACGGTCAAAGTCAGAGATGCGAAACAATACCGAAATGTGTAATTATCTTGAAACCTATAAACTTTTTGTATAGGCATGTATATTAGAATGTTGTAGGTATCGATACACCGATCATTTTGATGTATAGAAAAAGGTCATGGGTTCAAAGGTCAAGGTCACAGATGCAAAACAATACCAAAGTGGTTAATTATCTAAAAAACTAATAACCTTTTGCATAGGCATGTATATAAGAATGTTGTAGGTATTGATACAACGATTATTTTGATGTATAGAAAAAGGTCATGGGTTCAAAGGTCAAGGACACAGATGCAAAACAATACCAAAATGGTTAATTATCTCAAAATTTATAAACTTTTTGTATAGGCATGTATATTAGAATGTTGTAGGTATTGATACAATGATCATTTTGATGTATAGAAAAAGGTCATGGGTTCAAAGGTCAATGTGACAGATGCAAAGCAATACCGAAATGGTTAATTATCTCGAATAACTATAAACTTTTTGTATAGGCATGTATATGAGAATGTTGTAGGTATTGATACAACAATTATTTCGATGTATAGAAAAAGGTCATGGGTTCAAAGGTATGGTCACAGACGCGAAAAAATACTGAAATGGTTTATTATCTTGAAAACTATCAACTTTTTGTATAGGCATGTATATTAGAATGTTGTAGGTATTGATACAATGGTCATTATGATGTAAAAAAAAATGTCATTCGGGTTTCAGTATCTATGTTTTCTTTAAATCTATCAGCTAACCATTAGTTATCAGGTGAGCGTATCAGGCCTATGGGCCTCTTGATTAACATGAAAAGAAAAACAAAACAAAATGGCTGCCTGGCGGCCATCTTAGATTTTTACAATACACCAATATACATTTCCTGTGCATCGAACTACTTTTGCAATTTTGAGCAAATGTTTTAAAACTTTGCAGGTGTGTTACTTATGACTTAAGATGATGTGTATAATTTCCCCGATAAAAAAACACTAGCGGCCATGTTGGAGTTTTACAATACACATTCCTTGTGCATCGAACTATATAGCTAATTTTAGTGTTTTTGAGCAAATGTTTTGAAACTTTGCTGGTGTTTTACTTATGATTTGAGTATGCTGTGTACATTTCCCCAGATGAAAAAAATAACTACCGTCTTAGATTTTCATACTATACATTCCTTGTGCAGCGAACTACTTTAACAGTTTTTAGCAAATGTTTTGAAAAATTACATGTGTGTTACTTTTGTTGCTTTTGACTTGGGGATGTTGTGTACACTTGATTGAAAATAAAACGAAATTGTTACCTGGTGGCCGTGTTGGATTTTTACCATACACAATCCGTGTGCATCAAACTATTTTTACAGCAAATGTTTTGAAACTTTGCAGGTGTTTTAATTATGACTTAAGGATGTTGTTTACATTTTTCCATATTGAAAAAAAAATCGCTGCCTGGCAGCCATCTTGAATTTTTATCATAGACAATCTTCAGCATCGAACTACTTTTATTGTTTTGAGCAAATGTGTTACTTATGACTAGAAGATGCAGTGTATGGTTTTTCTTGATTAAAAATACGAAATGGTCGCTTGGCAGCCATCTTGGATTTTTTTATTCTACACATTACTTGTGCATCGAACTCCGTCTACAGTGATTAAGCAACTGTTTTGAAACTATGAAGGTGTTTTACTTATGACTAGAGGACGTTTTTACTTTCTTCGATAGGAAAACAAAATGGCTGTCTGGAGTCCATCTTAGATTTTCCCCATTACTCTGTTGCTTGTGCATTGAACTACATGTACTTTAACAGTTTTTACCCTTGCACCCTTCAATGGATCGTTTTTACCCTACCCTACCCTACCACATTTAGCCTACCCTACCCTGTACCCTTAAGTTATTGCCCTTTGTTCAATTTATAGGGTGATTTTAATGCTGGGAACTATAAATTGTCTGTCCCCTACCCTTCCTAACCTGTAGCTTATAGTCATTCCCGACGAACACCCCCCCCCCACCTCCTTCGCCCAGAGTTGTTACAAAAGATCGGGAACTATATGTGTGTATTTATTTATTTTATTATTATTTACTCTGGCTCCTGCGAATGAAGAACAAGTGAGCATTTGAGATATGTTATATCGACGAGAGGATTGGTTGAGACAATACAGGCATGTCGAAATGTTAACACTGAGCTAAAGAAAAAATAGTCAAATAGTGGCAAAGGAACTGCCGTTTACTCTTTCCTTTTAAAATGCCAAATGTAGTGGTTATATATCTTTCTGCAACTTGCATGTCAGTCACAACAACATAATTTAGTGTATTTGACAGGGGGCAACAATGACAAGCTGGCAGTGGCAGTGACGGGGTCATCCACAAGACTCATTCTCCCGTGTTCCGCGTTCAGTTAATTCCTCCACCAAACTTTTGATTGTACCATATGAAGAGTCATTTTTCATATCATACATGCTTCGAAGAGGTTCGTTGGTTAACTCCCTGTCCGTCCGAATAAAAAAAATCGTTACAGTTTACTACTAAACACAACCATTTGAAATTGTGCATGCGAGTAAAAGACACCGCGCCACAAGAACCGATTTCAAGTTTGTCAGACATCTACTTCCTCTTTACCGACTTGTTTATTATTTACAGTCAGTGGTTCAAGTTAAAAGCAGGGGTATACTTAGTGAGCAGTAGCTTACAGTCAGTGGTTCAAGTTAAAAGCAGGGGTATACTTAGTGAGCAGTAGCTTACAGTCAGTGGTTCAAGTTAAAAGCAGGGGTATACTTAGTGAGCAGTAGCTTACAGTCAGTGGTTCAAGTTAAAAGCAGGGGTATACTTAGTGAGCAGTAGCTTACAGTCAGTGGTTCAAGTTAAAAGCAGGGGTATACTTAGTGAGCAGTAGCTCACAGTCAGTGGTTCAAGTTAAAAGCAGGGGTATACTTAGTGAGCAGTAGCTTACAGTCAGTGGTTCAAGTTAAAAGCAGGGGTATACTTAGTGAGCAGTAGCTTACAGTCAGTGGTTCAAGTTAAAAGCAGGGGTATACTTAGTGAGCAGTAGCTTACAGTCAGTGGTTCAAGTTAAAAGCAGGGGTATACTTAGTGAGCAGTAGCTTACAGTCAGTGGTTCAAGTTAAAAGCAGGGGTATACTTAGTGAGCAGTAGCTCACAGTCAGTGGTTCAAGTTAAAAGCAGGGGTATACTTAGTGAGCAGTAGCTTACAGTCAGTGGTTCAAGTTAAAAGCAGGGGTATACTTAGTGAGCAGTAGCTTACAGTCAGTGGTTCAAGTTAAAAGCAGGGGTATACTTAGTGAGCAGTAGCTCACAGTCAGTGGTTCAAGTTAAAAGCAGGGGTATACTTAGTGAGCAGTAGCTCGCAGTCAGTGGTTCAAGTTAAAAGCAGGGATACTTAGTGAGCAGTAGCTTACAGTCAGTGGTTCAAGTTAAAAGCAGGGGTATACTTAGTGAGCAGTAGCTTACAGTCAGTGGTTCAAGTTAAAAGCAGGGGTATACTTAGTGAGCAGTAGCTCACAGTCAGTGGTTCAAGTTAAAAGCAGGGGTATACTTAGTGAGCAGTAGCTTACAGTCAGTGGTTCAAGTTAAAAGCAGGGGTATACTTAGTGAGCAGTAGCTTACAGTCAGTGGTTCAAGTTAAAAGCAGGGGTATAATTAGTGAGCAGTAGCTTACAGTCAGTGGTTCAAGTTAAAAGCAGGGGTATACTTAGTGAGCAGTAGCTTACAGTCAGTGGTTCAAGTTAAAAGCAGGGGTATACTTAGTGAGCAGTAGCTTACAGTCAGTGGTTCAAGTTAAAAGCAGGGGTATACTTAGTGAGCAGTAGCTTACAGTCAGTGGTTCAAGTTAAAAGCAGGGTATACTTAGTGAGCAGTAGCTTACAGTCAGTGGTTCAAGTTAAAAGCAGGGGTATACTTAGTGAGCAGTAGCTTACAGTCAGTGGTTCAAGTTAAAAGCAGGGGTATACTTAGTGAGCAGTAGCTTACAGTCAGTGGTTCAAGTTAAAAGCAGGGGTATACTTAGTGAGCAGTAGCTTACAGTCAGTGGTTCAAGTTAAAAGCAGGGGTATAATTAGTGAGCAGTAGCTTACAGTCAGTGGTTCAAGTTAAAAGCAGGGGTATACTTAGTGAGCAGTAGCTTACAGTCAGTGGTTCAAGTTAAAAGCAGGGGTATACTTAGTGAGCAGTAGCTTACAGTCAGTGGTTCAAGTTAAAAGCAGGGGTATACTTAGTGAGCAGTAGCTTACAGTCAGTGGTTCAAGTTAAAAGTAGGGGTATACTTAGTGAGCAGTAGCTTACAGTCAGTGGTTCAAGTTAAAAGCAGGGGTATACTTAGTGAGCAGTAGCTTACAGTCAGTGGTTCAAGTTAAAAGCAGGGGTATACTTAGTGAGCAGTAGCTCACAGATTTCTTGTTTTATCCATTTTGCAAAAATCACTTGGCTTGTCTACTTTAAAGTGCTATCGCGTTGATATAACTAACCAAATAACACTAGTCTTCGGGTATACGGCTTTTAGTATCCAATGCTTAAAAAGATAGCTGACGTCAAAACCACGGGGCGAGTGTTCCGGCAGTATGAATGTAGTCATCATCTTGTATGTATAACCAATGATTGTGTGCACCACCCTAGGATTAAGAATATTTATATTAAACAAAACATTCAACGCTATTATAAAAAAAACATATATATATATACATGAGATTCTGTCCATTCTATTTACTAAGACTTTTTTATTTATTGAAACATAAACGCAAACTAACTCATCCTTCCAGCTGGCGCAGTCAAAGAAGCTAAGGAGAATCACAGCCATAGCCACGATCACGGACACACGCACGAACATGGACATACACACGAAATTATGGACGGCCCTGGGTTGTACACACAGAGAGATAAACCATTGACGCGGACAGATTGGAGCAAGGTATATACAATAATTTCCTTATCGAGTCTAAAGCGTTTAGAAGAACCAAGAGATTGTGCATTCTTTCCGTGAATTGTGAAAATGTAGAACCATATCTCCCAATTTAAGTGCCCGACAGTGCTATATTTATATTCCATCACTTGTACCGTTATAGCAAGAAATTTTTGAAGATATCCCGTGTTTATTGGACCAAAAATAGGCATACACTCATCATCATCCCTTCGCGAAGAGATTTTTATTGTAAAATATATCAGATTTCTCCGAGTGTTTCTGGTGAAGTGTAGAATGGTAAACACGAGATCAACGATGACTCATCACTATTGGTCATACTTTTGATTTGTTTAATATACGACATGTGTATTATAGTACAGAGTTGTCGAACGTTTAACAAACGGGTCGACTCTCGAATCCCTTTGAGTGTCCGGGATATAGAGATATGGCCGAGAGTGGCTGGACAGTTGCCCAGATATAACTAACGAGGGGTCGAAATGAGCTGCCTATGTCAACCAAGTCCTAGCTGCTCAGTATTCGAATTTCAATACGTCTGTAGTGAATGTACTTTTAATTGGTCTTAAGCACGTTTATACAAATGCAGAACCCACAAGGATATAAAGTTAGATCACGCGTACAAAAACTATTACACTGGAAAATGTCACTCTGACTTTATATATCACGACGAGACATTATTTCTTATCAATCTTAAACACAAGTTCATATAGTGCGTGAGTACTTATTTTGTGTAAGTATTTCTTTTCTGTCTAATTAACAACTCTGTCATGAGTACTAGTTTTGTGTAAGCATTTCTTCTCTGTCTAATTAACCACTCTGTCATGAGTACTAATTTTGTGTGAGTATTTCTTCTCTGTCTAATTAACCACTCTGTCATGAGTACTAATTTTGTGTGAGTATTTCTTCACTATCTAATTAACCACTCGGTCATGAGTACTAATTTTGTGTGAGTATTTCTTCTCTGCCTAATTAACCATTCTGTCATGAGTACTAATTTTGTGTAAGTATTTCTTCTCTGTCTTATTAACCACTCTGTCATGAGTACTAGTTTTGTGTGAGTATTTCTTCTCTGCCTAATTAACCACTCTGTCATGAGTACTAGTTTTGTGTAAGTATTTCTTCTCTGCCTAATATATAATTAACCACTCTGTCATGAGTACTAGTTTTGTGTAAGTATTTCTTCTCTGCCTAATTAACCATTCTGTCATGAGTACTAATTTTGTGTAAGTATTTCTTCTCTGTCTTATTAACCACTCTGTCATGAGTACTAGTTTTGTGTGAGTATTTCTTCTCTGCATAATTAACCACTCTGTCATGAGTACTAGTTTTGTGTAAGTATTTCTTCTCTGCCTAATTAACCATTCTGTCATGAGTACTAATTTTGTGTAAGTATTTCTTCTCTGTCTTATTAACCACTCTGTCATGAGTACTAGTTTTGTGTGAGTATTTCTTCTCTGCATAATTAACCACTCTGTCATGAGTACTAGTTTTGTGTAAGTATTTCTTCTCTGCCTAATTAACCATTCTGTCATGAGTACTAATTTTGTGTAAGTATTTCTTCTCTGTCTTATTAACCACTCTGTCATGAGTACTAGTTTTGTGTGAGTATTTCTTCTCTGCATAATTAACCACTCTGTCATGAGTACTAGTTTTGTGTAAGTATTTCTTCTCTGCCTAATTAACCACTCTGTCATGAGTACTAATTTTGTGTGAGTATTTCTTCACTATCTAATTAACCACTCGGTCATGAGTACTAATTTTGTGTGAGTATTTCTTCTCTGCCTAATTAACCATTCTGTCATGAGTACTAATTTTGTGTAAGTATTTCTTCTCTGTCTTATTAACCACTCTGTCATGAGTACTAGTTTTGTGTGAGTATTTCTTCTCTGCCTAATTAACCACTCTGTCATGAGTACTAGTTTTGTGTAAGTATTTCTTCTCTGCCTAATATATAATTAACCACTCTGTCATGAGTACTAGTTTTGTGTAAGTATTTCTTCTCTGCCTAATTAACCATTCTGTCATGAGTACTAATTTTGTGTAAGTATTTCTTCTCTGTCTTATTAACCACTCTGTCATGAGTACTAGTTTTGTGTGAGTATTTCTTCTCTGCCTAATTAACCACTCTGTCATGAGTACTAGTTTTGTGCGAGTATTTCTTCTCAGCCTAATTAACCACTCGGTCAACCTTGTCTCTATTAAATTCTATGATTTTATTGACTATTAAATAACCGTCCACTAGGATCGGAGACGCAGGTGTTAGCAGTCTAGTAGTATAAAACTTCGAGCAAAACCGTCCCCGTTGTATTCATTATAATTTTCAATTTAATTCATCAAAACAGCTCAGCCACTCACATTGAGTGGTACATAAGGGCATACTATAAAATACATATTTACAATTACAGATTGACATTATCTACATACAAAGTATAACAATACATGTAAGAGATATCAAAAATATAATGGTTGTTACCTTCATGATGATTGAATAAAAGAATTACGAAATTTTTTTGTAAATGTGAGACAGAAATATACTAACATTTGAAAGTAATTTGATATTACATTGCGAAAGCATTGTACACATTTTATGGACACTTGGGTATTGAAGGAAATACCTAGACTAGAAATATACTTATATCTTCCTGTTTCAAAATGTTTACATATAAATAAATAATGAAATTCATCACCAACAGCTTCCATACATAAAGGACATGGTCTATCTTCTCATGTAACATTACACCAGCGACCAGTTTCTGTGGGAAATTTATGATTAGAAGTGCGAAGTTTGCATTTTGTATTTGGATTGAAATTGAAAAATTTAACACGTTCATTTGGACATGAGGTAGAACGGTCGAAGCCGCCAGCGGTTTAAAGGTTAACGCCGTAAACAATCGATCATTTTTTTATCTTTAGATATCATATAGATCAAGGGGTCACAGAAAGGTAGTTTTTTAACATTTTCTAATGATATATACTCTTACCTTTGGTTATTATTTGAACATGTTTTATAAAATAGTTTTAATATGATGTTAGTCTGTCATTAAAGGTACATTAAGATTTTTGAATGATAAAATGATAAACACAAGTTGATCGTTTGACGAAAATATCCATCCAGGTGACCTTTAAAGATTTTGAGTGTCAGTTTTACGTACGATACAAACCTGTCGAAAGTTTAACATTGAGCCAACTTATCGAAAGGGAGTCGAGGCTTAGCTACAGAGTGACCGAGCTATGACAAGTATAGCCAATGGTCGAAAACCTGCTGAAGGATAAATAGCAATTTTGCGCATTGGCGCAAGTTCAATCGTCCGATCACCTGACCACTCGCGCGATCTTATCGCATTATCTTACAACACTCGATTTGATTGTACAACAGTTGTATGTAGACGCAAGATATATCGCAAGATTTTATACGTTTGCATCGTGCGAATTTTGTACGAATACTTTTTTATATGCAATTATTTCGGCAAGTTAAGCTTTGAAATAAAAAATTATCGGTCACACGAATATTTTGTAGCTATTGCTCGTTTGCGAATTGTGAAAGCCCCAATAATATCACGTGAACATCCGCGAATTGTGAAAGCCCCATTAATATCACGTGAACATCCGCGAATTGTGAAAGCCCCATTAATATCACATGAACATCCGCGAATTGTGAAAGCCCCATTAATATCACGTGAACATCCGCGAATTGTGAAAGCCCCATCAATATCACATGAACATCCGCGAATTGTGAAAGTCCCATTAATATCACGTGAACATCCGCGAATTGTGAAAGCCCCATTAATATCACATGGACATCCGCGAATTGTGAAAGCCCCATTAATATCACATGAACATCCGAGAATTGTGAAAGCCCCATTAATATCACATGAACATTCTTGATGGCCGAGTAGTTAATAGCATGCACTTACGAATCACAGCGCCTCTCACCGACTTACTTTTCGGGGAAAAATCCTTAGTGTGAAAAAGTTTGTCATTTCACTTGCCAAAGGTGGGTGGTTTTTTCCGGTCACTCCGGTTTCCCTCACCATGTGAACTGACCGTGTATTGATACATTGGAGATTATCTTGACTTTGATATAAAACACCATTATTGTGCTCCTTTACTTAACTTCTTTTTGATTTGTTGACTTTTGATGAGGTAGACATAAGGAAATACAGACTAAAATATTATATTCACCGAATCCGTAATCCCGATGTCTAACATTTATATCAAATGGCATTTAATATTCCAGTAAGGAATGATTAAATTAAATCAAGACGTTACCAGCTATTAGTGAAGTGGACAGAAATCTTGACTTGCAGTGCGCTCTGGGAAATGTTCATTGAGGGTTCTTGAACGTTACACGGGACGTCGATTTTAAGCTCTTCCGAAGTATCCCGTGACTTTCTTTTCTAAATGCCGAGTGCTTAGTTTACAAACAGTCGCTACCTATTTCGAAGTTTTGGTCAGAGGTGTCAAATCTGAAAGATTGAACGTTAATTTAATAATAGCAATTTATTTAACAAAAATATTACATTTTCATGTAGTTATTATCAGTGGACTTTGTAAATATTCCAGTAACTGGATGATAATGTCAGCTTAAGTTGCGGATGTGTAACTGATTCAATACTAATTTGGTCAAATATATTTGTATTCATACGCATTATTCATTCTGTGTTGGACTCGAAAAGCGATATAGTAATATTGTTAATGTATGTTTTATTATAAAAAGGTGCAATTTTGTCTTTATTTCAGAGGGCATTTACTGTTGGTATTGGGGGACCAGTTGGTTCCGGTAAAACAGCATTAGTTTTAGCACTTTGTAAACACCTACGAGATAGCCATAATATATGTGTAGTAACCAATGATATCTTCACAAGGTAGGGGTCATATATTATATATCTGCACAAGGCAGGGGTCAAATATTAGATATCTGCAAAAGGTAGGGGTCATATACTAGATATTCCCAAGAGGCAGGGGCCATATATACAGATATCTCCACAAGGTAGGGACCATATACATTAGATAGAGGTCATACATTTGATATCTTCACAAGGTAGGGGTTATATATACAGATATTTCCACAAGGTAGGGGCCATATATACAGATATTTCCACAAGGTAGGGGTCATATTTACAGATATCTCCACAAGGTAGGGGCCATATATACATATATTTCCACAAGGTAGGGGTCATATATACAGATATCTCCACAAGGTAGGGGCCATATATACATATATTTCCACAAGGTAGGGGCCATATATACAAATATCTCCACAAGGTAGGGGCCATATACATTAGATAGAGGTCATACATTTGATACCTTCACACGGTAGGGGCCATATAAACAGATATCTCCACAAGGTAGGGGTCATATATACAGATATCTCCACAAGGTAGGGACCATATACATTAGATAGAGGTCATACATTTGATATTTTCACAAGGTAGGGGCCATATAAACAGATATCTCCACAAGGTAGGGGTCTCATATATACAGATATCTCCACAAGGTAGGGACCATATACATTAGATAGAGGTCATACATTTGATATTTTCACAAGTAAAATTAAAAACGAGATTAAAAGGAACATGGTAATATATTGGGCGACATATTTTTCTAGGAAAATTTTAAAACATTATACAATACAAAACTATGTAGAAGTTTGTAAAATTAATTGAATTTTGTTTTCATGTATCAATATTTATTTTCATTTTCTATAATACTCAATTGATAATTTTCTGATTTAATTTTATCTAGGGAAGATTGGGAATTTTTAGTTAAAAATAAAGCACTTCCCGAAGAAAGATTACGGGCGGTTGAAACAGGTGGATGCCCACATGCAGCAATTAGAGAGGTAAGTTCACTAACCACAACCCACAGTGTATGAACGGAACTGTACGCAAAAAGGTAGCTACTGTTCGTCGACGCGAGAAGAAGGTGTATCGGGAGACATAAGGTTGTTGATTATCTATCTTTCTGGCTCAATTTTAATGGATTTAGTTTATCCCTTTTATTTAATCCATCTTCACTATATAAAGCTTTAGTGGTAGCCATTTGCTCCAGAAAAGTATCAACTTGTATAATAAATATGATGATGAACAGCATCAAACGCTGAGCCGTGGGGTTTTCACTTCTAGTTAAATGATGTAAAATACCTATTATTTCACATTGTATTTCCATTATCAGTACCTATTATGTAGAAAAATATTCTTAGATTCCCTAAATCATGTACAGAATGTTACAAAACTCGTATTTACACTGAAAAAGCAAGTTTTCCTTCCGTGGTCGAAAGTTAGAACTGTACCGGTAGTTTTCAACATCTGTATTGTTTCTGTATCAGTAGCTACTTTTCTCTTCTACGTCATCCATGCGAGTTAGATGGAATTTTCAGTTTCATACTAGAAATTTTTGTAATTCAATTATAAATTATAAATCATGCTTTTCTATTGAAGCAAAATATGCTATGGACAACATTAAAGACCAATATCCCCTTAATTATAGTACTTTTTTCAATTGCATTAAAATATATCGTATACTGTAGCATGTTTTTGGCAATTTATTACTCAAATTTCCATATTGCAAGAACTGAGTGGGTGATAGCTATAATATAGAAACGTAAGCTACTATTCGCGACGAGAACTCTGAGAATTAATCTATGTGCGTGAGATTTGCTAGTGTGTTTACTATCAGTCATTAGCAAGGAATTTAGCTGTATGGTCATTGCAAGAATTAAGAAAGGAGTGGACAAGAGACTCAGGAAGGAACATGCAGGATTTAGACCAGGGAGAGGAACAACAGAGCATCCTAAGAAAAATGGAACAAGCAAATGAATTCAGAACTCCAATATACACATACTTTGTGGACTTTGAAAAGGCATTCGACTCGGTGCACGGAAAGAGCCTTTGGACGATAACGAAGAGTTATGGGATTTCAACCAAAATCACTAATGCTATAAGAGGGATGTATGAGGGATTCGAATGTGCTGTCACTGAAGAAAATGAAACATCAGAGTAGTTCGCTATTAAAAGTGGTGTAAAACAGGGATGTGTAATGCCAGGGTTTCTTTCTACTAGTTATGGATTGGATGACGAAGAAAACAACAAATGGAGTGAGAAGAGAAATAAGAAGTGACTTTACAACATTATTGTTAGGTCTTGGGTTTGCGGAAGATATAGCACTTTTATCCTCCAAATTGTAAGACCTGAATGATAAGACTAGGAAAACGACTGAAGAGGCACCAAGGATAGGGATTAAATTAAATTCAAAGAAATAGACTTAGAAAGATTTGGAACACCAAAAATATTGGAAAAAATACAAAATTGCACCTATTTAAGACATTAGTAGTGCCAGTGTTGCTTTCTGGAAGTAAAACGTGGAAAATAACGAAGAAAGATGATCACCTCTTACAAACGGCTTCCAAACATATTGCCCGAGAAGGATACTAAGAATAAGATGGCAACAGAAAATACTTAATGAAAAAGATATTGAAAACAGCTAGACTTAACAATATAAGCTATGAGATCAGGAGAAGAAAGTGGAACTGATTCGGACACATACTAAGGAAAGAGGAAACAAATGACTGAAAGACAGCACTAGGGTGGCAGCCAGAGGGAAAAAAGGGAAGACTACAAAGTCCACATGGATGAGAACAACGAAAAAGGAAAGAAACGCTGCTGGATGGAGTAGATGGAACACAGCCAAAGCAACAATGAAGGACAGACAAAACTGGAAGGATAGCGTTGAGGCCTTATGCGCCGTCTGGCGCAGAGAACATTAAGTTAAGTTTATGGTTTTTATTGTACTAGCGCACACTCAGGGCGACTTTAAGGTGCGAGTAGTTTTAAACTTAAGTTCAAGCTCAATGTCGTAAAAAATAAAAATGTATGAAGACTTTTTGCAGTAACAACAATGGTAAGAAACCATCTTTGTAAATGTAAGTATTTTATTTCACGAGTTGAGTTGAGTAAATGTGTTCTACGTCCCAGTCATGAATATTTCACTTATATCAAAAAATCGCCATCTATAGGTGAAGGTGCATAAATTTTGTCTGTGCGTTGCACTGATGGCAATTTACAGCAGGGTTCTTTATCGCGCCAAGTATACCATGACACGGGACCTCGTTTATTTTATGTTCCCATCCGAAAGAACCGTGACTTTGATTTCGTAATGCAGAGTGCTTGGCGAAAAAACACTCACTTCCCACTTCCAAGTTTTGGGTCAGACCTGGTCGGGGTTCGAAGCAACGACCTCCCACTTACGAAGCAAGCACTCTACCAACTAAGCTACCGCAGGGGTTATGTTTAAAAGGAAGTGGTGTCATAATACTTATACAACTAATTAGATAAAATCATATGGTAGCATAATAAGCATAAAAGTACTAAAAATCTCTGACTGGAAAAAGAGAAATTTCTCCAGTATCTCAGAAAGATTGAAATTAAAGTATCGCAATAAAAACTACCGGTACAGTGCTTCTTTAACTAGAAATTCACTACCGGTACAGACAAAATATAAACTACCGGTACAGTAACATCTTTTTGAATGTTTCTGTGTCAAAGTAGATTTTGTAACTATATAGACTGATTGAAAAAAGGTTTGTTTTCATTATGTATTTTAAAATGTACAGTAACATCTTTTTGAATGTTTCTGTGTCAAAGTAGATTTTGTAACTATATAGACTGATTGAAAAAAGGTTTGTTTTCATCATGTATTTTAAAATTCTCGGATATTTTCAATTAAATGAGCATAAATCTACATTTTAGATAGGTCTAGCGTTGCTCAAATACGTGTTCATGGCTGTTCTTAATAGAATATTTAATTTATTTTGAGATTCTAAAACATACAAATACGCCCAAGAAGAAGATAGGGAACAACTGCTTAATTACCGTATTTGATTTCGATTTGCTATTTACGCAACAAAAAAATAAGAAACAATTTACTCGTTGACCTCATTGTCTCTCGCTTCGCCGAACAGTAGCTACCTTTTTGCGTACAGTTCCGTTCATACACTGTGCAACCGGTCGATGTCCAAACTACAATCACAAAGACAAAATAAAAACTTTGATAACTGGAAAATTAAGTTAAGCTCTTGAAAGGTAACAAGGGTAGTGAGGCCGGATGCTCTAAAAGGGTAGACACATGCAGCCTAACTACCTACAACCGCTATATAGGAAATCAGAATTGAGAATGGAACGTTGAACTATATGGGACGTTAAATATATCAAGGTTAAGTTATGATACAGAGACCCAATACTTATCAACAATATTGTGACGGCGTCCATAAAACTGTTTGACGGCCTTGATAAGCCTAGGTCTGCAATGCCCTTGCGTCAACTTTATTTATAAGCAGCTTGCTTCGTTTTATTAAGTTCCAGTAGTGGGAACAAGCTAAACTATAGCGTAATAATACAAAACATACTAATCCATGTCCGAGTAACAATCTAGAAGCAAAGCAAAATCTTTGAAAATGACAAGTTAGATTAATCGCATGAACTTCTACTAGGAAGATGAGGCGGGAATCTCTGGAACGGTAAGCAATTAACTAGCTAATTGTGAAATAAATATACCTTTGGCAGGAAAAGCAGATATATTTCTGCATAGAAAAGGAAAACTGACAATAGAAAAATCAAGACTTAATGTGAAACAGAGCTTGGAGAATCGGTCCTGTATTTTATTTCAAGCTTACTGGGATAGATTATATCCATAATCTGCAACTTTAGGATTTGTAGAAGGACATTTATATATCTGTGTGTAGAGTTGATTTATTCTGCTCTCAAGATTTAACAAAGCCCTGAATTCTGCTTAATACGAGTAAGGAAACAAATCAGAAATCACTGGAGCACGGTTTGTCACCATGCTTTTTTGGAAAGTTATATTACCACACATAACAAATATGTTGTCTATCAAAACACTAGCATTTTTTATAGTATCTTAAGTATATTTTTGTTTGGAATTCGTGTGGTGCTTGGCAAAATAACCTGAATCCCGATTCAACACTAGATATTTGTATATTAGCTTACCAAGAAAAATGTCTTGTGAATTATTTGTTTAAGACGTCGTGTTTAATTGTGAATGAGGGATAGTGGTGTAAACTTTATATAAATCAAAGTTTTTTTTATACTTTTTACATGTGATATTAGCAGCAAGGTGTTCAAGTGGTACTATAGAAGTTTTAAATGTAGAATAGACTTTATCTGAATAAGAATAGAGACCACCTTTGACGACTAAATTTCTGTTAGAACAATTGATAATGATTTAGTAGTGCATTTAGAAGAATCGTTCCCTGTATGTATTTTAATGAAGTTTGGGAATCCAATACAAGTAAAGAAGATGAAGTTCTTTCTTCTTCATATTGATCCAGAAAGACTCGAGAACTCTCCTCCCTATTTCTTGCATATAATACAATGACAACTTGAATCCTAAAGAAAGTTTCTGAATTGATGCTACCATATGCTGTATTTTCTCTCTATATTAATTAAATGAGTTACAATAAACAGTCAATAGTTTCTAAAGACAACATACAAACATGAATATTTTAAATGCCTTATAAAATAAAATTCGAGTTTCAGATTGCTTTATCACTGTACAAAAATTGATACCATAGTTAACATATACATAAACAGTTTCACATATTTACATAAACAATCTCGTGTTATTATTATATTCATCAAGGTAAAAAAATGAATATAAACATGTTCTGCTTCAGATAACATCAAGTGTCTACTTAGCCATAAATCAAATAAAGATGATATCAAAGATATCACGTGAAAAGTTACTAGTATATAGGACCGAAAACAGGATCATAAACTCCGACGCCTGCGGCAAAGTTTCGCTGTATTTAAAAAAATATACTAAATAAACAAAAATTGTTTTATAAGCACACCTTTTGTAAAAAAAACTATTAATAATTTTAAAAAAAGGAACTTTACGGACCTCGCGATGAGACCTTGAAATAATTATCAAATAAATAAATTCATAAATAAATCGCGTTTCCATGGAATAGTTTTACATTCCGAAGCAATTCTATTACGCGCCAACTCGATAGTATTCCACTCCAATGATATTGCGTTTCTATGCAATATTTTTTCGTTCCTGCGCACTAGTAATTCATTCCCACGAAATGGTTTTTCTTTCCCACGCGATGTTTTTTTTCGCAATATAACGAGTTGAAAGTTTGATGCAACGGGGACTTTGTACAACGAAGTAGGCTGCTTGCAAATAAATTGTTGACTCGGAGATATTGCAAGCGTCGGCTTATATATTATCAAGGGCCTCAAAAAGTTTTATGGCCGTCATCACAGTATTGTTGATAAGTTTGATGTCTCTGTGTCCAGGATTGTCCTGGATATATTTGACGTCTCATAGTTCCATGTTCCTTTCACACAATTTTGGTTACACACGTGGCGGGTGTAGCTAGCTAAACAGAGGTGCTTACCCTTCCGGAAGTTCACGTGTCTAACCTAGTTTGTCAGTTCCAAAGATTTTACTTTGCTTCTGGATTGTGATTCGGACATAGATTAGTATGTTTGTTTTTGATCGATACATATAAACGCTAACAAAAATGTTAGACTAAAGGAACATAAAGGAGTGGAGTGGAGTAATGTTGTTTCAATTCTCGGTCAAGATTTGGCCACTTTTTTAGACTGTCAGTTTTAGGACAGTGGAAGAAGCTCGGGAGTATTTGGAGAAAACTACGGACCCTTATCAAGCGAATTGACAAACATGAAAACTAAATACCATTTGTAGAAACGCAAATGTATGATTATTTCAACGTCCCTTTATGGACTCTGTAAAAAAGTGTATGGGTTAAAATTAGGTAAGAGTCATATGAACTCTAATGGCGATTTTGACCTCAATTTAAGCGACCAAAGACGGTATACACAATTATTAGATACCAACATTTTGTTTTCTGTCAAACATAATTACTGGTTTATTACTATACATCATGCTAGGGAAATGGAACAGAAATTACCCAGGATATGGTCTCGTTTTGTAACTTAGTGCTCAAAAGCCATTCGTCTTCACATCTCTTTAAGATGTTTTAATAGTCGGTCATAACATGAGTTTCTCTTCTTTTATCTTGTGTGGCTGTTTTATCATACGTTTTCAATTCATTTCCTTTATCTCTTTTGTAGGATTATTCATTAAACATGGAAGAAGTCAGGGAACTGACTAAGACTTTTAACCCGGAACTTGTTGTCATAGAATCAGGGGGAGATAATTTAGCAGCTAATTTTAGCCGTGAACTTGCTGATTACATTATTTATGTAATTGATGTTTCAGGTAATCAAACATCTTGGCTAGATGCGTAATATAACACTAGAGACGAATTTGCCATGTACCACTTTTTTAATGTATTTTTGATTAAATTCAAAAAGTGGTATATGACAAATTGATGATCAGTTGAATAAGGTTTTATCTCTCATTTAAAACATTTCACTTTTATTTCACTTTTACGTCTTAGTCAAGACTATTTCGGGACGCAAACAGCAACAGGTGTGGGTGCAGAAAGTTTTACCTTTGCATTGCGCTTAGGACTATGTAAGGGAGAGTTCCCAACCTGTCACATGCATCGGTTGTAAGGTCTATTCTGAAGAAGCTTTGAACTTTATTTATATTTATCTAACATTAGACTAGTTTTTCTATCTGATTTGACGAAATACAAGTTTTATCGAACACGTATGATACAGAATCTTGTATCACCACAGTGTAGCGATACAGCATTGGCGGTAAATTACATGTGCACTTCTCATTGTGACGTCATTGGAAAATCTCCGATCTGTCAAATGTAAATAATGATGTCATTACTACAAAACATATGTCATCATAACATAGTTCTGTGGTTTTCTGTGGTAAAATGTTATTTTTTCACATAAAGTATTGTTTTATTAATTGGAAACGTTAGATAAAAAATATCATTTACACAGTGTGTATGTACAACCCTTTGTATCAGGTCTCGTATTTTTTTCGTAGCTGTATCACTACTCATCGCGCAAGCGCGACTCGTAGTGATACGACTACGAAAAAAGGACTCGACCTGATACTGAGGGTTGTACATACACACTATGTATATAATATGTATCATGCAATGTTTTAATTTCATCTATAATGTTTCAATTTCATTAATAATTTGAAACCTTTTAAATTTTTAACATTCAGCTTTGGTTTTTAAAATAAATCTGCGAATAAGCGAATCCGGACAATTTTTTCGTTTTGTATTTACTTTTTCCATTATTCTCCTACATAGAGACAAATTAGCATTTTAACCTAAAACCGACTGGAGTATGTCCCTTTGGTGTCCTTATGCATAGATTATAATGTTCAACTATTGAACAACAATGAAATTTAAAATACCTCCATCAACCTAGTTATTGACACTGGTTTTGAAAAAAAAAAATATTCATTCTAGATGATGTAAAGTTTTGAAGTATTCTTTGAATCTCCTTTTTTCAAAGGGGCAAACTGATAAAGTCTATGATACAGGCATGATCAATGTTTTAGAACATAAACATTTTTTTAAGTCTTTGACAGAACATCTGTTATTATTATTAAATTAAAATTTTTTAAGTAAATTATTATTCTTTTGTAATCATTGTTAAGACCGATCCGTTTTCATGCAGCTTGTAGAACATTCTTTATTGATAATATGTTAAACCATCACAGTTTATGATTGGTGGATCGTTTCCAGCTAACTCGTGTACTGATCCAACCCGAATGTTTAGAGGCCCTCTCTTATAAGTTTTGTAAAACAGTAGATTTGACGATCTTTGTACTTAATGTTTTGTTCACTTATATTTGTCGTAGAACTACTTTTATCTATTATATAGAATGTTCCACAAATAACATAAGTTAGAGAAATTTCAATTCTAAATCAAGTAATCTGCGATTGATAAAAAAAATTAAAAAGTTTTACGAAAAAGAATTAATTTGCGAAAGGGTGACATTTTTTGTGACAGATATGTATACAGGGAGATAACTCTGTCTTTTGTGTCCAATTATCGTCAGTTTCATTTTGTGGTATGGCACTTGTACGTATGAAAATATCATTAACAAAACATGAAAATTGTCATAGCTGATTAATTCGTAGCTTGCTATAAATTACATTTTAGGTTACCTCCAAACTCTGAGGTTGACTCTGTTATATAGGTCATATTAGTTACTCGGTCAGTATATTTGTCATGTGCTGTTTTTGAATGCATTATTTTAATAGAAATTCAAAAACAGCACATGACATTCATTCCCTTGACATCTCGGTTTAGCTTGCTGCTGGGTGAAACTCATGCTCGTTTGATGATTATTCTTCAGTTTAATTTATCATGAAGCACATACTTCTGTCTGGATGTGTCCGCAAATCTGTCAACGATAAGTTACACGGTTTCATGTTTCTTTCATTCCAAATTTTGATTACACACTTTGCGGATGTAGCTAGCAAAACAGGAGGTGTTTACCCTTCTGGAGCACCTTGCGTTACTTCCCTTGTGTAAGTGCACGTGTTTAATAAGATTTGCAAGCTTCAAATTGGACAAAGATTGGTATGTTTTTTTTATTGCAATGATATGCATCTAAATAAACCCAATATTTTACCGATTGTTTTTAAATGTGCGTTTTTATGTCCTAATCAATGTAAAATAAAGCTAGCAATGTACTTCGGTACCCATCCAAAAAGTTAGTAATTTCATAATTAGTGGTTCCAATATATGCTTTTATTTTGTTTTTATGGGTTTTTTGACAGGTGGGGATAAAATTCCCCGTAAAGGTGGTCCTGGTATAACACAAAGTGACCTTTTAGTTATTAACAAAACGGATCTGGCGGAAGCTGTAGGGGCTGACTTAAAGGTGCGTAAAATGATTATAATTTGACTTGCATTACGTTGCGAGTGAACGCTTACTGAAGTCATAACAATATTTCTTCTATCATTAAAACAGAAGAACAAACTACCACATCTAAAGCAACGAAGACCACAACACAATACAAACAACATAACATAGGTTCACTATTTTGAAGGCAAAGTAAATTGTGACAAAATAGCAAAATAGGTAGAATGATTGAATTTCGATCAGGGAAGTGAGTCTGGCTTACCAATGCTACTATAATCCTATGTATCGCTGATGTCTGCACGGTAAACCCGTTATCATTTATCACTACAATATCAAGCAACACTTACTGATAGAATGAAATACAATCACACCCACCGCGTCAATAGCACAATCCCACAAGTAATGTGTAAAGACATGCGTAACAGGCACATTTTACGTGCGAAATTTCGCCAGAGAAGTGAGTCTGTCCGGGATACCAAGGCTTCTGTAATCCTATTTATCAGCGGTGCCTATACGGTAAATTCGTTATCATTTAGACAACACTTACTGATACACACCCGAACGCGTCTAAAACTCAATCCGACAAGTAATGACATTCGTAACTTGCAAATTCTGCATGTGAACTTTCGCCACGGAAGTAAGATCGTGTTTTCCGAGAAAGAGAAATGATAGAAATAGTTGAACAAGATACAAAAATATCAATGTCCATTGACAATAAAATGTAAATAATATAAATAAACTTTTTGTTGGTTTCCTGCAGGTTATGGACCGAGATGCCAAGCTAATGAGAGAATATGGACCGACGATATTTGCTCAGGCCAAACATAACATAGGGGTTCCCGAGATAGCGGATTTAGTGCTGAAATCATATAAAAACCTTGTTTTATCACAATGAAATGTTACAATATTGGACTATCATAATATATGTCTGAATCTCTAATCACATATTTAACATACATGTACATGATGCATAATCGTACCTATTATTTTACTGAAACATTTGTCACAATGCAGTAAAATCTCCGATTACATTGCCAACTAGCTCAACGCTGCAATATAAATTTCTATTATGTTTTTCTTCAAAGCTCTTTTCGTTTATTGGCTAAATCTGACTCAAAAAATGTTTGTAATGTATCGAGAGTTTGCTGTATTTCTAAAAAATCTTATATTTTTGTATATCTTTGTAGAATATCATAAACATCATTGCACATTTTAAACAACATAATCCATTATTTTATACATCTGCGTTTGTTTTATTTGTTATGTCATTTGCTGATTTTGAATTTTTATTAAAATAATGCATTCAAAGTCAGCACATAACAGTTTTAAATCTGTATATTGTAAACATAGGTGGTGCAAAATCTTTTATATGGAAACACGATAAAATATATTTTACTAATGGTTGGCAGAAACCTATACATCCTTCCAACTTAGTAGTCTGGTGCCTGTTGTCCCGAGGATATCACAGTACGCAATAGTTGGGTATAATTGTCAGAAATATACTATTGTGTAAATTGCTGCTATTACTAGTTATAATGTTTAATTCTTCAAAACCTTAGGTATACTCCCTCATCCAAAGTATTTCCTTAGCTTAACTTGGTAAAATGTATTTTGGTCCTTTAGGTTTCTTTTCATCATCTTAAAAAAAATTTTGGTTCAAGCACTACTGATGAAGACGGCCGCCCAGTGCTGTAAAATGAAATTGGTATAATATTTGTGTAATTTAAACCACTGAGACGGTATCTCTGCTAGTGGCTGTTACCCCGAGGACATCACAAACGTAATAGGCATTAATTGTGTAATATTGTTAGAAATATACTATTGTGTAAATTTGCTGCTAGTTTACATTTGAAATTCCTCAAAACTAAGGTATACTCTCTCATGCAAAGTATTTCCTTAGCTAAATTTGGTAAAATATATTTTGGTCCTTAGGGTTTCTTTTCAACATCTTGAAAAAAGTTTTGGTTTTCTTTTCTTGGTCTAAGCACTACTGACGAGGAATTGTATTCTAGTGCTGTAAAATTAAAACTGGTAGAATATGCAATTTGTAGTCCCTTGGTTTACACATTGCTAATGTAACTGAATAAAATCGATGACGGGCCCGCCTTAACACTCTTGCTGCCACATATGTCTTCTACCGACGGCCTGTCATAGGGAAACAGTGTCCTTTCAATGAAACTGACACTGCTCTGTTACATGGCTAAGATATACTTCGAATCTTGTTGTAAAATAAACAAAAATGCAAATGTTGACTATTGAGTTTACAAACTATCATTTACCAATGACTTCAATTGACCACCAAAAATTACCTATTGTTGCTGCCATATTAATTTACATTGTGAACGTGAATTTGCCAGTGTTGCATTGAAATTAAATACGGCACTTCCAACAATGTTTTGAGATTTAATTTGACAGCAAGAATGGTAATGCTCAACGGACGCGAGTAGGTCTTAATTAATATCTCTACTGTATATCGGCTTGGCGCATTGGTCTCCTCTATAGAATAATATCTATCTTAATCTCTATATGGTGTTTAAGTAATCACAACTCAGTCACACACAAGACAAACTTGATTTGAATGGGGCGTTCTACTTGAGATTTTGAGGAGAACTTGAGGTTCGTACTTGAGCAAGTGCTTATGCTCATCATCCTTAGCTCTTCGCTATCAATACACGATATCATAAAGAAATTAAACTCAAATACTAATATTTTGAAACAAAAAACAGGAATCATCTCAACACACAATTATTTAAACTTTATATTGTTATGTTTTAAGAATTGAATTACATATTTACGTAGTTATCTGGGTGACACAAATGGTACTTTATTATGTCTATTAATCTTAAAATCAAACAACACATTTGACTTTACAACGTCATACGTGGCAACTATAAGTTTGTAGGACATATGTGGTTACCGATAAGAAAAAAAACTGCATTGGTTGAATGGGAGTGTTAAAAACCCCTGAAAGCAACTATCGACATGGAATGTTTTCTTGGATAAAATCAATTATTTTACCAAATATGGGTCGGCAGTGAGATGATGGGATTTTGTTTTAATGATGCCACCGGTGGTAGCTGTAAGGGCTGATCAGGAACATTTGGAGAAAATTAAGCAAGTACTAGTGGTACAGGAAATTAAACTAGAATAATATTTTATCAATCTTATTAAATTATTATTGGTAGGCCTGATATACGAATTGCCATTATCATCAAGATCAGTTCAGGCTCTACCTTTTGATTTATCTGCACACAGGTATTGATAGCATCCCTCAAACTATGATCGCTATCGTCAATGAGGACATAAAAATTCTTTGTTTTCAAAAGGATGTGTAGGTGATGAATTTAAAACAAAACAAACATTTGTTTACAATTTTAAAATAGCTGCTATTTATAGAAATCAAAGATTGGTGTACGTTATCCCCGAAAGTACATCCGGTAAAAAACGTTATTGTTGGAAAATAACACCGTGTTTTTGCATGAAAACAACCAATGCAAATGCTCTAAATATGCTCTCCATTGTCTCACAATGGGAAGTTTGTAATTATGATTAATTAATTTTATTTGTCTAATATACAAATTAATTTCGATAAAAATATCAGCAATTGTTCCTGCTGTACTTTATCATGTCCGACGCCTTTTCAGCGATCATAATAGTAGGCGAGTTTGTATTTCCAGATGGATTGTGTGGCATCACTGAGGCATCTACCACTCTAAGGCCTTTAACACCTTTAACTCTGAAAATAAAAAAGTCAAATTTTATTTGTATAGGCACCTTAATATGTTCACTATCAAATTCTAGGATATTTCTGCAATGGTGGCGATATCAAATCAGGACAGCGTCCGGGTTCATGCTTATTCTTTCAAGTTAGAACAAGGGGCCTTATATAAGCGTAAAATAATTTATACATGCTTTTTTCTTAATACATCACTAAACGCGATAGAAATTCTTCCACAATTCTAGAAAAAAAACTTGGTATATTCATTCTCTTTGATGAGAATCGAACGTAGTTAGTAAATACTGAGCAATCATAAACAAAACAAACAAATGCACCAATAGATTAAACTAATGTTGAAAGCCACTGGTTATAAAATCATCAACAAATATATAAATCAATGTCCAAACCCTAACGTAAAAGCAAGGCAAATGACGTTAACCATGTCGTGAACTTTCACCAGGGAAGTGAAGTCGGGGGCTCCGGAAAGGTAACAGAAAACTTATGACTGATAAATTACCTTTTACATTACTATGATTTATCCATTTTATTACAGCTTACAATCAGTACAAGAGGCGTGTATTTGTTTGTGGTGAAGTACACTGTATGTCTATACTGTGGGCTTTAACACCACTAATGAGATGGCCATTTCCAATTAAACAGGTTTTGATCCATGTTTACTAAGACACTGGTAATTTTTCAGAAACATTTCTTTCGTTTTTGATTTAGTAGGCTCTCTTTACAGACTAGATAACATTAATCTCAATCTAATCATTCATGTACCTTAACTGGTGATCAACCACTGCTGTGGGGTCCGATATGCTGCCCATTTTACATGTACCAACAGAATGTCCCCAGCCCATGAGCTTATATCTTAGAGCACATTCCCAATACCCATCAGAGTCCTCAGTAAAATTTAAACACTGATCAACTGAATTCAGTATCTTTGCATCAGCTCCAAGTAAGGCACTTGTATTCACCAATTCTTGTAATCTTCGAATGCATTGTAATGAAAATAAAAATTAGGTCATTAGTTTTTGTCATCCACAATGAGTGGTAACGCTGGGAGAAGCAAGGAATGACAACCCATCTTCAAGTTTTACGGAAGTTGATGGGTCCTGATTATATGCCAAAAGGTTACAATCAAATTTACCAAATCTAGTATTTTGCTTCGAAACGCCAATGTTGATATCAAGTGAGTTCTTCAGTAATCTACTCCAAACTTAACATAAGTATTACATATTTAAATATTTTTATGTGTCAAATGCACCACAGACAAGACTAAAAACTACAAAAAGAGTATGTCTTCAATAGTTGTTGTACTAGAGAGTCAATTATGATAAAACAAGAACTGATACTACTAATATAGCATTTTGATCAGGAGTTCTTTGTTCTTGGAATCGCAGGGTGAGAGGAAAACCGGTTTCATTCATATAACATAATAACGAATGTCTTTTATGGTTTGCCTTGTAATACCGCGCAATAAGATGCTAACTCACAGAGTCAGTACGCCACAGACAAGCATAACACCCCTCCAGTCACATTATCCAGACACGCTATACTCTTAATACCGAACGCGAAGCGAGGAATCAGTAACTCTTATTTTTAAAGGTTGACCCGGCAGGCTAGCCCACTGCTGTCCCCTCTCAAAGCAGACCCACTACCTCTGAGTCGCCAAGGAGATCATATTAATTAGAAGTTATACGAAACAAGATCTCTAGCTTATGCGCCACTTGAACACTTTTCAGTTAAAATGTGCAATTGTTACCTTTTATACACTGTAAAATATCAGCCGGATGAGAGAGGTATTTTGGATCTACAGCTGGGTAGTCGGCAGGATCAAGACTCCGGAGCTTTATATTCCCGGTACTTTTTGCATGAAGTAAAACCATCACAACAGATGTACCATCTCCAACTTTTTTGAGAAGGTAAGAGTATTGAATGAAGTCTGGAAAAATTACCATTATTACAGGTTAATAGTTAGCATTAATTATATAACATTAAAATTGTATTCTCTGGCTATATATTTGTAATTATTTTATTTACATTGTAAATACTACTAGTGTATGTACACATACCTTAATGATGTCCCCAGAGCAACTGAATCCATTTTGTGAATTGGGTTCTCCAGCTTACCATACGAACAATACATCATAACGTGTGTGTTGAAATTAATGGAAAGGTTTTTCCGTAAAAAAATAATTTTAAGGAATCAGTAATTTTTAGCGATTTTTTACAATAGTAGTCCCATACAAACGCCTTTGAGTATCAAGCACACGCCTCTGTTGAACGCAATTTTTATGACCGTGGTCAATTATTTTCTATAGCTACAATTGTTTGGTTGGGGGCTTTATATCTATGGCAGATGTAGTTGACTAAGCAGAAGGCATTTACCTAATTGGAACACTCGGTCTCTGGTAGAAGTTCACCTGTTTAACTCAATTTGTAAGTTTTATTGTGATTTTAACAAGGAATAGAATGTTTGTGTTTGGACAAGGATGATACCTGGTAAATATTGAAAAACCCATATGTATACAGGTTTGTACCGTATGTTTGATTTTGATAAGATATTTGTATACCCGGAAACTTTCTTCAGTAAGTCCATTGCCTAGATTTTGTACTCGTCCATCACGAAATGTTATCTGGAATTCTGGCCAGGTGTGAGTTTTTTGGTTAGTGTTTACATACCATAATAGGCTTGTGGATATATTCGCATACAGTCCTAAATATAACCGTTTATATATAAATAAATAATGTTGACCTTCCCACTTGGCTATGAACCAGTCAGCGTATGTTTCACTTATTTCAAGCACATAACCGAATGTAGAATCAATATTCTAAATTACATAAAAAGTGCAAAGAAAAGTGTAAGTTTAATAATGATTGGTTTCATAATGTTATTTTGTCCCTAAAGGAAGTGTGTGTGTGGGGGGGGACATAAATAGCTTTCACTCCATTTCCTTCTGTCCCTTTTTTGTTCGTCACTTTTCTCGAAAATATTTTGCAACGGTTTTTGAAACGTCACAGGAAAAATCCTTGAATGGAAAAGATGTGCTATTAGCTATTCGTATTTTGTTGATGAACATAATTTAGGAAATATAACTTGTAGTTCGTTTGAGAAACTTTTTTGAAATGACATACCATGGCCATTTTACTTTGTGGCATGGTATAAAGCCTATGCGAGTTGGCATAACAGAGGTTAACATGTCAAGTACTGATTTTTAAGGTTGCCATGTGCTGATATAAATGCATTATTCTAAATAGAAATTTAAAACCAGCATATGACAGAGGTATCACGTATGATAGTAAAAAGGAATTGGCAGAATTAGCAATTCCCGACAAAATTAATTCCCTCTAGAGAAAAAGCGATTAACATATTTAACAGATGTGGAGGTTTAACCTAGTACATTTATCAATTTTGACCCATTTTAGAAAAAGTGGACCACTACAGTAACTCTGTTGGTAGAGTGCTGGCTCTGCATGCGGTAGGTCAGATTTGGAACGTCTGGGTCTGAAAAAGACTTGATATAGGCATTTGGCTAAAACTGAGGTGCCAGGAGAAATCCAATGACCTTAAGCAAGCAATCTGGCAAACTTTCGATAATGGGATTTCGAAACCAAGTACCATGTGATCTGCATGCTTTAACAATTGAGCCAACGAGGCCCCCATGATGAGTTGCAACAGAAAAAGCTCGATTCCTTGTATGTCACCAAAAAAATCTGAAATTAAAAAAAAACATCACCCGAACCTTTATTGGCAAATAAATACTGCGCCACGGATTCTGGATTCAAAATATCTTTTTTATGACGTGTAGTTATATTTAATTGAACTTCAAAGCGCATAGCCACGTGATCAATGTAGGTCTCTCCAACTGGCGAGTCAACGATTGGTTTTATCTGAAAAAAAAACAAAAACAAAATATAAACTGTTGATTTAATTTAATTATTCTTTTTTTTCAAGCAGTCAGAACTTGTTTCCTTTTTGTATGAAAAAATAACGTTTGTTTTTCCAAGCCGCAACCATGTTAATCGCTTGTATTTCTAATGACTGCATAAGTGTTGAATATGCCAATATTTGTTAACAGAACAGATAAAAATTATAAATTCATAAATTGAATGATAAAAAAACATTTTTGTATAAAAAAAAATAAAATTTAGCTATTTTGTCACAACCTCACAATATATTGTTCATTTATAAATCTCTGAGGAGGTATTTGCTAAACAACTTTATAACTTCAAAATGAAGATATTGAATCGAAGTTTTCACTCTCTAAAATTACTTGAATTGCATAGAAAGATTATAAAGATGTCCTTTTACAGCATTTTGTTACAGTTAATTTATTTGATAACTTTTAACAGTCTATGATTTTTTCATTCTCAATTTCGATTTTTACACGTCACGAGCACTTATAGCTATCTAGACAGAAGATGTTTACTCTTTTGAAGCACTCGGTCTCATTTTCGTAGACAAAATTCACGTCTTTAACTTAATTTGTGCGACATTTTACTTCGCCGTTTGGATTGTGATTTTTAACATTTGAATATCCACTGGTATACTTGTTCTTTATTAGTTCAAACGCAAAGAAAGTAACTATGCAGATCTCGAATCATAGCTACTAAGCTTGGCCAGTGAGTAACTATCGTTTAAGATTTAAATTTAAGTGTTGATGTTTTGTGTCAGTCATACCTTCATTTCCCGGAGATGTTTAGATGGCCCAATACCGGATAACAACAAGATCTGTGGTGAATACACGGTTCCGGCTGAAACTATTACTTCCCGTCTGGCCTTTATGTATTTCGTTTTCCCATTTAGTCGCACCCTGATTCCCATTGCACGTTTACTCGCACGTGACACAACAACCTACAGTAAAAAATTATTTATTGGTAAGTTGTACAAAGTTCTGATTTTTTTCTTACTTCTCATCGAGGAGTATCGTGTAAGAGGAAGGATAGTATGGGAGAGAAGGAGGGATAACATGGAAGGGAAGGAATAACATGTTTTTGTCCATTTGTGTAATAGAAGAAGATAATTTGCAACTGAAATCTTGGCAACAACTAAAAGAATAAAGACACGAAACAATACACCTTCGATCTACACACCTTAATGTGGTGCGCAATATATCTTGTTAAACATTTGTGTCAAGATTAAGTATATAGATATGAAAGTTATTGAGCGGAAACGATTTATCACCGACAGACAGACAGACGGACAGACACTAAATTTACGGGATATAACTATCAATATATATCGAAAACATCCATCTAAGGTATTGTAAGTCGGCATTTGTAATCTATAAACAGAATTGAGAGAAGAGCTTTGTGGAATGATGGCATATTAGGTCCAAGTCAAGATTCTTTTACTAATATCGCGGCTGTCGGTTTTGAAAACCGGAGTACCCAGAGAATTCCATCTACCTCCCACAAGTGAACTGAAAAACCTTTTGACACTAGAACACTTAGGCGATAAAAGGCTTTGCCATCCATAGAGAGAGAAGAAAATAATTTGGGTAACAGAGTCCGTAAATGTAGTGTTTTTAAGTACCTTTTCTACTAAAGCATACGTAAACACGTGGATATTTGTCCTTCCCATGGCTGGTCTAAGAAATGCCCTTGACGCTGATTCTCTTTTACCAGACTCAATGTTGACAGGAGTAACGCAAATCCCTGAAAATAAAGAATAACATGGTTGTACACTGAAAGGACGTTAAATCATATTTTTACAAGTTTACACAATCCTACAACTGAGAAAGGAAAAAGATGGATATTTTTCCCAATTGATGTCACTAGTACTCATTGACGTAACTAGAATGGAAATTTGTTTGTTCACGCTGTAAGGGGATCATGTGACAGCAATTACATCTGAATTTCATTAGTACTGTCCTGATGCAAAAAAAAAAACCTGACGTAATATTTTCATAGATGTTTTCGTATGTGTGCCAATCGGGAATGTTTTGCGTTAATTTCCGAAAGTAGGAAGACGCAGCGCGAAAATAAAACAAGCTCAAATATTTTAATTTTAACTCATTTTAATTATACTAACCATCATCCGACGAAGCGAAGATGCGTACGTACATGTCTTGAAACTAATTTTTCCAGATTTACATTTTAGGCGGTATTAACTATGGAATATGTGTACTGGCTTTAAATTATTGTTCTTCGGGTTAGTAAAACTATTTAGTAATTGAACTGACTAGAAATGCCGTTTATAGTGTTGTAACTTCCATTGCCGTACATAGCAAACTGACTAACTGAAGCGCGGTAGTCGTGTAGCACATGCATTTACAATCACTGGAACAGACTATCAATGACGTCACATGTATAGGCATAAACAAGAGATGAGTGACGTCACATTAGCAATGACAGTTATACTTCCATAATAACATTTGGTATCACACAGAGTAATATACTATAAAACATTGCACATGTAAATATTTTGAAGTAAGAGAGTTCAAGCCGAAAACAAGTAGTAATTTCCACAATTTCATTGTTCTGGCTTTGCAAAATATCTACTAAATGCAAAATTCTCTGACAAAAAAACAAACAAAAAACCAAAAACAACAAATAAAAATCAAGAACGAACAAAAGCAAGCGTACCCAATGGCATAGGCTGGTTGCAATCTACCTCTGGTACACCAAGTTCAGCTGCACCTTTTTTAAGCAGATGATACAATTCGCTATTTCTTACGCTTTCACTTCTCGTTATAGTCACTGGACCACAAGTACTATGATACGCTGAAATAATAAAATGTTACACGTAATTCCGCAAATTCAAATGTTAAAACCGTACCTCTATATCGCAGCGAGACATGGAAAATAACAAATTGTCTCCAAAACAAGTCTAAGTCTTCAGATGGCCATTGGAAATCACCAATTTTGACCAAACAACAACTTATAGAGATGGAGCTATCAAAACGGAAATGGGGATGGATATGACACACTTCGAAAGAAAAAACTCAATCAAAAGACAAGCGCTGCAGTGGAATCCTCAAGGTAAAGGAAGTAGGAAGGCGAAGAAACACCTGGCGGAGAAACTTGCAAACAGAAATGGACAGAGAAGGATACAAATGGCAAGACCTGGGCAGACTAGCACAGAATAGAACCAGATGGAGGAATGTTGTCAGTGGCCATTGTACCTCCCTGGTATCACATCATAAGTAAGTAAAGTAAAGTAAAGTAATCAAAAACAAACATACTAATCCATTTCCGAATCACAATCCAGAAGCAAAGTAAAAACTTTGGAACTGACAAGTTAGGTTAGACACGTGAACTTCCACCAGGGAAGTGATGCCGGGTGCTCCGGAAGGGTGAGCACCTCCTGTTTAGCTAGCTACACCCGCCACGTGTGTAATCAAAATTGTGTGAAAGGAACATGGAATTATGAGACGTCAAATATATCCAAGGCAATCCTGGACACGGAGACATCAAACTTATCAACAATACTGTGATGACGGCCATAAAACGTTTTGAAGGCCTTGATAAGCCTAGGCTTGCAATATCCCTGAGTCAACAATTTATTTGCAAGCAGCCTACTTCGTTGTACAAAGTAAGTAAGTAAGGCGAAAAGCATATTTAATGTGAAATCATAAATTTTCATGATGACTAAATTTTTTTTTATTTCCGTGGAGCACTAAACCAACAAATAAACTTGTCAATAAAATTGTGTAAAATAACATATGTCATATTTAACTTTAAAATTAAAAATCAACTGTGAAGTTATCGTCATAAAATGTTATTTTTTCGCAGAGGCATGGGATTGGATACCGCAAAAAATAAACAATTTTAGAGTATGCGAAAATGACGTCAGAATATTGCGAATGCTAAACGTTCTTTATATGAATAAAATTTTATTTTTTGTTTTCAATCCATCGTGCAGAGCGACTTTTAGCCCATGATTCCGTGCTCAATGGCAAGATTGTGTGTATATTTCATAAACCTCTTAAACAGAAATTGTTCTACAAAAATTGATATTCAAAGGTCAAACGAAGCTGTCAAACTTGACGCAATTTACTATCACCATCGAATTTTGCTACCGGATCACATGATTAATACAATTACAACTTAACATTTGTGCAAAACGTTTTGTAAATTGTTAACTTCACAAATTCCGACACTTAAGTCTTAGAAATACTAGACTAAGTGCTTAAATATGTAGTCCATAAGGTTAAATAAACAGTATTAAACATATACTACAGAATATGTTTACCCGAATTATTATTTTCTGGTATACGATTGTCTTCTGATTTCAGGAAATATGGAAGCACGTCATCAAAACTCCATCCTTTAGCTCCGAGTGATTCCCAATTGTCATAATCCTCTTTACAACCTCTGACATATATCATACCATTATGTGATTATGACCCTCCCAATACCCTACCTCCTGTCAAATGGGTAATCTGTGAACATATACATTATTAATATGTATATAAAAACCACCCAAGGGAAATATAATCATTCTGCTATAATAGTATTATTTACTGCAAAGTTATATGCATTTTAAAGATTGTATTGTCAGCAGATTTTAATGTAGTCATTATATAAAGGTGGTTTATATAGCAAGTTTTAAGGTTTAGGAAAGTGGTCTTTCTATTGAGTTATTACTATAGCAGGTTATATTGTACAAAAAGGATGGTCTTTGTATAGAGATTTTCTTTTTAGGCACGGTGTTTTTAAATACACGTGGTAGCCATAGCAGTTTTTACGACAAATGATAGAGAGTAGTCATTTGGTAATATTTAGTTTGTCTACAAATTGTACAGATAAAATTAAAAAATAAACACTTCAGTACTTCGCTGAAAAGTTACAGTTTATACCGATCTATGTACTTTATATATCTATGTAGTACATCTAATTTTGGGATTCTTTATAGTCTGCTTGCTTGGATTGGGACTTCGTGCTCGAGTGGTATCAGATGCTTGCTCATGGAACACATGCGCTTACCGTCTAGAATTCATTTATGCAGATCTTTATGCGAGAAAGTTTGTTTGCAGAAAGTAAGGGGTTTTCTCCGGGCACTCTGTTGTTTAAACCACCCAACAACTGACTGGCTCAATATAAATGAACGAATCTTGATTTGTTGACAATATTATTATTTGTCTCAACTCAAAGCTTATATCTAAACTACAAATAATCATTCAATAAACATACCGTTATCTAAAACAGCTGGTTGATTCTTTGACCTAATGAACGCAGAGTGATTTAGCAAAATGTGACAATTATAAGACACCCTTGATATACGACAGACATGTTGGTCTTCAACAGCAAGCATATATATTTAATACAAAGCATCGATTACAGACACATAAGATTTTAATTAATTTTGATATGTAGCTCAGTTTTGTTATATAAAAAAGTGTAAATGTATTATTTTAGCGTGTACGAATTTTAGCGCAAGTTATACTTTTGTATATTCACATAGAATAAAGCTCGTTGATCAACTTGTGCACTACAATGATATTTAATTTGATGCTGGAATAAAATCAGTGTTGCTGTATCATCACAAAATCGCTTAAATAAGTACATGGCTAAAATTAATAAATGCTTCATTTTTCTTGTCGCAGAAAATATAAAAATCATACGTGTTTTTTATCTGAAAACATGGCATATTTTTGAGGCACGGTTGGAATTCTCCAGGTTATTTCACTGTGTGAAAGAGAGGCAGTAAATCTCGGCACTTCTATCCTTTTACTAATATCTGTATCAGTATCCGATCCACCACGTTCAAATAGACAAACCGTTACATCGTGATCCTCTGATAGTCTGGCAGCAACAACACAACCTGCTGACCCAGCACCGACTGAAGTTAGAATATATCACCAAAATATATGAATTGTAAGAGTTTTGATTTAATGATTCTTATTATTAGGACATGCAAGTCTCATTATGTGGGTCAACTCTAGCACCCGGCCTCACTTCCCTGGTGGAAGTTCACGTGTCTAATTACTTAACTTGTCAGTTCCAAAATTTTTACTTTGCATCGGGATTGTGATTCGGACATGGATTAGTATGTTTGTTTTTGATCATATGATTAATTAAGAAACGGCTTTTGTTGATTGATTAATTTCACAATTAAAATAGTTCACTTATATTAAGACATTGCCTGCGATAGATATTTTACCTGTGTAATGCACCCAGGGCAATGTCAAGAGAGGTTTTTTAACGTACCACGCATGCCGTGGCACGAGGCATCGGGTTTTTAACGTCTCTCACTCCAAAGCACCTCGTGACTTTCAATTCTAAAGTATGAATGTTTGTCGAAAGAACATTCACTTGCCTATTTTCTAGTATTGGTCACACCCGGTAGAGGTTCCGATCTACGACCGCCAACATACGAAGTGTGCACACTACAAACTCAGCTACCTTAGTGATTTAAACAGTTTTAAATGACATCCGGTAACCATTTGATTTTTAAAGTTAATGATGTTAACGTTTATTCTATGACGTCATATTGTATCCTCTTGTTATCGCCCCATGGTCATTCGTTGCAACTAAGTTAGGATTAACTCAAATACAATAGCTACAATCGTCGGCTTATTAACCTAAAGGATCGTCTGCTTAATCACGTGTTTGTCACACACATTTTAGTTTTTATTATCTCAGCTTTTCTTAAACTATAAATATATTTTGAAAGGTTTTAAGGTCAGATATTCAAAACTTTCTTTCTTACCAATAATATAGTCACATTGGGCTGGAACATCTGACTGGCAATGCGGCGTTGTTTCTTCTATGGTATCTTGAACAAGAACCAACAACAGGGCGAATAACTCCCTTATCATAATTAGGTTTTCACTTTTAATCTCACACATTTAAAGAAATTATGGTTCCACTGTTGAAAGAAGTACTATAATCCATTAATTATAACTGCAACACGCGACGAGGACGCGGACGCCCCTAAATATCACCCCTATACGTCTATAAATTCATATATTGTTGTTGTAGATTTTTACGACTTTCTCAAAACACATTAAGTATACCCAATCATAAGATAATATCTAAAATTAAAAAGTACAACAAAGTATATATATTATTCTTATTTTGTCCTGGAAATAGACGGCGTTGGGAAAGGGTAACAGCCATAAGATGTTGCGCTTAGCAAAGCTTCACTAATTTTCTAATTTTACAACATGACTTGAATAAGTGTCTTGCTTATGTAAAAATTTTCGATCGTTTCTAATACAACATCACAAACGTATCTCCAATGCATGTTCTAAGTGTAAAGCAAGCTATACGCTAGATCCTAGTATCAGTATTACAATATGAACAAAATAAAATATTATGAAAAAGATTTATCTGTATTGAAATAAAATAAAATAACAAAATAATTTTTTTTAATTTCCATATGTATATAACCTGAAAAAAAAATTGGTATTCGTGACCGTTAAGAAGACTTCAACTTACCCAGCCTGGAACTAAATCTATGTTATATATGCTTACAAAGCTGACTTAACCTTTCTACATAACATCAATTATGTTTACTGATATATACATAATTATAAAGATAAGGTATAAACTAACCCAGGAAAAACACCTTACATTAACCTTAATTATCTCAGTGCCAGGAGGCACACACGACTTGGACATCATTCCTCCATGTCGGTCGGTCTAAGGCTACACGACGTGCCACATTCCAGGTGTTCTAGCCTACACCGTTCGTTTCTGCTTCTACCATCCGCCGCAAAGTTGTTTTATGGCGGCTTCTTTTCCGTCTACCCTCAGGAGTCCATCCAAGGGCAACAAAACAGTCGCCTGTCTGTCCTTTCTTCAGTAAATGGCCAATCCAGTTCCACATCTTCCTCCTTACTCATAACTGATCTTATCCACTTCTGCCATTTCAAGGACTGCTTTGTTGGTGATGTGTTGTTGCCATCGAATTTTGTAGATTATCCTGAGGCATTTGGTTTGGAAGGCGTCAAGTTTTTGTTCCTCACTTCTGGTCAGCTTCCATGTCTCACAACCATAGAGGAGAACTGATAGTACTAAGCTCTTGAAAACAGAGGTCTTTGTTTTCTTGTTAATTTTTCCTGACTGCCACACGTTGTATAGTCTCTTGAAGGCTGCACAGGATAATCCTAGTCAATGGTGCCTCCACCATCTATGGTAACGTTTGCTCCAAGATATGTGAAACTCTCCACCTGTTCATCTTCGCTCCCTCCTACCTCCAGGCTTGCTTTGCTCTTGTTGGATTTCAATGCCTTGCATTTCTTGGCGTTCAACTTCAGTCCGACTCGTGCTGCACTGTCTTCCAGCTTGGTTGTTTTGGAGGTGGCTCATTGTTGAATACAAAAAAGCAATGTCATCTGCGAAGTCTAGGTCTACTAGCATTGTTGTGAAGTTCTATCGGATTCCAGTTCTCTCACCCTCTACTGTCTGCCTCATCACCCAATCGATGACTAGTAGGAACAGAAATCCTGATATGCAGCAGCTCTGTTTTACTCCGGCCACCACGGGAAAGAAGTCAGTGGTCTCGCTCTCATCAATCACAACACACCGACAGTCCTCATACAGGGAGCTGACCATCCGTTTCAGCTTCTGTGGAATTCTGTATGCCTTCATGATTGTCCAAAGGCTCTCTCTGTGCACCGAATCGAAGTCCACAAAGTGAATGTACAAGGTGGCATTTCAATCGTTGACTTGCTGCAGAATATTCCTGAGAATAAAGATCTGGTCCACTGTTCCTCTCCCACTCCGGAATCCTGCTTGTTCTTTCCTGAGGGAATGGTCTACTCCTGTTTGTATTCTGTTGATCAGGATTCTGCTGAATATTGTGCTAGCTACTTGTAACAAGGTTACTCCTCTCCAGTTGATGCAATCTTGAGGGTTTCCTTTCTTGGGTATCTTGCATATGAGTTCCTTGGTCCATGGCTTTGGCACTTTCTCTTTTTTTCATATCAGACCAATAAACCGTTTCAGTTTTTTACTGGCCTGGTCTATGTCTGGTCCACTCCCGGTGCTTTCCCGTTCTTTAAGGTTTTCAGTGCAGTCTTCATTTATTCAACACTTGGTACCTCGACAGATATATCCAGCTCTTCCTTTTCTATTTCTTGTTCATGCGGTGGTATGCTTGGTTTGTCCCCATTCAGCATCTCTTGAAAGTGTTCTTTCCATCTGTTTAGTCTGGCTTCCTTGTTCTCCAGTAGCTCCCCATCCTTGCTCTTCACAGCTGCTGCCTCACGGTTGCTCTACCCTGTGAGTTGTTTCTCAATACTATAGAGCTCTTTCTGTCTGTCGTTCTCCGCTCTGAGCTTTCTCTGCCTACTTGGATATCCACCTCCTCTTGTCCTCTCACGCTTCTCTTCACCTCTGTCCTTCTCCCTGTATGCTTCTCTCAGTTTGCCTTTGTGTCTCTCTGAGCGGGTGCTGTCGATCTCGGTTTTTTCTTCTCTTCCATCAATCAATTTTCATGTGTCTTCACTAATCCACTGTTTGTTCTTCCCTTTTCTGAAGTCTAGCACTTCTTCTGCTGATTGGATATATGCTTCTTGCTGATGTTCCCACAATTCCTCAATTTCTTCTATGTTTTCTTTGTTCTCCTCTAATTTCTTTTTAACGGAGACATTGAATATGTTCTTGGTTTCATCATTCTTAAGTCATTCCATATCTAGTCTGGGTTTGACTCTATTCTTTGTTTTTCGAGAGCTGAGGCGTAGTATGATGCGGGTCCTTACCAAAACGTGATCGCTGTTGATATCCGCTCCCCTCTGTACTTTAGTGTCAAGTACAGAAGACCTATATTACACCTTAATCAGAAGATTGTCAATCTGATTCTTAGTGTTTCCATCTGGAGATATCCATGTCGCCTTGTGTATGTCCTTATGGGGAGATAAAGTCCCTGTGATAACCAATCCATTGATCTGATAGTATTCACGCAGCATTTCACCGTTCTCATTCTGGGACCCTAGTCCATGTGTGCCAATTGATCGTTCAAACCCGGTGTTAACACTACCAAATTTTGCATTGAGGTCTCCCATAATGATGATGATGTTATTCTTGTTGCACCTGTCTATTGTCTCTTGTTGTTTTTAATAGAAGGTATCCTTCTCTTCTCTCTCTCTTATTGTGAGGCGTATATCCTTGTATCATTGTCACTTACCTATACTTTGAATAGAATCTGGCTGTTATGATTCTCTTGTTGATGGGTGTCCATTCCGTGAGTGACTTTTCTGCCTGCTGGTTAATTAAGATGGCAACTCCTCCCTCATGCAGCTTCTCATTTCCGCAGTGGATGACTGTCTGGCCTCAGGCCAGCTTCATACTGCCTGCTTCTGTTTATCTGCCCTCGCTGATGCCAAGAATGTCAAGCTTATATCCCTCCATCTCTCTGGCAATCTGCGCTGCTGCTCCTCCTCTGTACATGCTTCTCACATTCCAAAATCCGATGTTCAAAGCGATTTTTGGTGTTATTAGGGACCTGGTCGGACGCTGAGCTTTAAGGTTTTGACCCGGCGCCGTCATACTGTAACTGGTGACGGTCCCTGCTCCACCCAGTTGAGGTTACAAATTGACGTCTGTTGTTTCTGTAACTAGCTTATTTTACAGGAGTAGGTAGTGAACATTCTACCCAATTCCCAACCTGGAGGACCAGGGTGCACACTTTCGTCTGACCTCTACCCGACAAACCCGTACGGCATGGTTGAACCTGCCAGGAGTTAAAACTCCCGCCGCTTTGGCCCTGAGGGACACTGAGGCACACAAGCCATCGCACCACGACAAGGATCCATGCACCATTGCGATAGAGGGCACACACACGGAAGCTAAATGTCAACGCTTTAAAATCACAAATCATTCAGCAAATATATAAATTATCTAAAGCCACAGTAAACTATCTAAAGCCATAAATTTTATAGGTCTAGCACGCAAAACGTGTAAGTCCGTTTGCGTAATTATTGAAACAATGACTAAATTTATAACAACCGTTTATCATGAACTAATAGTAATAAAAGTGCAGGGGCATTTACCATATTACACTCAAGTGACACAGGTTCATATCAGAGTATACTCTTGTTCTGGAATCCTCTGTATATATGATAATATTTTTTGTAAAATGCAGTTCATAAATAAATTATTGTTTAAAATATCTGACGCAGACGTTGTGTTTTCGTTGAAGTTAATATATATTTGTGATAGAGATATACATGCAACTGATCTGATCGCTTTACTCAAGGAAAGTAAAAATGAATAGTAGGAAATGTAACTATTATTTAATCTTTTATTTTTTAATTTCATTATACAATTTACGTCACTATAAAATATCAGCAATTGTTCCTGCTGTACTTTATCATATCCGACGCCTTTTCAGCGATCATAATAGTAGGCGAGTTTGTATTTCCAGATGGATTGTGTGGCATCACTGAGGCATCTACCACTCTAAGGCCTTTAATACCTTTAACTCTGAAAATAAATTTGATATATAATGAAAACTGCTGTAGATAAAACTAGAAGACTGAATGCTGGTACTTGTGCTTTATTCAGGTGCTGTCTGTTTGTCGTGTCTGTCTCGTCGAGGTGTTCCAACAACCTTTGACTGCGGGTCCCGGACTGGCTCAATCCCGTTGTTTCTCGTGTAGTGCTTCCTGTGTGTGGTCTATCTGTATGTAGATGTGTGTGTGTCCAGTGACTCTTTTTTATACATATGAATTACATAACTTTTGGTAGTCTGGAGTATGACATACAAAGATATAATATGTATACAAGCAGACTATTATATAAGGCCAATATTGACAGGTTTACATGTCTACATGCCTACAGGGCTGTTAAGGTGTATACCTGTACAAATCAGCATTACTAATATCCAAACTTATTAATTAATGTCCGAAAAATATTTCTTATACTAAAATTTCTTATAATATCACATACGTTGTATGCCATTCTCAAAAAATGAAATTATGAAATAATTTCATTTTTTTGAAAAGGACAAAAATATAATTGAATTTTGATAATTTAATTTATGATAAATTAAAAGTCAATGGCTTTTTTGTGTATGAAATACAATAATTTTTTTTTAAAAAGTACAATGGAAATATAAGAGAGAAGGAAGTAAAGTTAGAAAGAATGATAGCTAGCACAAGTTAATAAAATCCATGGCCTGAATAAATCCCGAATACTGTCCAAAAATAACGTAAAAATCAATGGAAGTAATTGAATACTGTCCAAACACAACGTAAAAAGTCACAAGTTTATACTTTGAAGAATTTGAATAATGTCCGAAATAATCCAAAAATTCACAATTCAGCTACTCTGTACAAATAGTGCATCAACACTTATACTAGTATATCAATTAAACATTTACAAACGGTTATTCAATAGAATCAAAAACTGAATCACACACTTATCTTGAAGTGATTGAACTTTGTAAACAAGATCCATAAATCGTAAAAAAAAAATACATAATATAACTTCTCTAATAAATCTCGAGATTCATCCGGGCATGACATCTGCCTAAAAAGGATGAACATATCTGCCTTGATGAAAGGTACTATCTCGGAAATGAAAAAAAACAATAATCAATATACTAGTTTATTATATAATCTACTCAATAATCCATGTAATACGGTCATACAATAAAAATCGTATTGAATGAGTATGACGTCATAAAAGCATAAAAGTCATTCCAGAGTGACGTCACATAATTGACCTAGTTCACAATTGTTTGTTTCATTTCACACTGTTTGTTGATTTTAATTAAGCTGACACTTTTCTTCTAAAAAGAAGATACATTGTATTTAAATTGAAAATGTTTGTTTTGTTTTTGTTTCTTGCGGACAGACTATTGTTTCCTTTTAATATTTCAGCAGGATTACTTTTGGCGCATGTACACAGTTACGTAAACTGGTTGTGTTTCGGTCAATCAGCTGTTTTTCTTATAATGAGAAGACAAGTTTTAAATCTACGAAAACCCTTTTTTATGGGATTATATAATAAATAGAATCTTGCATTCGTGTTTATGCAATATTGAATTTATTAAACTCGTTGAATAATGTTTTTGCAACTCGCCAAGGCTCGTTGCATAAAAAATTATTCAACTCGTTTAATAAATTCAATATTACATAAACACTCATGCAAGATCCTCTATATCATTAACAACAAAATTTTAATTTAAAAATTCACAGGATAATTTTTTTGGAAGTTTGTGAACACTTACAAGTTACGTCACTAAGGAATGAATTCCGGAGCACAATCCGTCTATACACATAAAAATGCAGTCCTGAATTTGGCGCTTTTCCTGGTAGGATAGGTCTCTCTTCCAATGTTTTTTAAATTTCTGTTTTAATTCCAAAATGGTTATGTCATTTTCATATAGCGCACATGTGGTCTTCTGGATTTCCTGTCTGGATACTGGCGCGGTGCTTTCTGTTGTTTTTTCCGAAAAAGATGTATCCTCTTGACAGTACTGATTACCGGAAATTTCTTCAGTGAATTTTGTAAGTCTGGCCGAAACTTTAAATTATTTATTTCATCTCTAAGGATCCTGATTTATTCTAACAAATTATGTTGTGACATTTTGAAGTGATCTTCTAAAACTAGATATTTATCTTGCAGTGTCACAAGCGATGCCTTTTAATTTTCCTGCACCTCAATTTGTTTCTGAATTAAGAAATTTGAAAGACGTTTTGAGTCCTTGCAATTGATTTCTTTTTCTTTTGTTGACAAAATTTTACGAAATGGTTGGAGTCACCGCATTTGAAACACATTTTAGTATGCATATTTACCCTACGTATGGCTATGGCTCGTAGATCGTCTAGTGCTTGTTGTGATTCCCGTGGTAACTTCAGGTTCTTTCTGTAGTCGCGGCCACCAAACAATGATATATAATGAAAACTGCTGTAGATAAAACTAGAAGACTGAATGCTGGTACTTGTGCTTTATTCAGGTGCTGTCTGTTTGTCGTGTGTCTGTCTCGTCGAGGTGTTCCAACAACCTTTGACTGCGGGTCCCGGACTGGCTTCAATCCCCGTTGTTCCGCGTGTAGTGCCTGTGTGTGGTCTATCTGTATGTAGATGTGTGTGTGTGTCCAGTGACTCTTATTTATACATATGAATTACATAACTTTGGTAGTCTGGAGTATGACATACAAAGATATAATATGTATACAAGCAGACTATCATATAAGGCCAATATTAACAGGTTTACATGTCTACATGCCCACAGGGCTGTTAAGGTGTATACCTGTACAAATCAGTATTACTAATATTCAAACTTATTAATTAATGTCCGAAAAATATTTCTTATACTATAGTTTCTTATAACATCACAAATTAAAAACCTAGACAAAGTCCAAATTTATTTGTATGTTCACCTGTAAATTCAAAGATATTTTGCAAATGATTGCGATATAAAATCAGGACAATGTCCGGGTTCACGCTTAGTCTTTCACGTTAGAACAAGGCGTCCGATACAAGGTAAAATACTTTGTACACGCCTTTTTTTCTAATATATCAATGAACGCAATATAAATTCTTCAACAATTATAGAAAAACAAACATTATCTTTGGTGAAAACCGAAGACAGAAAATTACTCGTAGTTTGTAAATACTGAGCAACAATAAACTTCGAAAAATACACGAAACAAACAAATGCACCAAATGCAATAAACTAATATTTAAGGCTACTGGTTGTAAAATTTAAAAAAACCCGTATAAATCCATGTCCAAACCATAATGTCAAAGTAATGTGAATACTTTGAAGCTTGCAAATTAAGTCAACAATACCGTGACTGACTTCCACCAGTGAAGTGAAGTCAGGTGCTCCGGAAAGGTAACAGAAAACAAAAACAAATATACTAATTCATGTCCGAATCACAATCCAGAAGCAAAGTAAAAACTTTAGAACTGACAAGTTACATTAGACACGTGAACTTCCACCAGGTGCAAATTTTGTAAATAATTATGATTTATCTATTATAATACAGCTTACATTCAGCTTGTTTGTGGTGAAGTACACTTTATGCCTATACTCCAGGCTATAACACAACTAAATAGATGACCATTTCCAATTTAACAGTAAATAATAAAGTTTTGACTCATGCTTACTGTGTCAATTTCTGCTAATGTTTAAGAAAGATTTCTTTCATTTGTTTAATTTAGTAATCTCTCTGTACAGACTACATAACACTAATTTCATATCTAAACCTTTCATGTACCTTAACTGATGATCAACCACTGCTGTGGGGTCCGATATGCTGCCCATTTTACATGTACCAACAGAATGTCCCCAGCCCATGAGCTTATATCTTAGAGCACATTCCCAATACCCATCAGAGTCCTCAGTAAAATTTAAACACTGATCAACTGAATTCAGTATCTTTGCATCAGCTCCAAGGAAGGCACTTGTATTCACCAATTCTTGTAATCTTCGAATGCCTTGTAATGAAAATAAAAATTAGGTCATTAGTTTTTGTCATCCACAATGAGTGGTAACGCTGGGGGAAGCAAAGAGTGACCCATCTTGAAGTTTTGCGGAAGTTAAGGGGTCCTGATTATATACAAAACGCACCAATTAAATTTACCAAATCTAGTAATTTGCTTCGAAACGCCAATGTTGATATCAAGTGAGTATATCAGTGAACTACTCCAAACTTAAATAAGTATTACATATTTAATTATTATTTATGTGTCAAATGCACCACAGGCAAGACTGAAAACTACAAAAAGAGTCTTCAATAGTTGTTGTACTAGAGAGCCATACATAATAAACAAAAACAAACAAACATACTAATCCATTTCCGTACTGATACTAGTAATATAGCATTTTGATCAGGAGCTCGTTGTTCTTGGGATCGCAGGGTGAGAGGAAAACCGGTTTCATTCATATAACGTTATTTCGTGTACAACTGAGATTAATGAGTGTCTTTTATGGTTTGCCTTGTGCTATCGCGCAATAAGGTGCTAGCTTACAGAGTCAATACGCCAAAGACAATCATACACCCAGTCACATTATGCAGACACCGGGTGAATTAGTCGATACTCTATATTCTTAATACCAAACTCGAGGCGACTAAGTAGTATCTCATTTTCAAGTCACATGTATAACCCGCGCCCTACCCATCGCGAAGCAGACGCACTACCTCTGAGTCGCCAAGGAGGTCATATTAATTGGAAGTTTCACGAAACAAGAGCTCTAACCTTTATGCCACTTGTGAAATGTGAAATTGTTACCTTTAATATACTGTAAAATATCAGCCGGATGAGAGAGGTATTTTGGATCTACAGCTGGGTAGTCGGCAGGATCAAGACTCCGGAGCTTTATATTCCCGGTACTTTTTGCATGAAGTAAAACCATCACAACAGATGTACCATCACCAACTTCATTTGAGAAGGTAAGATTATTGAATGAAGTCTGGAAAAAAATTACCATTATTACAGGTGAATATATAGCATTATATAACATAACATTAAAATTGTATTCTCTTGCTATATATTTGTAATTATTTTATCTACATTGTAAATACTACTAGTACAAATGATGTACCCAGAGCAACTGAAACCATTTTGTGCATTTGGTTCTCCAGCTTACCATACGACCAATAAACGTTTGTGTTGAAATTTATGGAAAGTTTTTTTTCGTAAAAACTTAGTTTTAAGGAATAAGTAATTTTTAGCGATTTTTTGAAATACTAGTCCCATACAAACGCTTTGGGTATCAAATGTTCTTGTTGTTACTCTTGGGTCTGCCTCTGTTAAACGCAATTTTATGACTTTGTATGGTTACTTACGATTGTTTCTTATAGGCTTTCCACACATGGCGGTGTAGCTGGCTAAGCAGAAGACTCTTACTCATGTGGAACACTCGGTCTCACTTCCCTCGTGTAAGTTCACGTGTTTAACTCAATTTGTCAGTTTTCAAAGTTAAAAACATTACTTTTTGAATTGTGAATTTAACAAGGAACAGTATGTTTGTGTTTGGACAAGAATAATATGCGGTAAATATTGAATAATCCATATGTATAAATCATATTTTCAGAGTCAAAGTCTTTAAAGGTATAATTTAGAAGTACAGTACAGGTATGTCGAACGTTTAACACCAAGCTGACAAATAAGTGTCGAAACTCATATGCTTAGCTATAACCTCGACAACTGTTGTCTATCTCTAGGCAACAGCTCTTCGGTCACTAGCTATTTGTATCTCAGCAAGTCGGCATCCTAGTTTCGACTCTTTTTTTCTAGCCCAATGTTAAACTTTCAACAGGTTTGTATCGTATGTTTTATTTTGATTAGATATCTTATACTTAGTATACCCGGAAACTTTCTTCTGTAAGACCATCGCCTAGATTTTGTAATCGTCCATCAGGAAATGTTATTTGGAATTCTGGCCAGCTGTGAGTTGTTTGGTTTGTATTAACATACCATAGTAGGTTTGTAGATATATCCGCATACAGTCCTAAATATATATATATAAACAACATTGATCTGCCCGCGCTCGACTATGAACCAGTTAGCATTTACTGATGATTTCTTCTACATCGTGATAGATACTAATTTCAATCACATGCATGGTGGTATGTAGAATAAATGGTTGTGGGTGGGTTTCAGAGATAAAGGAAAATATTAGCTTGAATTTAAGATGCCGCGTATTGTGTATGTATTTACTGTTAATCCAAACACTGCATATATACTAGTTAGAATCTCCTTCATGACTACTTTCATGAAAGGTCAAGCGTACCGGCCTTTGTTGGTGTTTGTGTATTACAATAATGACACAGATATATTCTATATTTTAATCACAAAAGTACATAACACGTATGAAGAAAAGTGTAGATTCAATAATGATAGGTTTCGTAATGTTATGTTGCCCCTAGGTCTAAAAGAAGTGGGAATACATATAGCGTTTACTTAATTTCCTTCTGCCACAATTTTTGTCGTCACTTTTCTCGAAAACTATTTTGCAATTGTTTATAAAACGTCACAAGAACAATCTTTGGATCAAAAAGATGTGTTATTACCTATTCGTATTTTACTCATGAACATGCTTTGGAAAATATAACTTGTGATTCTTTTGAGGAACTTTTTGGAAATGGCATACCAATATTACTTGGCATGGTATAGAGTCTATGTGAATTGGCATAATAGAGGTTAACATGTCAAATGCTGATTTTGAAGGTTGTCAGGTGCTAATTATGAATGCATTATTTTGATAGAAATTTAAAACCAGCACATGGCAGTGATATCACGTATGATAATACAAGGGAATTGCCAGCATTAGTTATTCCAGACAAAATTTATTCCCTTTACAGAAAAAGCGATTAACATATTTAAGAAATGTGAAGGTATAACCTAGTACATTTATCAATTTTGGCCCATTTTAGAAAAAAGTGAACTACTACAGTAACTCTGTTGGTAGAGTGCTGGTTCTGTATGCAGTAGATCATACTTGGGAACTCTGAGTCTGAAAAAAGTGCAGTGGCTAAAACTGGATACCAGGAGAAACCCAATGACCTTAGGCAAGCAACCTGGCAAACTTTCGATAACGGGATTCAAACCCAAGCATCCTATGGTCTGCACGCTTTAACAATTGAACCACCGAGGCCTCCATGTTGAGTCAGCAAAAATCTAAAATTAAAAAACCATCATCCGAACCTTTATTGGCAAATAAATACTGCGCCACGGATTCTGGATTCAAAACATCTTTTTTATGACGTGTAGTTATATTTAGTTGAACTTCAAAGCGCATAGCCACGTGATCAATATATGTCTCTCCAACTGGCGAGTCAACGATTGGTTTTATCTGAAAAAACCCGATTAATTACTAGTATTGAATCTTACGTGTTCATTTCAATATAATTTATTTAATATTCTTTTTTGGTCAGAACTTTTTTCCTTTTTGTATGAAAATAAAGTGACGGATGTTATTCTGGACGACGCACAAAAATATGTGTTTTTCCAAGCCTCAACCATGTTAATCGTTTTTACTCGTAATGCCTGTATAAGTAATGATTATGTCAATTTTTGTTAAAAAAAAGATAAAAATTATAAAATCATAAATGAATGATAAAAAACATTTTGGTATAAAAAATTTAAAATTGCGCTTTTTTGTCACAACCCCAAAATATTTTTCATTTATAAATCTTTCAGAAGGTATTTGCTAAACAACTTTATTACTACAAAATAAATAGATACTGTCTGAATTTTCTTGAATTGGATAGAAAGATTATAAATGATAAGATTATAAAGATGTCGTATTATAGCACTTTATAACAATTAATTAATTTGATAACTTTATAGTATTGTTGATAAGGTTGATGTCTCTGTGTCCAGGATTGCCCCGGATTTACATGTATTTGACGTCCCGTAGTTCCATGTTCCTTTCACATAATATTGATTACACACGGGTGTAGCCAGCTAAACAGGAAGTGCTTACCCTTCCGGAGCATCCGGCCTTATTTCCCTGGAGGAAGTTCACGTGTCTATCCCGACTTGTCAGTTCCAACGTTTTTACTCTGCTTCTAGATTGTGATTCGGAAATTGCAAAAAAGTAAGAGTGTTTTTGTTTATTACAGTGTACGATTCTTTCATTCTCAATTTCGATTTCACATGTAATGCGTGTAGCTATCTAGACAGATGTTTACCCTTCCGGAGCACCCGGCTTCACTTCCATAATGAAAGTTAACGTGTTTAAATTAATTTGTGCGACTTTTTACTGCGTCTTTTAGATTGTGATATTTGACATTTGAACATCCACAAATATATTTTTTCTTTAATAGTTCAATCGCAAAGAAAGATAACTATGGAGATCTCAAATCATGGCTACTTGGCCAGTGAATATCTATCGTTAAAGATTTAAATTTAAATGAGCGTTGATGGTTTGTGTTCGTCATACCTTCATTTCCCGTAGATGTTTAGATGGCCCAATACCGGATAACAACAAGATCTGTGGTGAAAATACGGTTCCGGCAGAAACTATTACTTCCCGTCTGGCTTTTATATATTTAGTTTTCCCATTTAGTTGCACCCTGATTCCCATTGCACGTTTACTCGCACGTGACACAACAACCTACAGTAAAAATTATGTATTTGTTAGTTGTACAAAGTTCTGATTTTTTCTTGCTTCTTATCGAGGAGTATCGTGTCAGAGGAGGAATCCTAAACATGGGAGAGAAGAAATAACATGGGTTTTATTCTTGTCCATCTGTGTAATATAAAATAAATTTGCAACTAAAAAACCTTGGCAACAACCAAAAGAATTAAATACACGAAACAATAAAAATACCAATCTTGGCCTTCGATCTTCACATCTCATTGTGCTGAGTGACACATGTTGTTAACATTTTATTTGTGTCAAGATTAAGAAAAACCTGTATATAGATGTAAAAATGATTGCACCGACAGACAGACGTACAGACACTACGTGTACGGGGTATAACTATCAATAGATTCTAAAAGATCCATCTAAGTTTGTGTAAGTCGGTATTTGTAATCCATAAACAGAACTTGAGTCTTGTGGAGTAATGGAATGTTAGGTCCAAGTCAAAATTCTTTCACTAATATCGAGGCTGTCGATTTGTGATTAAGAAAACCACCTACCTTCGACAAGTGAACTAAAAAAACGTTTGACACTAGGATCCGAATACTTAGGCGATGAGAGACCTTGTCACCCATAGAGAGAGAAGAAAATAATTTGGGTAACGTGTGATAACTTGTAATTTATCTGGAATGGTCGAGGAAAACAGAGTATGTAAATGTTTTAGAAAATACCTTTTCTACTAAAACATCCGTAAACACGTGGAGATTTGACCTTCCCATGGCTGGTCTAAGAAATGCCCTGGACGCTGATTCTCTTTTACCAGATTCAATGTTGACAGGAGTAATGCAAATCCCTGAAAATAAAAAATAACATGGTTTTACACTGAAAGGGCGGTAAATCATATTTACATGTTTACACAATCCTACAACTGACAATAGCTAAAGATGAATATTTTCCCAATTGACGCCACTAGTACCGATTGACGTAACTAGAATGGAAATTTGTTTGTTCACGCTGTAAGGTGATCATTTGCAATTGACAGCAATTACATCTGAATTTAATTAATGCGTTGACGCAAATAACCTGACGTAATCTTTGCATAGACATTTTCATATGTCTGCAATCGAAAATGTTTTGAATTTCCGATAGTAGAAAGACACGACGCAAAAATGAAACGAACTCAAATATTTTAATTTAACTCATTCGAATTATACTTACCATCATCCGACGACGCGAAGATGCGTACGTACATGTCTTGAAAATAAAATTTCTAGATTTACATTTTAGGCGATATTAACTATGAAATAAGTGTACTGGCTTAAAATTATTGTTCTTATGGTTAGCAAAACACTACTTAGTCATTGAACTGACTAAAATGCTGTTTATATTGTTGTATTTTCATTAGCCTTGTGTATTTCCTATTTCTTCTAGTTTGAGAGCAATGGCAGTTATAGGACTATAAATGCCAAACGACCGCATCACTAAGTTTGAATATTAAAATCGGCAATACACTTTCCCGGGGAACTATAGCATGGTAAACAAAATGGCTGCCTCCATGTTCCGAGGTTGTTTATTTCTTGGATTAAGATTAAGTAGTTTTTTTTAATTTCACAAAGTCTATCAGAAGTTTCTGCATGTAAATCGAAAAGTTTGCCTCACCGAATTAGGTATGCCCGCTTATACATGTAACTTTTTCAGGATCATCGAACATGCCTTTGCGTCCGTTTAGTAGATGTGCACTGAATCAATGACGTTTTGGTGACGTATTACATAACTAATTTTTAACCCACCATCTTTTTCCAACTTAAGAAATTTTTCACACTATATTGTTTTACTCTCTTGCTTTTTAATTAGCAGTGCACCCAACTCAGAGTACTCTGTAAGGAGGGAGAGTTGTAACGATTGATAGATAGATAGATAGATAGATAGATAGAACTACGTCAATTAGTATACGTATGACGTAGTAACATTTCGGGAGATTACAGTCGTCATTATTCAGTTTGTCTTTCAAAGGTTTGGCATTCATATTGAATATGAACGCCATTTCAAAACATTTCAATTGTTAAATAACTTCCATTGCCGTACATAGCAAACTGAATAACGCGCGGTAGACGTGTACGACATGTAAACAGACTATCAGTGACGCCACATGTATAGGCATAAGCAAGAGATGAGTGACGTCACATTAGCAATGACACTTATACTTCTATAATTACAATATTTGGTCTCAAACAGAGTTTAATAAAATGAAACATTGCAAATGTAAATATTTTGAAATAACGCAAAAAGTTCACACCTTGAAGAATTGGTAATCGCAACAATTTCAGTGTTCTGGCGTTGCAAAATCTACTAGATGCAAAACTCTGACAAAAAACCAAACAAACAAAAATCCAACAAAACAAGAACGAACAAAAGCATGCTTACCGAGTGGCATTGGTTGGTTACAATCTACTTCCGGTACACCAAGTTCAGCTGCGCCTTTTTTAAGCAGATGATACAATTCGCTATTTCTTACGCTTTCACTTCTCGTTATAGTCACTGGACCACAAGTACTATGATACGCTGAAATAATAAAATGTTATACGTCAGGCGAAAAACATATTTATTGTGAAATCATAAATTGTCATGATGACTCAATCTTCGTTATTTTCGTGAAGCACCTAACGAACGAATAAACGTGTCAAATAAATATATATTTCATATTTAACTTAAAAATTAAAAATCAACCGCGAATCGTCATAACATGTTATTTTTTCTTAGAGGCACGGGATTGGATGCCATTAAAAATAAACATTTTTAAAGAAATTGTTTGATTTTTATTTTGTTCGAGAAAATGAATTCAGAATATTGCGAATGCTAAACGTTCTTTACATGAATATAAAATTAATTTGATTTTAATCCATCGTGTAGAGTGACTTAAAACCTATACATTCGGCATTCAATTGCAAGATTGTGTGTACATTTTACAAAAAAAATGATATTAAAATCGAAGGTCAAACGACAAGGGCAAACTTGACGCACTTAACTATCACCATCGAATTTTGCTACTGGATCACATGATTAATACAATTACAACTTAACATTTGTGCAGAACGTTTTGGAAATCGTTAACATCACAAATTCCGGAACTTAAGGCTTAGAAATGCTAGACTTAGTGCTTAAATATGTAGTCCATAAGCTACAGAAAATGTTTACCCGAATTATTATTCTCTGGTATACGATTGTCTTCTGATTTCAGGAAATATGGAAGCACGTCATCAAAACTCCATCCTTTAGCTCCGAGTGATTCCCAATTATCATAATCCTCTTTACAACCTCTGACATATATCATACCATTATGTGACGATGACCCTCCCAACACCACACCTCCTGTCAAATGTGTAATCTGTGAACATATAAATGATTAATATGTATAAAGACCACCCACGGGAAATATGGGCTTAATAGAAAGATGCATTAGCATTAGGTAGATGACATTTCTGCTATGGTAGTTATATGCTATTTAAAGATAGTATTTACAACAGATGTTAACGTAGTCTTTATATAAAGGTGGTCTATATAGCAGGTTTTACTGTGTAGAAAAGGGGTATTTCTATTGAGTTATCACTATAGCAGGTTATATTGTACAAAAAGATGGTCTTTTTTCAAAGAGGTTTTACTTTTAGGAATGTTGTTTTTAAATAGACGTGGTAGCTATTGCAGTTTTTACGACAAATGATAGAGGGTAGTCACTTTTACTTTAAAGCATGTTTATATTCATGTTTATATTCATGTTTATATAGATGAAGTCGCTGTATCTGACTTTACTGTACTTTTAAATAATGGTGAAAAGGTACGTAATTTTTAGTTTGTCTACAAATTGTACAGATAACACTAAAAATAAACACCTTTATTCTTAGCTTAAGTACTTCGCTGAAAAGTTACTGTTTAACCCGATCTATGTACTAATTTTGCGATATCCTAGACTCTTTAAAGTTTGCTTGCATTTTGGGGATTTGGTGCTCGAGTGGTCTCATGTGCTTGCTCATGGAACACAGTGTATTTTACCGTCTAGGTTCAAGTTCCATTTTTGTAGATCATTATGCGAGAAAATTTGTCAGTTTATTTGCAGAAGGTCGGCGTTTTTCCTCGTGTTCTCTGGTGCTTAAACCACCCAACAGCTAACTGGCTCAATATAAATGAAGGAATCTTGATTTGGTGTAAAACATCATTATCTGACTCAGTTCAAAGCTTGCTGGGTTTTTAATCTAAACAAATCAGTTATAGAATCACCCAGCCTTTCATAAACATACCGTTATCTAAAATACGATGATCCTTTGGCTTAATAAAAACAATGTGATTTAGCAAACATATTACAATTATAACACGCCCTCGATATAGGACAGACATGTTGGTCTTCAACATGAAACATGTATTTAATACAAAATAACGATTACAGAGACATAAGATTTAAATTAATTTTGATATGTAGCTCAGTTTTGCTATGTAAAAAAATGCAAATGTATCATTTTAGCACAAGCTAAAATTTTGGTATAAATTCACATAGACTAGCGTTAGAGTAAAGCTTATGGATCACCTTGTGCAATACAACCATGTTTAATTTGAGGCTGGATTTAAATCATCGTTGCTTTATCATCAAAAAATCGCATAAATACATGTAAGTACACGCCTGAAATTAATAAATGTGCTTGTTGCAGAAAATATAAAAAATCATACGTGTTTTTTATCCGAAAACATGGCATATTTCTGAGGGACGGTTGGAATTCTCCAGGTTATTTCACTGTGTGAAAGAGAGGCTGTAAATCTCGGCACTTCTATCCTTTTACTAATATCTGTATCAGTATCCGATCCACCACGTTCAAATAGACAAACCGTCACATCGTGATCCTCTGATAGTCTGGCAGCAACAACACAACCTGCTGACCCAGCACCAACTGAAGTAAGAATATATCACCGAAATATATGGGTTGTAAAATCCGGGTGAACGAGGCCAAAAGGTTTGAGGGTTGAGTCTTGTAGGAAAATGTCCCTAGTTATTGAAAACCAATTTCTTACGCGTCAAATCGTTTCCGATTTTTTAATCAGAAACAGATTTTGAAGAAAAGCCTCTGCAAATGTTAAATTTTGGTAAAAAATAAAAATTCCAGATTTTGAAGCATTTTGTGGCAAAACAACACAAAAATGTTCATTCTATCTTTCATTGTGGACACATGATAGATTAAAATGTTAAACATCCTGACAGTTTTCCGATTTTGTGTCAAAATTTTAAAATAACGATAAAATCGATGCTGTAAACTGCGTTTTTATCATATCTACCTTCTTTCAATTTTTGTAAATCTGTTGTTTATATTTTGGTCGTTTGGGTAGCTATTCAACATCTTCAATATAATTTTGGTTTCATAATTTTGGTCCAAGCACTACTGATGAGGAATTGTATTCCGAAACGGCCGTCTAGTGCTGTAAAATTAAAACTGGTATAATATGAAATTATGCATTAAATATGACAAACTATATATTTTCATAAAGCCTTGGTAGTCCTGTAGATAAAAATGTTACAAAACTTCGGAAATATGGAACCTTAATACCGTAGCAAATTATTATGTTTTCCCTACCCCAAAAATACGAAAATGTCAAAAATTCATTATTTTGGCCCATGCTTGCCAATAAGTGTTTAAAACAAAACATTATTGTTTGTTACATCTTTCGTCTGTTGCCAACATATTTATAAAACAATTATATGTAAAGTGCTTAGTGGTTTTATATGAAAATGTGCCCTTTTCATATAACAATAGTTTGGAAAATGAGTTTTCATTAAATCTTTTGTACTCAACTTCTTGTAATTTTGTTATATAGGCATTGAATATCGAGATTTATATGTTTCTGTATTGCCATGGCACATTTGAGTCCGATAACATAAAAAACTATCGGAAATACCGAAGTTTATAGACGAAACGGATAAATTTATTTCCCCTACCCCAAAATTGAAAAACATGTGAAAATCCATTTTTATGCAATATATGCCGATTTGTGTTTCTAAAGAAGGTTTCGAGCAAAAGTACCCGCAACAATGATAAAACAAGCTTCGAGGAATTTTAATATTTGTGAAATGCTTTAGCTTAAAGACAGATAAGACTAACTAATATGATAAAATTGCTTATTTTATTCATTTATATGTAAAATGCTATAAGAAAAAAGGGGCTTCGCCTCTTGTATTTTTGTTATTTAGGCATTGAATCTCGACTGTTATTTATTGACGTAATTCCTTGTCATATAAAAGTCTAATTACACCAAAAACTGTCGGAAATAGCAAAGGTTGTAGATGAGGCGAATAAATTTATTTCCCCTACCCCAAAATTGCAAAAAATGTGAAAACCCTGTTTTAGCCAATATGTAACAATTAATATTTCTAATAGAAGTTTCAAGCAAATGTGCATGTAAGAATGAAAAAAGAAGCTTGAAGGATACAAATTAGTTCACAAAATGCATCATTTTAATTGCAGATTGGTCTAATTTTTCATAGAAAAATCCCTACTTATTTCATTTTCAATTCAATGTGCTATGGCAAAAAAGAATCTTCGCTGTTTGTATTTTTGTTATGTAGGCATTGACTTTCAAATATCAGATATTGATTCAATGTACTTACACTAAAATCACTAAAAACATGAAAATATGTCGGAAATGTCAATTTTGGTAGCTATCATGAATCAATTGATTTCCCTGTCTCCAAAATGTGAAAACATAGAAACCCTCTCCAGGCTAGGAAGTCATAGCTTACCTTTTTGCATTAGAAGAAGAAATATAAAAAATTGTCATATGAATTCACAAAAGGGTATAATTAAGGCATGTATGCAAATAATAGTACAAATGTAAGTGAACGGATATGTTTTTCAGATTGGTAAAAAAGCAATGCGATGAACCATGTATTTAAATTCTACTCTGTATTCATAGAATGACAAGAAGAACGCTAGCATCTCGGTAAATTACTATACTTTAAAAGTTACAATATGAATGCACATTTAAGTTAAGAAACATACTAGATCACAACTACAAATATATATTGGGTACAGGGTCAAGTATGGAAAGTGAGGGTGAAAGGCTCTGAATTTTATGTTGAACGACATTTGAATAAAACACAATGTAACCATTAAAACAACGACTGGGCCCTCTGGCAAAATACTAAAAGTCAACTGATAGAAATCCAAAATATTTGCAAATAAGACAATGCGCAAAAATAATTGTGTAAGTGTTACGCACTCTAAACATTTAAAATAATCAACACTTTGTCATTTGGAAGGCAGTGTCAGTCAGTCTTTGGACAAATCCTTAAAATCATCTTCAAAATTACAAACCATTTACTTGGACATGCATATAAATCTACATCCTTCCCCTTAAACTGATTAAAGACACATTAAGGTGACACAGGTCTGTTTGTCGAACATTACATGATGGGATGGCAGAGAATGGTTACTATGATCAGCTCTTCTTTGGTTTCTGTCAATCTCTAACAATAAATTGGTTTGAGATCTGGTTTATATATATACACACACACACACACACACACACACACACACACACATATATATATCAGTAAAACCTCTCTAAACCGGACAAGCTCCGGACCATAGATTTTGTCCGGTTTAGGGAGGTGTCCGGTTTAGAGAGGTTTTGAAATGTTAACCTGGCTTATCTCCCTTTAACAAAATAAATCTAGAAAGATGTAATACATGTCAGAGAAGCCACAATCAACAACTGCTACATACACATCTCATTATAGGATATGCTATATGTAAAAGCACTAATTGGTTTTAAATCACCTTTAATTCACTTCATTAAGAGGATTCTAATTAGGGTACTCAAGGCAAACGACACTACCTTTAGTAATCTCAGACAGGACAACAATAGTGTTGACACTTTTCCAGTCCCTTTGATACATAAGGTGTTACTGGATAATAATTAACAAAACAACTGTAGCAACTATAGATAATAAGATTATTTAGAAGCGCTTATCTTAATTTATCGTGTAATTAATGAATAAATAAACAAATTTATATATATATAATCCAAAAAATTAAAAGACTTAACTAGAATTTGAAAAAATATGCATCACTTCATTTTACTCAACTAGTTTCATTGACATTCATCAGGAGTATGAAGTTGATTGATATATATATATATATATATGAAAAATATTTAATAAATAAATAAATGAATTAAATACCAAATATTTTAAATGAGAATAAAAAAGCATTGAAAAACTTATGATTTTTAAGTGTTCATGATTGAATATTTTTATAGATCTGTTTAAAACTAATATATTTTAAAAAAGGAAAAAACAAGTAATTAAAAAAGTCAAAATGTTGTCCGGTTTAGAGAGGTTCAATTTTAAGGATATAAGCAACTTGGGACTAAAAAGTTTGTCCGGTGTCCGGAATAGAGAGTGTCCGGTTTAGAGAGGTTCTTAGTAATTGAAATAAAGAAGGATAAATTTGGGACTAAATATTTTTTCCGGAATAAAGAGTTGTCCGGTTTAGAGAGTGTCCGGTTTAGGGAGGTTTCACTGTATATATATATATATATATATATATATATATATATATATATGTGATTGTATCAAGTAGAAATTGGTTGAAATCTCAAATTGTCACAAAAATATTATTTGTCTTTAAAATATAAAAGTTCATTCTCTTTCTTTTTACAAAATTTTACTTAAAAATTCTAACAAAGACTAAAGTTATGATGTCATTTATGACGTAACTATCCACGTATCATCCAATTCTAAATCCGCGCAAAACTACTTTACTTTGCAAAATTTATCGGAAATTCTAACAATAAGTCAAGTACAATTTTTCAGTCACATGCAGTATAAATGTAGTATTCATTTGCTTGTTCTATAAAATATCTGTCTCCATGTTGAGCACTGTGTTGTTGATAAAGGCGCACATGTACCTGTTTTCACGGCAATGATCGCGGTATAATGATGACGTCGTTCTTCCATCTGTTACGTCACAATACTGAAAATGTTGACGTGGAGATTTTGACCGATTTCTACTTGATACAATCACACACACACACACACACATATATATATATATATATATATATATATATATATATATATATATATATATATATATATATATAGTTATGTAGTAGTGTTTACCTATTATTCATGATTATATGACAAAAGATGTTTACCAAACCATATTTGTTGTTACTAAAACCCCGTTTATCAAAGATTGCGGCCACAGTTTACATAACTTTGCAACTTTTTCTGGTGCCATCATTTATTAAGAATTTACCTAATGTACAATTTCAGTCTCTGCTCAAATCTTGTATTCTTAAAAGAACGTGGCACTGGGCACCTGGTAACAGGCTTAAGGTTGAAAGGTGTCCAATACCACTTTGTTTTATCATTATATGGCCAGGCAATTTGTGATGTGATAACTATCAACAATTCCTTTAAAAGATACAAAGATGGAGTTATTGGACATAGAAAATTTTGTCAGTTTGAAGTGAAATTGAAAGTTTTACGGAGTATGCAGACTTTTTAAAATAAGATTTAATGGAGACTGGCATTGTACACTAGGTCACTTCCAAATGAAATGGTTCCACAAGTTTTGTAAAATGTGGCTACAATCTTTGATAGACGAGTTTTGGTAATAATGAATATGGTTTAGAAACCTCATGGATCTGATTGAACTCTATCGAATGGAGGGAGATATGTCTTATAAAATCCAATTGCTACATATAAAACCATAGCCAGAAAGCTTTACCATATTTTAACTTTATGTTTAACTAGAGTTGACCTTATTTGCAATTATTATTTTATAGTATTAAGTTGTTCGAAAAAATATGTGTATTCTTAATTTTTCACACGTGGTGGGTGTAATTGCTAAACAGGAGGTGCTTAAAGAGCACCCCGCCAAAGTTGCTAGTTTCGAAGATTTTACTTTTGTTGGGATTGTGATCTTGACAAGGATTGGTATGTTTGTTTTTGGATTGGTATGTTTGTTTTTGATTTTCAAGTTTAAATATGAATGTTTCATAATTTATTTTCTTAAATTGAAAAAAAATCATTTTGCTATGACTTTGAATCAATAAAACATAATTGTTGCATGGACACTTGCTTAGAACCTTTACCAAAAGCATACATGGCCTAAAAAATCTTTTTCATAATTTTCAGGTAGGGGAAAAATTTATTGGCCTTTTTTACAGGCTTTGCTATTTCTAACAGTTTTTGGTGTTATTAGACTTTTATATGTCAAGTAATTACGTCAATAGATAACAGTCGAGATTCAATGCCTAAATAACAAAAATACAAGAGGCGAAGCCCCTTTTTTCTCATAGCAGTTTACATATAACTGAATAAAATAAGCAATTTTATCATATTAGTTAGTCCTATCTGACCTTAAGCCAAAGGATTTCACAAATATTTAAATCCTCGAAGCTTGTTTTATCATTGCTGCGGATACTTTTGCTCGAAATCTTCATTAGAAACATAAATCGGCATATACTGCATAAAAATGGATTTTCACATGTTTTTCAATTTTGAGGTAGGGGAAATAAATTTATCGGTTTCGTCTATAAACTACGGTATTTCTGATAGTTTTTTATGTTGTCAGACTCACATGTGCCACAGTAATACAGAAACATATTAATCTCGAGATTCAATGCCTATATAACAAAATTACAAGAAGTAGAGTACAAATGATTTAATGAAAACTCATTTTCCAAACTATTGTTTTATGAAAAGTGCAAATTTTCACATAAAATCACCAAGCACTCTACATATAATTGTTTTATAAATATGTTGGGAACAGACGGGAGATGCAACAAACAATAATGATTTGTTTTAAACACTTATTGGCAAGCATGGGCCAAAATGAATTTTTGACATTTTCGTATTTTTGGGGTAGGGGAAACATAATAATTTGCTACGGTATTAAGGTACCATATTTCCGAAGTTTTGTAACATTTTTATCTACAGGACTACCAAGGCTTTATGAGAATATATAGTTTGTCATATTTAATACAAAACAACAGATTTACAAGAATCGAAAGACGGTAGATATGATAAAAACGCAGTTTACAACATCGATTTTATCGCTTATTTTAAAATTATGATACAAAATCGGAAAACTGTCAGGATGTTTTGCATTTTAATCTATCCTGTGTTCACAATGAAAGATAGAATGAACATTTTTGTGTTGTTTTTTGCCACAAAATGCTTCGAAATCTCGAATTTTATTTTTTACCAAAATTTAACATTTGAAGAGGCTTTTCATCAAAAACTGTTTCTGATTAAAAACTCGGATACGATTTGACGCGTAAGAAATTGGTTTTCAATAACAAGGGACATTTTCCTACAAGAATCAATCCTCAAACCTTTGGCCTCGTTCACCCGGATTTTAGCCATGATCTCTTGGACTACAAGTTTGATTTAATGTTATTATTAATGGTACATGCAAGTCTCATTAAGTGCGTCAACTCTGATGAATTTAGAAACGGCTTCTTTGATTGGTTGATGTCACAATTAGAATATTTCACTTATATCGAGACGCCACCAGCTTTAGATATTTACCTTTGTAATGCACCCAGGGCAATGCCCAGGTAGAATTCTTTAACGTACCACGCATGCCGTGGCATGGGGCGTCGAGTTTTGACGTTTCTTCCAAAGGACCCCGTTACATTCATTTCTAAAATGCTGAGTGCTTGTCGAAAGACAAGTCACTAACATAATTTCAAGCCTTGGTCAGACCTGGTCGTTTTCAAGCCTTGGTCAGACCTGGTCGTGGTTTCAACTTACGACCTGTCTCATACAAAGCAAACACACTGCCAGCTTAGTGGTTCGACTGAGATAATATAAATTATACATTTGATTTTAACGTGAACGATGGTAACGTTTGTTCTATGACGACATATAGTATCCTCTTTTATTTCCCCTTGGTCAACGGTTGTAACTAAGTTGAGGTTAACTTAAATACTATAGCTACAATCGTCGTCTTATCAACCTAAAGAATCGTCTGGTTAATCACGTGTTTGTCACACGCATTTTAGTTTTTTTTATCTCATCTTTTCTAAACTCTAAATATAGTTTGAAAGGTTTTAAGGTCAGACATTTAAAACTTTCTTACCAATAATATAGTCACATTGGGCTGGAACATCTGACTGGCAATGTTGCGGTGTTTCTTCTATTGCATCTTGAACAAGAACCAACAACAGGACGAATAACGCCTTTAACATAATCAGGTTTTTTTCACTTTTAATCTCACACGCCTAATGAAAATTCTGGTTCCACTGTTGAAAGAAGTGCCACATTTCATTTAATTATAACTGGAGGACGGGTAAGCCCCCTAAATATCCTAAATATCATCCACTGTTTGTCTATTAATTAAATATGGTTGTTGTAGTTTTTACAACTTTCTCAAAACACATAAAGTATACCCAATCATAAGATAATGTTTATATATCTTTATTATTTTGTCCAGAAAATAGACGTCGTTGGGAGACGGGTAACCGCCATAAGAAGCTGCGCAAAGCATCACTTTTTTTAGTTATACAACTCGACTTAATTATGAATGTGAATTTGACTATATTGCTGATGAAAGTTCTATGATCAGGTCATTTCTTATACAATGTATACACAGATGTATCTCTGATGCACTAGATTCCGGTATCAATATAGTTATATGAAAAAAAAATATTATGAAAAAGATTTACGTATTGAAATAAAAAATAACAAAATAATAATAGAAAAAATAAAGATTTTCATACACATGTATAAAACATGAGTACATACATGTAGGTATTCGTGACCGTTAAGATGACTTCAACTTACCCAGCCTAGAACTGAGTCTGTGTTATATATGCTAACAAAGCTGAATCAACCTTCTTACATAACATCATTTATGTTCACTGATACATACATACTTATAAAGATAAGGTATAAACTAACCCGGGGCACACACACGGAACCATAATGTCAAAGCTATCCAATCAGAAATCGTTCAGGAAATATGTAAATCATCTAAGGCCTCAAATGCTATAGGTCTAGTAGATATAACATGTAAGTCTGGTTGCGTAATTTTCGAAACAATGACTAAATTTATAACTACCGTTTATCATGAACTAATAGACATAAAAGTACAACTTCACATGGGTAAAAATTAAAAATTACAGGTGTATATTGTTCATTGAAGGCTATATAAGATCATTGCCAAAAACAACGAATACGTTTAGATTAGTGACAAATATTTGTGGCATGGATAGGTACCATCACAGGTACATGATTATATCCAATGCTTGTGTTTCATTTCGCAGACGGTAGGTTTATTCATCAGACTCTTTATATGATTACCTTGTCTTTCTATTCTCCATTCAGGATTGTAATTTTGTAACAAAGTAAATTTGTAATAGCAATAACAATGGTTCGTCAGTTATCAAAAGAAATAAATATGGCCATTTTTTCAGATGATGCAAGATAGCATCAGTGGTGCATACCGCTAACATACTGCATGTTTTTTCAAGAACAATCAAAGACTGGGACTAGCTACATATTTTATCTTCAATCACGAATGTGGTAATCATATAAAAATTATATGTACACAAGGTTAACAAAAACTCTATTTACACATTAATTCCCATAGATAAACAAACAAATCCGGGAAAAAAACCTAACTTTAAGATGATAATAGACAAGATCTTTCATCAATGACAGCAAGAACCCCCGCCAAGAGATATTTGCAACATGGATTTATTTTTTTTAAATCATAGAAAAATCATTGAACCGAATGGGAATCACTATGCAAAACTGCACCGGCCTTTGGCCTGTCCTGTAAATGTTTATCAATATCTGATAGACGGTTTTGGAGAAACAGGTACTGGGACAAAAGTGTGACACAGGAGGGACGGACGGACGGACGGACTGTATTACTATCTCCCCTCGCAATAAATGGATATTCTTGATATATCGACATTAGTTGTATTGTAAATTACCGAAACTATTTGGTATCATTTGTCTTCAATTAACGTATCATCATCCTGAATATTCGTTTCATGGTTCCATCTTGCACTTGGTTTCCAAATGATCTATATACAAAACATACTGTTTCTCATTTCTATAGAATAATTCACATTGGTGGAGCTACAATTTCGAGGTATCTTAATTTATATAAACAGAAAATGGTTGAGAAAACATTTTGCGGAGTTTGATAATCATTGGATGTCCCTTGTGCAAGAAAATATATTTTTTCATGTGACAAAACCAGCATTAACTTTTAATGCTAAACGAAATTTTGTGATTGTGAGAAAATTGCAAATACTGAAACCTTTCCAATGACGTAACCTCTCAATATGAATCTTGACTGATGTGTAAAAGACAATTTCCATCCCTCTACGATCATGATTACAAAGAAAGGATGCAGTTTGAAATTTATAATTATGTTGAGCAGGAGTTATGCGGAATCTCCATGTCTGTAAGGTCACACGTTCAACTCTTATTTGAGACGGGGTCACGGTGGTGTTTTTGGCTATCAAAAAACCAGTTTTAATTTCTGTGAAATTAATTTTATTTTTGTCTGTTCATATGCAGTCATAATTTTTATAATTTTTCAAATTTCTATATATTTCAATGAAATGTATAACTTGATTGATTAAATGACATATTAATGTAGATTTCACATCCTCCTCATGGCCGACAAGATAAACAACTCCAACCAAACCGTTCATATCTTCATCAAATCGGATATAATAAAGGTACGATTTATTTTTTTCAATGTTTTGCTTAGCGCATTTTTCTGTCTTTTTATCTTAAACTAAAATTATAACATACACTAGTTTTATTTATACTTTTTTTGTGAAAATCACTATTTTAATTACAGTCAAAGTACAAAATAATTCATTATGGTTATATGATAAATGGCAGATTTGAAGAATTATGAATGAACTAATGGAAGCGACAGACACTGAGAATTGCAAGTATTGCTTACTACTGTGGACGGAAAGTAAAATGTATGGATACATGTACATACCTTGCAAATATGTTAGATTATATTATTTGAGAATGCTTCCGATTCAGAAATGGATTTCAAGTGTCATTCTCAGAATCTCTTAAAGCCATTCTCTGTCAAACAGACAGGAAGTGCAGGAAGTTTCGATTTTTTGCGATTGGTGTCTATGGAAGTAGAAATAAATTTGTTATATGTAGCCAAGAGTTAAATTCAGTATTATAAAAATCTGCGTCCAGGGAAGTCTGGCTCTTACAGAGAATGACCATTAAACCGGGTTTCTATTTTGTCCCACCTTCCCTCGTTCCCCTAGTTACAAATATAAAAATATCAATGTACCCAAGAGTATCCATAACTGCTCTAATTTACATGTATATATATTTGATGCTGAGTTCGTAGAAAGTTGTTGGCAGTGGTCTTTGTTGTCACCAACACAAGAAGCATACGCCATTACATGTGCCACATAATGCTGTTCTAAAACTCCCATAAGTAGGTGTGACATTGGCCCTCGCGCATATATTGCTACGTCTTCTCCTCCGTGAGTTTCAGACTCTAACGGAACACCAGAATGAAAAATGTAATTTATGTCATCTACAAGAAGAATAAACAAGTCAGCATTGAGTAAATTGTTTAAACAGTCATAAATTAATGATCATACTATGCATTCACAACTAAAAAGTGGTATCTGAATATATATAGTAAACCCTTGAAATAATGACCCTCGAGATATTTGTCACTTGGCTTATTGTCATATTGCGCTGAAGTCCCAAAATCAATTTTGCCGATATGTGAGGTTCATTTTGTCGCCACTACTAAAAGAGTAATCTTCGCACATATTGCCCAAGCATCAACATGTAGGACCTATGTCAGAAACTGGTTCAGATGAAGACCTATTTCAGATACTGGCCTAGATGAGCGGAGTACTGGATTTATTACGTCCACCCAGAGTTCCATGTTCTGTCACTTATATCAAAACAATAAGTTCAAGTATGGAAGAGGAAACCCGATTACCCTCAGGAAATCACTAACTTTCGGAAAACGAACTATCAATCTTCCACATTAGGATATGTCTCGAGTTATATTCGATTCTAGACAGTGAGAGTCGTGGTGGTCCTTAAGTGAAAGATTTGAATAAACAATTTAGGACTCTGGTTCAGAGGGATATCTATTTCAGCTACTACGAATAAGATGTATTGTCATTATTTTAAAATTGCAATCAGAACATGTGCATTGAAATGTCTTGTTATTGGGATTTATAGAAAAAGAATATTGATCTCTCACTTTTGTTCCCTATATATTTATTACATATGGTATATTTATTTTTTATGGTTAATTTGTTACTTATACATAAATGTATTAGTCCATAATAAATGTTTGATATTAAAGGTCAACTAGACAGGTCAAAATTGTTTGTCTATACTTACGTGTATTTTCTGTTTCCGGGTTAACTCTTTGACCACTCATACTATAGCCTGGACCATTAGAATACATTAATGTTGTGTATGGTTTGTGGTCTAATGGGTAATCTTGAAGCCGTATAGGATCAACAATACCTGAAAAATCAGCAAGATATGTGAAGGATTATACCTTGTAAAATCCATGTTATATGCTATATCCCACGGAAATCCCAAAACCAGGTTTGATGTGGCATATGCAATAAGTTTCACAATGTTTTATTCTGAATATGGCAAATTATATGTATATAACACAAAGTATATGATAAATGAATGTAAACAGGATACATGGACACACAGTAACTCCATGACACGTGGGTTTTGTAGTATGACTGGAAGTAAAAATTAAAAACTAGTCTTCAAAGACATGTGGTTGTTATTTGAACGAAATATCATACTGTAAAATCATTAATTTCACTTGGTGTCCCAACCTTCGTTGTTTTGTTGGTACACATTTGGTATGAGACAAATGGTCTAAATTTGCCGTTTTTATTGTCCGTCGTCCATCAATTGACATGAAATGCATAAATTATTAATGGAGCCGACGGACGGTCAAGCGTACATAGTGATTCCTATATAATCCTTTACTATTTTGCGCAAAGACATCACAAAAGAAAGAAATAAAATATACAATTTACCTAGAATATCGTTTCCTCGTTTTGGATATCCTCCCATTGTAAATGTGTGAGAATGGTCAGCAGTAACTATGATCAATGTTTCACGTTCATCTGTAAGGTCTACAGCAGCCTTTATAGCTTCTTCGAAAGCTATGGTCTCATGCAAGGCTTTCTGTGCCAGACTGTCATGATGGGCGTGGTCAATTCTACCGCCTAAAAGTTAAAAAAAACATCATTCTCTCTGTAGACTATGTATATTAACGACGTGGTCTATAGCAATAAACAACGTGTATGATTATCAACATTATTATCCTATTCTACAGAATCTTTGTCAATTCGCTTGGCGCAGGTCGGAGTAATTCGTCGGAGGAATTCTCCAGGAACTCCAATTTCTCCACCAACCAAAGAAACATGACTAGTGCGTAAAACGCTATTATTTCATTCCATTTGAAAGACCAAAGATTTTGTTTTGTGCATTCAAGGTTAAAATTAAGAAAGGGTAGTTTTTTCTTGAGTTTATGTTCTATGAAAATAAACACCGTATATTAGGAAATAGGGAAAGCCCATTACATGGGTAGTGTGAGGTATTCTGAAATAAATGATCTCCTCATTGCATCGAGATCCGCCTAACAAGAAATAGTGCAAGATCAAAAGAACCTAACTTTTTTATTCTATTTTACCTTCAACCAAAAGAAAGAATCCATTATCATTCTTTTGAAGAATCTTGATGGCTTTTGATGTCATTTCCGCCAAAGATGGTTCACCCATTGGTCCCTTGTTTCTTTCCAACTCGTAATCCATGTGTGATGGATTAAATAATCCTATTGTGATAAAAATAAAATAAGTTTGTAATGAAGGGCTTAGCTATTAATTGAATGAAGTTTAAAAATATTTCACTTATATCATGACGTCAACATATAATTTTACCTTAAATTGCAGAGTGCGCTCCGTCTAAGGGCAATGTGCAGAGAGGAATCTTTAGCGTTCCACGATTACCGCGACAAGGGGCATCGGTTTTAAGGCCTCTTCCGGTGAATACCGCGTCTTTAACTCCTATTCGCAGGTAGCTTTATGAAAGAACTCTATATTTTTCATATGTAGACCCGATCGGGATTCGAACGCGACCTCCAATATACAAGTACTAAGCGAGCACTCTACCAACTAAGACACTTAAAGAAGAGCTATCCTAGTGTGATAATCGCATCTCCTGCATCAAAACAGATCACAGTATCTTTAACCTGTTAGGTTCAAGTCACAATCGGGGGATTTTTATGAGAGGAAGTTTGTCAGTTCGCTTGCGGAATAGTCGGTGGTTTCCTTCAAGCAATATGATTTCATGTACCATATCCCATAACCGACCGCCTCCATACAAATGAAATTTGACTTGGTATAAAACTCTACTGCTACACTTTCCCTTGATCTCACGGTTTTCTAAAACCATTTACTATTTCCTATATTCGCCAATAAACCATGCTTTAAATTGCAATATACCTGTATCGTATTTTGTTGCATGTAGGTATACCAGCTTCGGTTTGCGTTTTAACGGTACACAAACATTAGCCATTATAAACCATGTCTAATGCCATGGACACCTTGACCTACCACTTTATATTTAAATAGTGTGATAATATTAAGGTCTAGTCATGAGTACGTAAAAATAATTTTTTTAAATGATATTTTTCTTATAACAACTCTAAATTCATAATCTAAATGATCTAACAGTATACACTATAAACTTTGTAAACAATGTGTTAATATTACCAAGGACAAAATCGTCTGTATTAGGATCTATAGCATCAAAACCTTCTTTGTTCCATACATACTTGTATTGGAGATCTTGTTCCTCTTTCTTCAGCTTCCACATCTGATATATAAAAATAAAAGGAAGGATTTGTAAATAGAATCTGACATTATCAGCTATGGACGCACCATGCACACAATTTTGCTCCGAAACAACGTCTACCTTCTAGATCTGTATGTAATAAAACAGATACGAATGTTGGCCGCCGATCGGATACATAATATGTTAGTTGTACGTAAAGTATAAAAAGTGTACGTGATTTAAAAAGAGAGACGATTTGTACTTTTTTATAAATACCTAAAATTATCTTTTCGTCAGCACTTGCCAAAATCTGCATTTTATAATTACATGTATGTTTTAGATGAGAAGTTCCCTCTCTGTTGACACTGACAGAGATAGACGTAAAGATGATCACTTCAGTGTTGGTGACGTAACTTTCAAAATTCGAGATTGTCATATAATTGCAACATTGTAGGTTTTTGCCAGCAATCGCGAATACCAATTTACAATCGCCGATCGGTAATTAGGGTTTCACAATTAAACCTAAAAAATTCGGTCAATTTCGACTTTTATTAAAATGATTTTACATATTTTTTCTATACTTAAACCCAAAAATCTTAAAACAATCAAAAATTAGAACTGCCAAACTGTAATGCTTGGTTAGAAAAATCTACAGAAATAGTTGGTTTTAACATGGACTTGTACAAAAAGTGCTAATTCATTTTCTGTATTTTCTGTTAATCTAAAGCCAATTTTTAAATGTACTTAGTTATCCACTACTGGTTGTAACATAAGAGGAACGGCTGGGGAACGTCCGCTACTACCACCACACCACTGGCCATCTGATCCAAATTCAGGAAATTATAACAAGTAGTCCTAATATCAAGCGGGTAATCCCGATACACCTTATTTTATTTCCGTCCAAATAAAATGATATAATTTTGGTCCTTACGCTTTATTTTAAAGAGAAGAAGCAAAGACTTTTTTATGTCAATTGATTACAACTAAACTTTGGCCAAAAGAAAACGGATAGTCGCATTATATTTGATGGTATTAAACTGCTTCATATAAAACACTTGCAAGAAATAGTCATATTTTTCACGCAACTGTAACACATTTTAGGCAGAAACGTGTTTTAATAAATCGGTTTTGGATTTTTTACCAATATTCAAAAGAAAATTGTATATAACTCGCGAAGTTTTTTGTCTTGTCTTTTTGGCTGTTTCATCATGGATAAGTTTATTTTTACCCGTTTGAAATTTCTTTCATCTGTATTTAATTAAGATAAATATGTACAAACATATTTCAAAAACAGCTTACTATTAAAACCCATTGATCTTTTGTTTAGAAAACGTACCTCAATCAAATTTAACCCATCTTGACGCTGCCAATAATGTACCTTATTGGTCTCTGGATCTTTTGTTGAGTTCGGTAAGAAAAATGCTCTGCCACCACCAAGTATCACCTTAGAAAAAAATTAAATAAATTCATTTATACGATTTACTTGATCGTTCAAATTAAATATAACATGCAAATATAATTGTTTTTATGGCCATATAGCAAAGGCAATTTTTTTTTATTTATTTATATCATTTCACAACAACACAAGCACAATACGACATAAAATATGATATACAATTAAACCAACTTTAAATTGTAAGTATAACACCAGTACAGGCAGCCCAGTGTCTTTGTTATCAAAACACTGGACTTCCTATACCCGTGATCATGACCTTGTACATTAATAGTTAACAATGACAAACTGGTTTTAAGATAGGTCACCAAGCACACATACGTCCGTGATCATAACTGTTTTGCTCGCACCTATAGCCACGTGGACATTATATATAGTAATCGATGTTGTATCTCTTCCAAAGTTAAGACTATAAGACTTCCTTAGAAGTTTGATTGTGGACGCATATGTGCTTGATTTCTAAAATTGAGAATACGGGTAAGTATATTATTTATTCATTAGATAATTACGAAAATAGAGGGAGCCATTTCCCCCATAATTCCATACTGTATAGACTGGTATCGCACAAAGATGAAAATTTTTCAGTTCTATACATATGATGTAAGGATGATACTAAGGCATTCAAAGACAATTTACTCTCAATACATCTAGTTTTATAAATATAGAATTTTGTTGCCAGAATCAATATGTTTTCTATAATGCTATTTTTGCTAGGTATTCCAAATAAAATATGTTTTTTATTATGAGTAAATTCTATCTTGCATTTAGCCGCAATTAACAAAGTAAAATTTTGCCACAGAGTTTGTGTTTCAGGGCATTCTGTAAATAAATGTTCAATTGTCTCTGGGTGATTTTTGCAAAAAGTGCAATTTGGGGAAGGGAGAATTTTTATTTTATGTAAGAATTTATTTGTTGTTAAAATATGGTTGTTAATTCTATATTGGAACCATCTGAAAGAAGTACTCTTGGTAATTCTATAGGGTAATATATTGATCTTTTTCCAATCCAAGCCATTTGTATCAAAAATGCTTTCCCATTTAATCTGACCGTTTGGTTTCGTCCAAAATGTTTGTAATCTGTTATATATGGACTTACATCCTGTTTTAGCTTCCAAAAAGCACGTTAAATGAAAAGGTATCAGTGGGTTTGGTATTTTTGTCGTGAGAGTTTCAATATTATATGATAATAGTAGCTTTTTAACTGCTTTTACCATTCCTTCAAATTTTAGAAAGTTTTCGTCAATATCATATTTAATTTTAAATTCGCCAAACTGTATGAATTCTCCAGAATCGTTAACCAAGTCATTAACATTACATATGCCTTTACAATACCAAGATTTGTAGAAAACGGATGTATTTCCTATTTTAATATTTGGGTTATACCACAAACTCAGTGACAAAAAATCTTTCCAATTAGCTGGCTTGATAGATTCTAACAATTCAATATATCCTATTATAACATCTCTCCAAAACATATTGCTGGTAGTACCTAGTTTATTTTTCCAAAAGTCTCTCTCGTATATTAAAAAATTTTCGGCATTTAAGATATATAAAAAAAGTCGCTGCCATTTTGATCCGTTAACAATTGTGCGTCTTATCCATGTTAGTTTTAAGCTTTTAACGAAGCTTTCCAAATTTGGCATTTTAAGCCCCCCATTTATATAAGACTGACTCAATACATTTCTCTTTATTTTGTCGGGTTTCCCGTCCCAAATAAAACTATAAAATAATTTATTCATTGTTTTAAAAAAGTCGGGTCGTGGATTTGGTAATGATATAAATAAATGATTAAGAGTAGGAATTATTAGAGTTTTTAATACTGTTATTTTCCCATAGGGCGTTAACTTTCTTTTTGACCACTGATTAATCATTGCCTTTATCTTGTTAACTTTTTTTCATAATTTAATTTTACCATATCTTCTAGATGCACTGTAAAATCTATGCCTAACAATGTGAATGTTGTTTTACCCCAGTCCAATTTACATTCTGTGCGTAATTTAACATTCGAAAATATATTTTTACCAATCCATATAACATTCGTCTTTTGAAAATTAATTAAGAGACCAGACATGCTACCAAAATTATTTAATGTTTGTAAACAAGTGTTCAACGATTTTTCAGAACCATCCAATATAACACATGTGTCGTCTGCAAATTGTGAGATTTTATATTCCTCGTTACCTATATTAATACCCTTAATATCTGTGTTCATCCTGATCATTATTGCTAGAATCTCGGCACATAGGAGAAAAACGTAGGGTGAGAGTGGGTCGCCTTGGCGACATCCACGTGAAATAGTAAAAAAATTGGACAGATGACCATTTTGAATTACAGAAGATGCGATATTATTATAAAACATAGAAACCCATTTGCAAATATCATTCCCAAAACCGAAAAAGTCTAGTACTTTGTTCATAAAAGTCCATGATATTGTATCAAATGCTTTTTCAAAGTCAATTAAAAGTAACATTCCAGGTATATTTTCATGTTCTGTATATTGCATTATATCGTAGATGAGTCTGGTATTCTCACCAATGTATCTTCCCGGAATAAATCCTGTTTGGTCAGAATTAATTAAGAAATCTAACTTAGGTTTTATTCGAGCTGCTATGCTTCCAGAGGCAATTTTATAAGTAACATTCAACAGCGAGATTGGCCTCCAATTTTTCAGATATTGCTTAGGTTTATCTCCCTTGGGGATACATGTTATTATACCCTGTTTTTGTGTGATAGACATTTCACCCTTTTGAAAACCATAATTTATCGATCTAACCACAAAATGACCTATATCTTTCCAGAATATTTTGAAAAACTCAGTTGTAAAACCGTCCGAACCGGGACTTTTATTATTCTTCATTTTCTTTAAAGTTTCTGTAGCTTCTTCGTATGATATTAGGCCCTCCAAAGTATTAGAGTCATTTTTTGACAGAAAATTTATCTCAGGAGACTTGAGTTTATTTAAATCATAAGTATTTGTGTTGTTATCCTTCAAAGAATATAGATTTTTATAAAATAATTTTGTTTCCTCTAAAATATCCATTTGATTTGTAATAATATTGCCATCATTTTTTTCTATTCTTGGAATAGTTTTATTTGTAAAATGTCGATTTTCTAAATTACAAAAATAATTAGTTGGTTTCTCCCCCTCTTCAATCCATTTAGCCCGAGATCTGATTAATTTACCCTTAAGTTTCACTTTTCGTATATTTTCTAGTTCAGTTTTCTTAATTTCTATTGCATCAAAATTTGGGTTCGAATCGTTTTCTAATTTTTCAATTTCTTCAAAAAGTTGTTTTTCCTTATTTTCGGTCATTTTTTTCTTATATGAAGCATATGAAATAGTTTTTCCCCTTATTTCCATTAACAACGTTTCAAGAAATAGTTGGTCATTAATTACAAATTGAATTTCTTGATTAGGAATCGATTGTATAGCATCTAAGTTATAAATTGGGGTAGCGTACTGGGTTTTAATTTCGTTTATATAGTTTTTTTTGTATTTATAATTTTCGTCTTTTAATAAGTAGTTATTGAACTTCCATAGGCCTTTGCCCCGGATAATATTACTCATTGTTATGACTAATTTAATACTATTATGATCTGATCTATAACTGGGATTTATACAACAAGTAACTACATTGTGAAGAAGATTTTCGGTGATCAAGAAAAAATCTAATCGCGCTTGTTTTATTGGGGTTTTCTTTCTCCATGTAAACCGTTTTGATTGTGGGTGTAAATCTCTAAATACGTCAACCAAGTTAAATTCATCAATTTTTTCAAGAACGGTATTTCTAGATTTCGGATTGTTTATATTCTTATAATTATAATAGTCTAATTCGGGGTTAAGTACTAAATTAAAATCTCCACAAATAATGACAGTTTGGTTTCCAAAGTCCTCTACCATTGTGAATAGGTCTATAAAAAAATTGGGGTTGTCTGAGTTGGGCGCGTAAATATTTACCAAAGTTATTCGTGTTTCACTAATTACTAGATCTAAAAGTATGTAATTCCCGAGTGGGTCTATTTTTTCTTTAAGCATTTTAAACTCAAAATTGTTTGCGAATAAAATGGCAACTCCTCTGGAATTAGATGTGTTACAACTAAAAATTGCAGTATATCCCCATTGTGTGCTAATAAAATTCCTTTCATTTAGTATAAAATGAGTGTCTTGTAAACAATAAATATTACATTTCATTGTTTTTAAATGATCAAAAATATCTAATCGTTTTTCTATATTTGATAAACCTTGACAGTTCAATGAAATTATACTTATGGTATCTTTACCTTCGTTTGTCATTTTGATTTCGTAAATGTTAACCAATGATGGTAGTGTTTAATCTTATTGAAGTGATGTTGTGAAACAAGATTTTTACAGGACAGATAGAAATAAAAGTAGCATAGTGAATGAAAGAGAGAAGAAATGGTATACATAAAAACAAATATATTGTGAAAAAGTAAAAAAATCATAAATCACTATGTGACAAGCCACGAAAAGGAAAGGAATTGTCAAAACACTCCAAACAAATCAGTATATATATATATATGTAATTCAACGTTTGAAACACCAACTAAAAAGTAGGGGAAAAACATGTTCAGAACCTGTATTTTGAAATACATACACATTGAATAATATTTCACGTAAATAACTTGTGTGGCATATGCTACTTGAAAATTGAATAACTACAAGATGACAGAGGTACGTTGGCGCACCCCTCACATTAGCACAACACACAGACACAACAAATCGTGATATGACAGTCTCAATTGCTTTTTTAAAAGTAATGATTTATTTATAAAATAATAACACTTTACTATTAGTCCCGTGTTAGTTGTGTCTATATTTTGTGCGCATGGTGATGCAAACAGCTAGCAAACCCACCCGGTTGATCTACACCCAGTACGATTGATACTTGGCTTTATACTGCGCTTGTATTTATACGAAATATTCACTTTTACATGTTCTGAACATGTTCTTTACAAAGGCAATTTTACTTATATATGGAACACTAGGTGCAAAATAAGTTTCATAGTTTATGATTCTCCAATATACTATAAACACACCACTGATTATTCACTCGAGTGTTACTTGTGTTTGCAGGCACTGGAGTAAATGTTGCATGGTTTGTGTTTATAGTACTATAAGAGGATTCTAAACTATACAACTTATTTGGCAACCAGTGGTCTATCTAAAGGCAGGTATTTTATATTCAGTGGTCATAATGTGTTAAGTCTTTAGTTTGCTTTTTGAATGTTTTGTCTTATCCTCTATTGTTTCGTGTTCTTGGTTGTGTGGGGTGTTATTGAGCTCATGTTTTTCAGATGCAAATGTCATTAAACCCCCTGCACACTAGTGAGGGGGTATTTAGGAATCACCATGTCTGTGTCCATCTGTCTGTCTGTCCGTGTAAAATCGTGTCCAGGCCATATCTCTTAATTGCTTTGGACGACTGTCTTAAAACGTCAGTTGAATAATTGTCATGGTCAAAAGGCGTGTCATATAGGGAAGATCAAGGTCACGGGACATTGTAGATGTTGGGACGGGGTATTTGACTCTCTAGAGACAGTTCAAGTTTTCTATTACAATATCTGAAAGTATAGAATAATGTTAAATTCAAGCCTTACAAAAATGTGTCTATCTTTGTCATAACGTGTGTATCCAGTGGTCTTCCACAATAACAACTCGATCGTTAAAGTATAAATGATCTGGGTATGCATTAATTGTCTATTTGTATTTGACTTGCGTTTTATATTATGTTGGTTTGCATTGTTTTGCGTCCCAGTCAAAATTCTTTCACTTATAATAGCGGGGCTGCCAGTTCTGGATGGTGGGAAGGACAATGGAGTATCTAGAAAATCAACGACCTCCGTCAAGCGAATTGAAAAACTTCCTCAAACTGCCCAGATAGAAAGCTAGACGGTTACAGAGGCATTGATTTGCAAGTTTTTACCGGTCCGCAAACGAGGCTCCATGTTCTTGTATATAAGCTCTTATACGTACATTTAGCACTGATAATTTTAGCAAAACATTACCTCGATATAGTCATTGTCTTGTATCAGTTGGTACGCTATGTCTGTACATCCTACAGATTCATTAGTCATCCTGGCATCTCCTTCCCAGTTTCTGTGAGGTGTATGGGCGTAGGCAGAGGCGGGAGTTGCATGGGTGATTCTAGTTGTGGTAACAACCCCAGTCGATTTCCCTAAAAGTATAAAATTAAAGTCAAATCTAATGTCATTGTGCGTGCTACTGATGAGGCCTAATAATGTTAGTGAAACCTCATGACATTGTGCACAACGCTGTCGAGAATTAATAATACCAGCTTTTATTTATTTTTACAAGTCAGATATAAATTTAGCTAGAAGACCCTTTTTTGTAAATAATTGTCCCCATCTTTCGTAAATACTTAGCAATGCCTTATTATTCGCGATTATGTCCCTTTGCTTGTCTTTTTAGACCATTTAAATATAAAATCCCGTTTTGACTTCTCCGCTGTACTGCAATATTTGTAGACTCAATTACCATCTGGTCTTACTAGATCTACGATTTTCGAATAAACATCACACTGATTTTAATTTAATTAATAATTATGTTCCTTTGTAATATCGGTTATGTCCCTGTACGTATTTAACTTACCTTCCTTTTTAGACCATCTAAATATAGATTCCCGTTTTGACTTTTCAACCGTGCTGCAGTCTGCGTAGACTCCATTACCATCTAGTCCTACTAGATAATACTTCGATTTAAAACCAGACAGTAATGCCGTAGCCGTGGCAGCAGAATCAGCAGTCTGTCTATCTATCAGGTACGTCTGAAATGTTCACAGAATTTTATATAAATAGCCGAGAATATGTCCTCATATCGGGAGGACACCTGCTACAAGCGAGGTAGCAGAAACCTGGGCCATTGTAGTTTACTCGGTTCTTTTTGCGTGCAATGCCTACCGTAACACGAGGCATAAGTTTTGAAGATCTAGTGATGGTAAGGACCGGTAAGAGCCATGACATTTTGCAACGTCATGGTTATAGTTAAAATTGTATGTCATTTAATTAAAAGTATTCCCAAAACGAACCCAAATGGGAACCCCTTTGTTTTTCAAACTACGTGTTTGATCAATTAATACCATCTAACCTAGATACATTGTCATGGCACCTCTACTCCATCCAAAGTTTGTTTCTGTGAAGTTTCAAAAGTATTTGTTAAATAGTTTTCGAAAAAAGTGGAGGAAAATATGTTGGCACGTACTACATCCCCTGATTCAAAGTGAGGCCCAAGATGTACGTCATTACGAACCGTTTGTTGCACAATTGTTTGAGTTTTACGTCTACATGTTGCCTGTCGGTTAATGTGTAGACTGTTGAATTCTATGTATAAGCTGGGTATTGACGTTGTAAATGTGGCATACAGCATCAAAGGAGAAACCAGGAACCTAAGAAAGCATATTGCGAGTGATATCCATGGCAAAAAGGGGCTCATCCGCGGAGTTGCCGGAGGGGTCATAGACGGAATAGGTTGCTGCTATTGGTATTAAAATTGTTTATTTACCTCTTGTATACCATTTTACTGTAACCACACTTATGGATACCATTCAATCATAGAATCACAGGTCTGTCCAAATCAGAGGTTCAATAATCAGTGGTTCCAGTAATGGTTCTACTTTAATTGTACCTTAGTGTTTTGTTTCATGTTCTAATTTGCATTGGTTATTGCTTTTTAACTGCAGATTGATTGTCAAACTATAAAAATCACACCCATAAATAAAAACTAAGGCGCTTTATAATTTCTCAGGTTTTACTTCAGATTATGATTACACACGTGGCGGGTGTAGCTAGCTAAACAGGAGGTGCTTGCCCTTCTGGAGCATTCGGCCTCACTTCCCTGGTGTAAGTTCAAGTGTCTAACCAGACTTGTCAGTTACAAAGTTTTTACTTTGCTTCTGGATTGTGATTCGGACATTGATTAGTATGTTTTTTTTCTGAAGCGAATTACTTTATAACACGTGTAAAAGCTAGTGAACAAAGAATAAATCTTCCAGGTGTATTGTAACTGTAACGTACTTGTAAAAAGTCAAATAAACCGTTCTTGTTTGTTCTTTCTTTTGTGGAAGGGGATGAAAATAGCTGTATGGAAGTGGAAGGATTTTTAACATGCACATACATATTCTGAAAAGGCGAATCCAAGATAGTTTCAATGTGCTATGGAGTTTAATTCTAAAGACCTGACCCTAACAACACAAATTTTAAGCCAAGATATTCATTTTGAAAATCATTCAAAGGTTGCCAAACATTGCAATATTTATTGTAGATCTTTGCCAAGGTTGTGAAACTGGAGTCCGATCGCGGAAATATACAGGAGATTTAAGCAGTCTAATAACGTTCCACATTCAATGATTGCCATGCTCTAATCGAGATATATTTGTGCACGTGTATGCCAATTAATTGAGCTGGGGCTACTTTACACGTGATCAAAGTCACTTACCTTTGCAAGGGAAACATGTGGAAACTTTTCAAATTCGAATACGGTTTCTTCTCCGGGATTTCCTTGAAGTTGTCCCTTTAATATCCTGGCGGCCGTGACAGTAGACATCCCCATTCCGTCTCCCAGAAAGAGGATGACATTCTTAGCGACATTTGTATTTGGTTTGTGGGAGAGAAGCCGTTTAAGATCATCCTGGGCTGACTTTATCCACACCGGTGCAGCTGCATTAAAAAGATGAACTTGAATCAGTTATGAATTAAGAATCAAATACATGTACAAATATTACCGGCCCATATCCAAACCACAATTCTCAAAGCAAAGCAAAAACTTTTTTAATTGGCAAATTTCCATTTGAAAGTTAGCCAGGTACTCCGGAAGGGTTTGTACCTGTCTAGCTAGCGTAAACAGCACATAAGAAATCAAAATATTTAGAATCAAAAGGGCGCGAAACGAAGAGATATTGAACTCGTAATATACAGAAAAAGTACTAGTAAGTTACTCCACATAAATCCTAGGTTTTAATGTTTTATAAGGACCAACAGGATTTGTATAATATGTTTACGATATATGGAAAGATATATCAACCTCGTAAAATGTCTGTATAGGACTAGTCAACACAAAACCAGATTGTCAAACATCATTATATTTAATTCAGACTAACAAGGTGTGTACAATTTGTTCCGGGAATATGGAAGGATGGAACAATCCCGTAAAATAAAGGTATAGCACTTGTCTACAAAAAAAACAGGTCTTCACAAATTGAGACCAGCAAAATTGTACAATTTGTCTCTGAAAGCTGGAAGGATGGAACAATCACATAAAATGTCATTTTAGCTCAACTAGTGCTGACCAAAGATCATGTGAGATGATGGCATAGCGCAGCCTATAACACCTATTTTCGACTTCTCCTCTGAAACTACTGAACAGATTTTAATGAAACTTGGTCCGAATATTCATGCGCCGTGGCAATTCAGATTTGTTCATGGTGTTGCCATGCCATGTTGGTATTTATGCTACAATTATTTTAATATATATAGATGATGGCCATGGGTTCAAAGGTCATTTTGATATATAGAAGGGGCGCTCAAAGGTCACAGATGCGATGATTAATTATCTGCAAAATTATAACATTTTTGTTTAGGCATGCATATGAGGGTATTGTAGGTATTGATACAACGGTTATTTTGATATATAGAATGAGGTCATGGGTTCAAAGCTCAATGTGACCCATGTAAAACAATACGCAAATTGTTTATTATCTAGAAAACTATAAACTGTTTGTTCAGGCACGTATAAAAGAATATTGTAGGTTTTGATACAACGGTCATTTTGATTTATACAATAAGGTAATGGGTTCATAGGTTAAGGTCACATATGCAAAAATTACTGAAATTTTAAATTATCTGGAAAACCATAAACTTGTTGTATAGGCATGTTTATTAGAATATTGTAGGTTTTGATACAACGGTCATTTTGATATATAGAATAAGGTCATGGATTCAGGGGTCAAGGTCAAAGATGCAAAGAATAAGCAAATGATAATTTATCTAGAATTTTTTAAAATCTTAGCTATATGTAAAGATTTTGACATTGTAGTTTTTATGCTTAAAATATTAAAGCTAGGCATTATTTATCAGGTGAGCGTATCAGGCCCATGTGTGTCTCTTGTTATTAAGAACAAGAGCATAGTAAAATACGGGTATAGCATTAGTCTACATGTAACCAGGTTGACAAAAATCATTGTCTTATTCAGGCCAGAGAAGTTTGTCATAATTCCCCGTGAATTTTGAAAGATGGGACAACTTCTCGAAATATCAATATCAAGACACTTGTCTATTTACCAAAATAAAAAGTTGTCATTCTATTAGAACAAGCAAGATTTGTACAATTTTCCCTGGGATTTTTGGAAGATGTAACAATCTTATAAAATATGGATATACTCACGTTGACAAAGCACGTGTCCACATACACAAAAAGTAACAAAAAGTACTATTTCCCTGGATATATCCATCGTCGAAGTATTAAATTATTATAAACCGTCTAGTTTTGCTGATAATGTCCTGACCTTCCCTGGAACTGTGTTTAAGTCATAGTGGGTCAAACATGCACTCAAAATTATCATAATCCGTTCGACATATGATTATCTTATCATAAAAACACGTCAATTTTTAGACGTTCCTAAATAAGTCAGTCGTACTTGAATGCTACATAAACACACACATCGCACCTGTATGTTGCAACTTGACATAAATTTAGAGTCATGGCGCAATACCGACCCAAAAGTCATTCAAATTGTCGAGAATAACGAAATGTTTAATAACAAACTTCAAAATATAACAAAATTCTCCATCAAAACAAATTATGTAATGAATGAGTTTATTCTGAATAAGAAAACTGAAACGGGTATATACAAAATCACACAAAAAGAATCTCTCTCGAAGTAAACCTTTGCATTGCCCAAGTTCATAAACATTGTTAAAATCGAACGTTATCAAATGGATGTTTTAACATTGTAAATATTGTTATATTAAAAATTGCATTACTCTTTGAAGAAGTAAAAACTGTGTATATACAGATAAGATACAAATAATTATTACATAATGATGGAAACAGTTCAAAAACTACATTTCACATTAGACTGTCATGCTTATGGTAGCTAGGCATCTTCAGGCGAATATGGCACACATATTCGCTTGAAGATTGCTACCATAAGGATGAAAGTACTAGCGGAATGAAGTTTTTCAACGGTTTCTGTCATTGTGTGTGTGTGTTTTCTTCTGAAAATGTATTTTCAAATTTAAAGAAATTTAAGCCATGTGACACAGACCGGCAGATAACAGACATAATTATCTGTGTTTTACAAGCTGACCTTTATCTATATAATGTTCACAATAGATTTAAAATTTAGGCCCTCGTATCAATTTAAATGTCATGGTGTCCTTTGGTAATAACAGTTACGGCAGTGGCTGTACAGAAAACATGTCGTACATTTTTCTCTCTACAATTTTACCGAAGCCGTAAATACGACAGCACGTAGGCGTCATATTACATAGTATACTTTTATTTCCTTAATTATTGCGAACACACGCTTCTGTGTGTTCATGCAATACTTTTTCGAAAGACCACGTAGTAATTTTCGAATGTTTGTGTAAAAGCTTTTGTGTGCAGACGCTTATCAGATCTGCGTAATCACGCATATAAGTTTCGCTTGAGCATGTAAAAGCTTTAATGTAAGCACATTAAAATTATTGTGAGAGCACGCCTTAGAAAACGATATAAACTATTTTCTCATGCCACCGCTGTGCTTCTTTAGGACACAGAAGAACAAAACTGTTAATCTGTGCAAATAATAGGAAACTATCAGGGCAAAATAATTAATCTGTCCGGTTAAATATCTGACTTGCAAATATGATACAAGCACAAGTATTGCTTTTTTACTAAAAACAAGCTCACAAAATACACACGAATGTATTCATTCCTATCCATATTGTAAGTATACAGTATACCTCGTTATAATGTCCCTGGTTAATTGTGTCGCCTTGCTTATCGCCATACTTTTGAAGACCCAAAATCCATTTTGTTCCATGTTTACATTCAGTCTCCCTTGATGTATTGTCAACGCCCTTTATAATGCAAACATTTGACTGAAGAAATGATAGTGCTGAGTTGAGATTTTACTGAATTATTACTCATTACTTAACCCAGCAGATTTGGTGAATTTGTCAGAGATTCTTATTGTTACCCAACAAAAAACCCCAGTTATTTTTACCATTTGTTCTGCAATATTAACATGATATAATGAAGTGTATTTAAGACATAAAAGGAGGAATATATTTTATCTGCCCAGGAAAGATAATAATATGCACAGGCAAACAATTAATATATTAATTAATTAATTAATTTTTTTGCCCTTTGGATTGCAATTCAGCCCTGGCAAATTTTATTCTGGCAAGGCAGATTACCGGTAATTACTCTGCCTATGTAGATTGTTATTTTGTCCAGGAAAATTGTTATTTTATCCTGGCAATTTAATTACTTACAATGTTCATACAATTTACTATTTCTGACTCTCATTCATAGAATTCATTCAAATAATTCAATTCCTTTTTGTTTCGAGCATTTTTTAAAATTTTCTGTTAGGTTTGCATGCATGGATTGGCTCTTAGTGACATAATCTTATTATGGATGACACAGAGATTTGAGTTCCTATGCCATAACAATGCTACTTGCTATGGCTATATTGTTGTTTAAATTGTTGATTTGTTGTTGGAAAATTTCCTAAAATTGAATTATAAAAAATTAAATGTGAATTATGTTACCTGTGCAATTTGTCCAAATCTTTCATAATTTCATAGCAAAATGAAAAATTCATTTCATTCCTATCATAATATATTTCTTATACTGTAAACCACTTTATATTAGTGCAGACTTATTTTAGCCAGTTTTCTAAACATAAGTAATTAATGCAGTTTTAGTTTAGGCACAGACTTTTTGCATGAACTCCGAAAAACAGAATAGGTAATGTTAGCACAGTTTTATTTTAGCAGAAACACCTGACTGCCAAAAGTGCTAAAATAAGACTGCTTCTTAAATTTCACTATACAGTATTTATATGATGATATTCTGTGACAAAATATTGCATAATTAAAGGTCATGACCCACACTGTATTCATAAGGGATAAACAATTGAATGCCAACAAAAACTAATAGGTTCATCTAAATAAAGCCAATCCATGTGGTAATATCAACTATTATACACATAAAATATCTAATTGTGACTGATTAGATGAACATCTCCAATAAAACTGGCAGCTAATCAAACATTTTTCAGAGCATTTGTTCAATTTCCACAGGCATGTCTTTTTGTAAAGACCAGATTTACTATAGTTCAGGATGCGGTTGTTCATAGCTTTCTTATCTATTAAAAAGGATAGTAATTTGAAAATGGCATTAAAACATTTGCTATAGACATACAGTACTGACTTAAATCCCTTCCTGTGCTATTATGAAGTAATAAAATTCAATGAGATGAGATCTGAAATCTTAAACTTTTCAGTTTGTTGTAAGGACATGCTATCCTGGAAAATTAAAAACAAATGGCACAAAATACTGCGGTCTGGTGCAATCAGCTGCATTAAATGGAGAAAAAACATCATAAATGAATGTAGAAAAATATATTTATAGCAATGTAAAGAATAAATATATGCCCCACTAAATCTTTCACTGCACTGAAACAAAAATAATGTAGTTTTATTTTCCTTTAATTATCTTTGTAACTTTTATCATGATATATTCCCAAGATTACATTCCTTATTTTTAGCAATGTCTGATTCATTCCCTTGTCCACATCCTTTTTTTTCATCAATGTCAAGTTGTGATGTTAATTTTGACAGTTCTGTGCAGTCTCCTTGTTCATTCACATTTTTCACTTGATCAACTTGGCCTTGTTGTAAAGGTTTAGAGAGTTTATCTGAGCGTCTTAATTCACAAGCTGTCTGGTAGGGTGGATTAATAGGACCTTGAGTTGGTGGATGATACACATACTCCTTCCCAGTCTTCAACTGAAACATGGTTAAAAAACATATATATATATATATATATATATACAGTACAGATATGCCCACAGTTAACAAGTGGATTTGCGTAAAGGAGTCAAGATAAGGCTACCTACTGGCCTTTACTAGTATATGGATAGCCAGTCACTGAGCAGCTGCCACAAGATATATAGCAGCTGTCAAGACTTAGCTAGCAAGAAGTCAAGATTCATTTAAGAAATGACATTCTGATCATGGTATTTCAAGGGGTAGTACAAGATTTATTCTTATATTTATAATTCTCTCTTTTAATAAATATTTTCTACCTTGGCGCTATTTTTCCATATCTGCTCGTGTGATATAGGTTTTTTAGCCATGCGTGGTCGGAGTATCTCGCGTGATCACGTGAACCCCTGCGTGGAACATGACGTAATACTGCGGGAAAATTGATATACATCAAGGGTCATGACCCCTATAGTCTTTCAACGGGAATTGCAATACAATTGCTTCTGTATGTTTCGTCAAAGAGAGATACAGTCATATTGTAAATATTACTTATTTGATAGTTCCGGGTTAAAATTTATGTAAAGTACAGTTTTTATACATCAAAATATCAGAAAGGCTTGCATACCAGAAGTATTATAGCCTACAACAGAGTATTTTGGTTAAGATGGCTAAGTATTGATGTCTCTGTTACCAAATTCAAAACTATCCTGGATATATATTGTTGCCCTATAGTTCCATGTTCCTTTCATTCTCATTTTTCATTCATTTTGATTTCAATGTGACAGGTGTAGTTAGTTAAAGAGCTACTTCTGGACCACCTAGCCTCACTATAGGTTTTATGTACCAGTTATAAAGTTTTTGCTTCACTTTCTGGGTTAGGATTTTGACATGGGCCAGTATGTTTGTTTTTTATGTCATTTGTATGTACGACATTTCTATTACAGGTAATAAAGCCTACCAAGATTAAAGGCCATAACATTTCCATACACTTTTCTCTCATAAGTTCAATTATCCTTTCATGACCCAAGTACATGTATTCCAATAAAGTATAATTATGCTAATTGGAGTTATCCCGCTTTGATAGTAATTAGATCCTGGCCCCAGTTTCACAATCATTCCTTAGCTAAGATTTTCCTTAACTTAAATCTTGTAAATCTTGCAAAGTTTCAATGTTTTATAATTTTGTTTAGTTTAAAGACATTTTAGGTGTCATTGATCACTTCTAGATTAAAACATTTGCATTTTAGTTTTGACAAAAATATTAACCAGTAGTTCCAAAAAGAGATTACAAAAATTTGCTAAATTTAAGTTAAAAAAATCTTGCTAAGGAATGATTGTGAAACTGGGGCATGATGACTTATTACAATAACTATTCGTTGCTGAATCCAAAGAAATAAAGTTAACTTTAACCAAAAAGTTTGCACAAATTCCATGTAAATAACCATAATATTGCTGTTTCTTGCACTTTTTCAGTTAAACAAAAACTAAAACCAGCTCAATAATAATGTAGTGGAGAAAATGTCATATCTCGGTACACCATCCCATGGACTGATTACCTTATATTACCTACATGATCTAATGTGTAGAAAAAACATATACTTTACATTATTACACTGCACCCTCCAATGATAGGGGTGTTGTGTCTGATGGAGTGCCAATGTCCATGGGCAAAGTACTTGAAACATTACCTCTTTATCTAGCAAGAATATAGCCAGGTCCCCAATCATGGTCCCCAATCATGATAAAGGTACACCCTACAGTTAAACCAAATAAGATCACCAAAGTCTATGAATGGTACAATGATTCTGTTCTAAACTTACTTGAAGTGGATATGTCCTGTCAGAATCAAAGCCACTGAGATCTCCACAAGCCAGAAATGGCACTATGATTCTATTAGGGCCCTCTAAGTTATTAAAATCTACATCTGTAAAAAAAAAATCATTATTATCATAAAAGATACATTAAAAATGGGTTTTAACATTTAGGAGCTTATACAACATATGAGTTAAGTGTAGTAATGGCGTTTTACACCTCAGTCTAGAGAATATCACTGAAAAGAAGACAAGCCGTTCAGAGATGGTGCAGGAAACTGGAGTACCCAAAGCAAACTACTAACCTTCAACAAATGAAATGATAAACTTTGTCATACTAAGATTCGCCCAAGTCTATAGTGTTCAGTTTGGCATTGATACACATCTAAAGCAATGACAACGCACAAAATGGACAAGAATCAAGTTTTAGCAGACACATTTTTGTGCTTTTGAAATCCAAGCTGTATGTCTGAGAACATCTTGGCCTGTGCCACCTGTTTTGGAAACAACTTGTTTTAAGAAGTTTTTATTAGACAAGTAAGTAGTGTATCAGTTTATATTATATTGTGACATACATCAAAACCTATACATTATAAATTATGTATATGACATAAACACTCACCATAATGATGGTCTAATAGTGGGTTAGACATATTTGGGATATACCCTGGAGGTGGAGAATAATTCTGGCAGACAACAAATGCTTCTACAAAATTTAAAAATGTTTTTAGATTACCTTATTTTATTGACAAGCATTAAACAATATTACAGCACTTTTAACATTAGAAATACTGTTCAAATACAATTAAACCTGCATATAAATGCAACTCATGGGACCTAAGACACACGGAAAACCTGTATATGAAGACCACAAATGGGACCTAAACAGTACAATAAAACCTGTACATAAAGACGACCCATGGACCTTTCCGTTAAAATTATAAAAGGTCCATGGGTCATCTTTATGTACATGTTTTATTGTATTGTTTAGGTCCCATTTGTGGTCTTCATATTAAAATACAGACTTTATAGACAGGTGGCCTCTGTTGTCGTGATTTTTGGTTAGATTATTAAGCAGAGATATCAAAACAATGGCCCAAATAGATACTAGTACATGTAGATACATGTAGTTTTTAAATAAAGATGATGGATGCTCTAGCAGGTTTTACTGTATTATGTAAATCAGTGCTTATTGCCAATGTGCAGTCTATATTGTATTAATTATACAATGACACAGAACATGTGTTTAAACTTAAATGAATTTGTTTATATATGCAGAGTAAGCAATCATGGTCTCTGGTCTCACCATGCAGGCATTTGGACTATGATCATTGTCATCCAAGTTAATAATCAAGATCTCTGGTGTGACCATGCAAGCATTTGTACCTAGATCTCTGTCATACGCACCGTCATCCAAGTTAATAATCAAGATCTCTGGTGTGACCATGCAAGCATTTGTACCTAGATCTCTGTCATACGCACCATGTTCACTTCATACTAATATGTATATTAGACACCTTAAGTAAATCATATGTTTGTATGGGTGCTATTTATTATTTTCTGTTCTGTTAGTGTCAGCAAGATTACACTAGGCTACATTGATGTATGTCTGCATAGTACTAGCACACACTTAAGGTGACATTTAGGTGCTAGCTCATTGAGACGCCATTGCAAATGTTTCAGTCCCTCTACCAATTATGTTAACAGCTATATAAGGCTTGTATCAGACTGATAGATATTCTACTTTCATTAAACAAACAAATGCCATTAAATTTCTCTCTTTCTCTAAATGATATACTTACCAATGCTGGAGTTTCTGCTACTTCTAGGTTTAAATATTGTTACCAGTGGAAAAAATACTTTGAGTTGTGAATATAAAAGTGACACATCTTTTCCTCTAAATATCTGAAAATTTAAAAAAAAAATTGAGACATTTTACAAAGTACAGCAAAATTTAACAACCATTTTTGGCATCATGTAAATTAACAAGAGGCCCATGGGCCTGATACGCTCACCTGATAACTAATGGCTAGCTGATAGATTTAAAGAAAACATAAATACTAAACCCCGATGACTTTTTCTTTACATCATGATAACCATTGTATCAATACCTACAACATTCTTATATACATGCCTATACAAGAAGTTTATAGTTTTCAACATAATTAACCATTTCGGTATTGTTTCTCATCTGTGACCTTGACCTTTGAACCAATGACCTTTTTCTATGCATCAAAATGATCGTTGTATCAATACCTACAACATTCTAATATACATGTCTATACAAAAAGTTTATAGTTTTTGAGATAATTAACCATTTCGGTATTGTTTCGCATCTGTGACCTTGACCTTTGAACCAATGACCTTTTTCTATACATCAAAATGATGGTTGTATCAATACCTACAACATTCTAATATACATGCCTATACAAAAAGTTTATAGTTTTCGAGATAATTAACCATTTCGGTATTGTTTTGCATCTGTGACCTTGACCTTTGAACCCATGACCTTTTTCTATACATCAAAATGATCGTTGTATCAATACCTACAACATTCTAATATACATGCCTATACAAAAAGTTTATAGTTTTCCAGATAATTAACCATTTTGGTATTGTTTCACATCTGTGACCTTGACCTTTGAACCCATGACCTTTTTCTATACATCAAAATGATCATTGTATCAATACCTACAACATTGTAATATACATGCCTATACAAAAAGTTTATAGTTTTCGAGATAATTAACCATTTCGGTATTGTTTTGCATCTGTGACCTTGACCTTTGAACCCATGACCTTTTTCTATACATTAAAATGATCGTTGTATCAATACCTACAACATTCTAATATACATGCCTATACAAAAAGTTTATAGTTTTCAAGATAATTAACCATTTTGGTATTGTTTACAATCTGTGACCTTGACCTTTGAACCCATGACCTTTTTCTTTACATCAAAATGATCGTTGTATCAATACCTGCAACATTCTTATATACATGCCTATACAAAATGTTTATAGTTTTCGGGATAATTAACCATTTCGGTATTGTTTCGCATCTGTGACCTTGAGCTTTGAACCCATGACCTTTTTCTAAACATCAAAATGATCGTTGTATCAATACCTACAACATTCTAATATACATGCCTATACAAAAAGTTTATAGTTTTCGAGATAAATAACTATTTCGGTATTGTTTCGCATCTGTGACCTTGACCTTTGAATCCATGACCTTTTTCTATACATCAAAATGATCGCTGTATCAATACCTACAACATTCTTATATACATGCCTATACAAAAAGTTTATAGTTTTCGAGATAATTAACTATTTTGGTATTGTTTCACATCTGTGACCTTGACCTTTGAACCCATGACCTTTTTCTAAACATCAAAATGATCGTTGTATCAATACCTACAACATTCTAATACACATGCCTATACAAAAAGTTTATAGTTTTCGAGATAATTAACCATTTCGGTATTGTTTCACATCTGTGACCTTGACCTTTGAACCCATGACCTTTTTCTATACATCAAAATGATCGTTGTATCAATACCTTCAACATTCTAATATACATGCCTATACAAAAAGTTTATAGCTTTCGAGATAATTAACTATTTTGGTATTGTTTTGCATCTGTGACCTTGACCTTTGAACCCATGACCTTTTTCTATACATCAAAATGATGGTTGTATCAATACCTACAACATTCTAATATACATGCCTATACAAAAAGTTTATAGTTTTCGAGATAATTAACCATTTCGGTATTGTTTCGCATCTGTGACCTTGACCTTTGAACCAATGACCTTTTTTTATACATCAAAATGCTCGTTGTATCAATACCTACAACATTCTAATATACATGCCTATACAAAATGTTTATAGTTTTTGAGATAATTAACTATTTCAGTATTGTTTTGAATCTGTGACCTTGACCTTTGAACCCATGACCTTTTTCTATACATCAAAATGATCGTTGTATCAATACCTACAACATTCTAATATACATGCCTATACAAAAAGTTTATAGTTTTCGAGATAATAATTATAATCAGAGGTAAAAAAAATTAGGTCACGACCTTCACAATTGACCTTGACCTCATTTGGAAGATACTAACAAGAATATGTCAAAACTGAAAACCCCATGTCATTATCTGGTCAAATAGTCAAGTTATAACAATTTGAAGCTATTTTACGATTTTTTCAAAATTAAACGCAAAAACGCGTAACCTATTTTTTATCGGAATTTCATAAAATGAACAAACTATAGGCTTAAGACCCTAGAGAAGCCAAATATCACATCAGATTTTTTCTCCAATCAGTACTTTCGGAGAAGAAGATTTTTTAAGATTTTTGCACCCCTAGGTCACCTTGACCTAGTTATGGTAGCCATGGCAACGCCACGAACAAATCTGAATTGCACCGGCCCATATATACTTCTGACAAAGTTTCATTAAAAACTGTCCAGTAGTTTCAGAGGAGAAGTCGAAAATAGGTGTTAACGACGCACGCACGCACGCACACACGCACCTACACACGCTGCGCTATGCCATAAGCTCACATGACCTTCGGTCAGGTGAGCTAACTAGATGGTTGTATTATACTAAAGATTGCTTTAAAGAATGGTAGCTACATATAAACACAACTCATATGTTGTCCTCTTCTGGAGTAATGTCTTACCTGGTAGAAATTCAGGTGTTTAGCTAAATTTATCTGTTTTTCAAACTTTTTGCTTTTTTTGGAATGTGATTTTAACATGGTTGCTGGTAATATGTTCCTTCTTCAAGAGACTAAATAAACCTATAGTACAACATGTATTCATTCAGAATCCAATTGGAGTTCTGCAGATTACATTATCACATAAATGTATTATTATATTATAATAGTGCTAGGCATGTTCTAACACAGTACCTGGTAGTCCAGTTTAGACAGGTGTCTAGTTCATTCAGAATTCAGTTTAGCAGTGTCCATTTCAGAATATGAAAAACAAGGGGGAATTTCCCCCCTTGCTTTGAAAAATAGGGGGGAATTTTAAATACCTGGGGGGAATAACAAAAAATTGGTAGAAGCAGTAGTAAAGGAATTTGACATCTTATTTTCTATGCAGTATATGCATTTCATAACTCTGTATTCATATTTGAGCCATCGCCCATCTTTTAACCATTTAGTCTGAAAATTACAGACTTTCGATTTTTTATTCATTTCATCGCACCCTCGTTATCACACTGCTTTTCATGATCAGTAGACGTAGATGGAACAGCATCATCACCACTCGCTGATTCTTTCTTTTTTGCAGAGCCTGATGACTTAAAATAGTCTGAAATCCTTCTGTTTTTTGCAGCCGACATTTCGTTTGACAGTTTTATTCGGAAGTCACTCAGAATTATTCATATGTACTTTGTACTATTTACCTCCCTTTAACTGTTTCTAGATTCATCAGAACAATCAAAGGGAGGGAACTAGTACTCATTTTCTGCACGTAACAAAGTAAACAACCAGCGGATTGACTGGGAATGGTATATAATTCAACACACCATGGTTGTTGATAGACAAATTTATTGCAATTTACATTTCACATTAATAATTTTTATGCGAGACTATCGCGCATTCGTCCAAAAAGTATGCGTGATCTGCAAAAACTTAGCGGGAATCTCGCAACGCGCGACCTAGAATAGACACTGGTTTAGGTAAACTGAACCGTGATTCTCTCTATTCAATGATTACAGACACTGTACTTACTTTGGCTACAAATGTGCCACCTTGTTTAAGAACATGAGTGGTGATATTTAAAGCCTGAAAAATAAATAAACATCTATAAATAAATAACAAACATGTTAAAATAAATAAGGCTGGGACAATACAGACATGTCACAATATGATATACCTAGTATATTGCCAATTTGTGATATACCGTTTCTGATACCATATGCAACTCAATATATCTTGGCAATAAATGTATACATAAGACAATTTTAATTAAATGTTACAAAGTTTATTTTTACATCGCACTAAACTGCAATACTTCAACTCTTAATCATGTGATATCAAGTTATGACTTATTTAACAACATACTTTACATATTTTGTTTTTTCTTGTATCTGTGTCTCTCAACCAATTAATTTCATACAATGTATGTCCATAACTCCCACAGACATCTGACTCCGAGTTTAAAGGTTAAGTTATACCAACATGATCTATTACTCTATCAGCAGTCATCGTGTTGTCATTTTCTGCTACATTTTCATTGCATCTGGTGTATATAAGAGTCAATCCAAATATGGTAATTTCAGGAATTCAAAGAGCCAATATATCAATTTTTTTCACAGCTTCTTGTATCAATATGTATATCTAACCTATTTCTAACTACTGGTATTGATTTAAATAGATTATCAATATATAGTCCCACTCCTACATCGAATAATCATCCAAATAGTCAACATTTTTTTTAAATTATTGGTACACATGACATTAAAACTTTAAGCACCTTTCATTAATCATCTTAATCAGGAATTGATACATATTGATTGGGTACACACATCTTATAATCTTTGAAATAGCCAATAAGTATGATTTTTGCCCGATGTGTCACATATTCTGTTACGTAAACATGTACATGATTGTATTAACTTACAGCTAGTAGTAACTGTGCCTGTATATATTCATCTATATCATGTAGTCCAGTCACTAAAATAATAATACAATGTAATAATGTCAAAGTTTTAACATTCATGTACAAAATGTATTATTTTTAGCACTGAACTAATTCTAACGATTTTGACGATTATAGAGTATCTCTAATTCAAATCAATTACTAAATGAACATGTGAACTAGTGTGACATCATAGTCAAGAAATACACACATAAATCGTACATGACCATGTGTCTTTTGTGTGACTTCAGAATCAAAAGAAAATCACAAGACATCATAATGGATAGAATACAGGGAAATCAAAACTGGCCCTGTGGTCAGGTGAGCTAATACATGTATTACCATTCTATTTCCCGATGATTCATCAATTATTATGGTTCTTACCATCAGGTGCCCCATCACACACAACTAAGTCTGCCTGCTCTCCTTCAAAATGTCCAATTATTTCATGTGCTGTAGAAGTCTGGAAAAAAATGTTTTCGTGTAATGTAGATAGTAGTGTTTGTTCTAGAAGGGGCATAGGGCCATTGATCCTTTCTTTTCAAATAGCCCCATTATAAAAGCCTTAGTGAGTCATATTTTACAACCAGAGGCTCAGTGTGGCTGAGCCTGTATCGCTCACCTGACTAAAATGCTTTTAAAGCAAATTTGTATTCCAGTGATGAAAAAATGCACTGTTTATATCAGACAGAATGGCTAAGGAAATCACTGTAGAACTATATGTACCATTCACAGTTTTTTCAATCTGATTAAAATCACATCTCTCACTTGCTCCCCCATTTTTGATATAGGCGCGGAGTGGGAGATCTTAGGAAACACGTTTAGGGGCATATGTGAATGAGCCATTGTTGTAACATTTATTGTCCAATGAAATTTCAACTTCCGACATTTTGAAAGTGTTTTGCCTTTATTGTAAATGAAACGGGCAATTTGAATTTGTCAATCTAAGTAAAGGACCTTCCATACATCATTCCCATAAAGTTTGGTTCAATTTGCTTCAGTAGCTTTAGAGGAGATAGCAAATATATGCTATTCCCATAGGGTTAAACTATGTTCTGTGCTGGCAGCCATCTTTTTTGGCGGATCAAAAAAATGTCCATAATCTAAGTAAAGAACCATCCATACATCATTCCTGTAAAATTTGATTCAATTTCCTTTAGTAGCTTCAAAGGAAATAGCAAATATATGCTTTTCCCATAGGGTCCAATGTGAAACAATGTTCTCCACTGGCAGCCATGTTTTATGGCAGATCAGGAAAATTTTGGCAATCTATGTAAAGGACCTTCTATACATCATTCCTGTAAAGTTTGGTTCAATTTGCTTCAGTCATTTCTGAGGACATAGTCAAAAATGCGTTTTTCCCATAAAGTCCAATGTTAAACTATCTTTTGCGCTGACAGCCATGTTTTTTGGCAGATCAGAAAAATTTTGGCAATCTATGTAAAGGACCTTTTATACATCATTCCTGTAAAGTTTGGTTCAATTTGCTTCAGTCATTTCTGAGGACATAGTCAAAAATGCGTTTTTCCCATAAAGTCCAATGTTAAACTATCTTTTGCGCTGACAGCCATGTTTTTTGGCAGATCAGAAAAATTTTGGCAATCTATGTAAAGGACCTTTTATACATCATTCCTGTAAAGTTTGGTTCAATTTGCTTCACTAGCTTCAGAGGAGATAGCATATATATGCTTTTTCCATAGGGTCCAATGTGAAACTATGTTCTCCGCTGGCAGCCATGTTTTTTGGCGGATCAGAAAAATTTTGGCAATCTATGTAAAGGACCTTTTATACATCATTCCTGTAAAGTTTGGTTCAATTTGCTTCAGTCATTTCTGAGGACATAGTCAAAAATGCGTTTTTCCCATAAAGTCCAATGTTAAACTATCTTTTGCGCTGACAGCCATGTTTTTTGGCAGATCAGAAAAATTTTGGCAATCTATGTAAAGGACCTTTTATACATCATTCCTGTAAAGTTTGGTTCAATTTGCTTCACTAGCTTCAGAGGAGATAGCATATATATGCTTTTTCCATAGGGTCCAATGTGAAACTATGTTCTCCGCTGGCAGCCATGTTTTTTGGCGGATCAGAAAAATTTTGGCAATCTATGTAAAGGACCTTCTATACACCATTCCTGTAAAGTTTGGTTCAATTTGCTTTAGTCATTTCTGAGGACATAGTCAAAAATGCGTTTTTCCCATAGGGTCCAATGTTAAAATATCTTCTGCCCTGGCGGCCATGTTTTTCGGCGGATCAGAAAAATTTTGGCAATCTAAGTAAAGGACCTTCCATACATAATTCCTGTAAAGTTTGGTTCAATTTGCTTCAGTCATTTTTGAGAAGATAGCCAAAATGCATTTTTCCCATAGGGTCCCATGTTAAACTACCTTTTGCTCTGGCAGCCATGTTTTTTTGCAGATCAGAAAAATTTTGGCAATCTATGTAAAGGACCTCCAATACATCATTCCTCTAAAGTTTGGTTAAGTTTGCTTCAATAGTTTCAGAGAAGATAGCCAAAATGTGTTTTTCCCATAGGGTCCAATGTTAAACTATGTTCCCCGCTGGCAGCCATATTTTTAGGCGGATCAGAAAAATTTCGACAATCTTTGCAAAAAACCTTTCATACATTATTCCTGTAAAGTTTAATTGAATTCGCTTCAGTCGTTTCAGAGGAGATAGTCAAAATGTGAGTTTTCCCATAGGGCCCAATGTTAAACTTTGTTTGGCCCTGGCGGCCATTTTTTTTGGGCGGATCAGAAAAATTTTGGCAATCTTAGTAAATGACCTTGCATACATTATTCCTATAAAGTTTGGTTCAAATTGGCTCAGCGGTTTCAAAGAAGAAAGCAAATATATGCTTTTCCCATAGGGTTCAATGTTAAACTATCTTCTGCGCTGGCGGCCATGTTTTTTGACGGATCAGAAAAATTTTGGTAATCTATGTAAAGGACTTTCCTTACACCATTCCTGTAAAGTTTGGTTAAATTTGCTTCAGTCATTTCTGAGGAAATAGTCAAAAATGCATTTTTCCCATAGGGTCCAATGTTAAACTATCTTCTGCGCTGGCAGCCATGTTTTTGGCGGATCAAAAAAATTTCGGCAATCTAAGTAAAGGACCTTCCATACATCATTCCTGTAAAGTTTGGTTAAAATTGATTCAGGGGTTTCAGAGGAGATAGCCAAAATGTGAAAAGTTTACAGACGGACTGACTGACAGACTGACGGACTGACGACGGACGCCGAGTGATGGCAAACGCTCACATGGCCTTTCGGCCAGGTGAGCTAATAAATGAATGCAAAAACTATTAATGTTATCGTTTTAAGAGGATTTTCTTTCAAAAGGTGCCTTGTTAAAAAAATCTTAGAAAGAACACTATGATCCAATAAATAAATTTCCACATTCCATCATAGGGGTCTTGATATGATGGCTAAGTTGCCTCACCAAATCGCCCAATTCCCACTTGAAGCAGATTCTAGAATGAGATTGTCTGTCAGTTTCTTTTCCAAAGCTCGTTGATTTTCTCCAGTTTTCTACACCATCCTTGAACTGTCCATCATGATATAAGTGAAAGACACTTGACTTCGTTGTAAAACACTATTCCTCAAATCCATTCCATCAACTGTTGTTAAATGTAATGGATGACAGACGTGACGTAACAATACAGACAAACTGGTAAACTGATTTAATGGTCTTATGATGGATTAGCACAATACAAATTTCAAATATTGAAATGCTCCAGTACAGAAAAAAGTTTGAATAGTATCTTGATTTCAAAATTAGTAACTGCCAAAATCAGTGCTTCTTGAGAATTTGAATGTAATGTTGTCAACACTTTAAATTTGTTAATGTTTTATGTTTGTACTTAATAGATTTGACAAAAATAAATTTAATGCAGTCAAACTCAACTCTAATTATACATGTTATAAGCAAAAACTCAATCAGTTAAAAAAAACCCTGAACAATTGCCTAGAAACAGGCAAATAAAAATCTCACAGTTTTATCATGATGACTTGTTTCACTACTAGTAAATGTAGTACCTTAGTTATGTCCCCTTGTATCTGTATTACACCTGGTATAGGAGCCATGGCTTGTAGATCGACTGCTACTATTTTTACACCATCTTTATTTTCACCTTCCTCTCTACAACAATTTAGATATAAAGACTTGTAATGTAACTTCTAGTTACAATGAAAAGGTTTTTATCCCGGTCACCAGGAACTGAACATGTGTTACCAACAGTACAGACATGTCTAAGGTTTAACACCGAGTTAACAAAAAGGAATCAAAACTTGGCTGTGGAGTGGCAGAGATATGTATAACTAGTGGCCAGAAACTTGGCTGTGGAGTGGCAGAGATATGTATAACTAGTGGCCAGAAATTTGGCTGTGGAGTGGCAGAGATATGTATAACTAGTGGCCAGAAAGTTGGCTGTGGAGTGGCAGAGATATGTATAACTAGTGGCCAGAAAGTTGGCTGTGGAGTGGCAGAAATATGTATAACTAGTGGCCAGAAAGTTGGCTGTGGAGTGGCAGAGATATGTATAACTAGTGGCCAGAAAGTTGGCTGTGGAGTGGCAGAGATATGTATAACTAGTGGCCAGAAAGTTGGCTGTGGAGTGGCAGAGATATGTATAACTAGTGGCCAGAAAGTTGGCTGTGGAGTAGCTATTGAAAAAGTAGGTAACAAACTGTCAAGATGACCTACTGATTCAGCACTAATTTGTGAGCTTAGTGTTAAACTCTGGACAGGTCTCACTGGTCTGTAGTGCAACTGTATAAGGAATACTATGATACCCTATAGGTGAGACAGTAGTGACACCTCTTTTAATCTGTATCTCACTGGTCTGTAGTGTATCTATATGGGGAAAGGTACCAAGGTACCCAAGGCCCAAAGTTGAGACATGTACTGTAATAGCATATCTCTTAATTTGTACACTGTATATAATCTAACATGTAGCTATTAGTAGAATATTTTAGTAAGCATGGAATTTTAATCTTTATATAACAACAGAAAACATCATGAATCAACATTGTCACAGTTTCCAGCTAGATATCAGTGCTATCTATGTGAACATTCTATTTCCACAGATTTATGACATCACAAAGTTACTGGCATAAAAACATAATGGCTAGTATTTCACAATAAAATACTTTCTTCATATCATCATTCCACTTCAAGATCCTTTTACGAGAAACTTGTTATAACATGCTAATGCAAATTATTCAGTTTGCCTAGAACAGCTATGGCAGTTAATATGTCAATAATAAATTTCCTCAACTCAACAGTTTAAAATTTTAATAAATAAATAATACAGATAAAACATAGACAAAACTTCTAACAACATGGGTGTGTATTATGTCCTCCAATCAAAGTAAGAGAAAATATACTGTTTACTCCCTTCATTCCACCAAAATTTTGTCTGGCCCTATTCTCGTGTTTCTTAAAAACAGATCTTTATGAAACTTTGAAGGAACAATCTTTGAATGAAGTACCAGTAGATGTGAAACTGACATCATATTATGATCATGCACATGGTTAGGAAAACATTAATAAGGTTTGTTTAGTGGACAATTTTGAAATGACATCTAATTTCAGTTATAATGATATCTTTACCTTAGTTTTTTGGACAGTACTTGACTCCAACTACCTGGTGCAGCACATAAATCGACCACTTTTGTCACACCTGAAAACACAAGATTATCTCTAGAGGTAACTAAATACAACAATCAAACTTTTCATTAAATTTTGTCCAATGAAAACTTCAGGGGAAACGCCAACCCGGCCTACGCATTAATTCATTAAACAAGTTTGCACGCGCAGAAGGGGTGAAAAAAATGGCCAAAAACGGCATACACTCGAGGCGTGGAAATAATGAAATATTTGTCTTACCGACTGTTATTACTGAAACACATGGCATTTTATTAAAATTTCTAAATAATTGTAATTGATTAAAGGGAGATTTGCTCAAATTTGGTGGCAATTTTACCATTTAAATACCGATTGAATGTGAGACACTTGCCTAAAATCGAAAATTATTTTTTTTGCAAAATGTGATCTCTTTCAATCATTTGCTCATGCACCAAAGATGTTTTAATATGAATGGAAAGAACTTTTTCCCGTGTTCATTTTGATGTATAATTCGACTGTTAAATTTTCTGGTACAAAAAACGTACAAGTTTTAAAGTTGAAAAAATCGATGAAAATGTCGGATATGTGATCATGGGTCGGTCCCTTTTCCGGCTCATTTGACCCATAAATAATGCAACGGCAGCTTCCTCATGGTACACCATGTGTAAATTTGATAATACAGAGACGCTGTTTGGATTTATTTGCTGAAATAAAGTAAGTTTTACCATTTAAATAGTGATTTTCTTCACACTTCAAGCCGATTTTGCCGGAATTTTGGGTCTACTTTCAGGCAGCCATCTTAGAAAAGTGCCGTCACCGCCTCAAAGTTATTTTTTGCATTCCCGAACCATCCTTTTGTATTGTGTACATGGCAGTCATGGTTTTTACACCATATAACATGCAGGACCGATTTGTGGTACCACTGAATATATGAAGTTTGCATGGATACCAATACACTGGCCTGCATGTACTCAGGACACATTGGCCTGTAGGCTTTGTAGGCCTTCAAATTATTTGGCTGCTAAATAACAATCAACTGTCTTATTTTATTTTATTTTCTATTAAATACATGAGGGATGTGTTTACTCAAATATTTACCATTAACATATGACCAGGAGTGTGGATTTCTACATGAAATATTCCTTAGATGAGAGACATCTTTCAACTTAAATTTAGCTCAATTCATAATATGTAGGCCTACATTTTGAATTTCATCACAAGATTGGCACTAGTCTTAATTATTTATATTTTTTTTCAAATTCTAATGTAATAAAAACCCCGGCTTCCTTACTTTGGTACAAAGCATGAATTCATGGTTTATTATACAGTCCCATTTAATTGTTTAATCAAATTTTAACAGAAAAAAATTCATTTGAAATCCTATACAAATTGAAAATTTGCATATAAACTGGACTCATACAGTGTGTATACATCTATGATCTAAGCTACCCTGTAAACATAGAATGACACATGTGGTTCCATTATTGTTATTTTTATTGTTATTAGCTCTGTCATGTGCTACTATTGAATTTTTATAAAATTGTCATATGCTGATTAAAGTGATTTTGAATTTTTATTAAAATAATGCATTCAAAGTCAGTACATTTCAATTATATTATTTTATAGCACATGACAGCTCTATATTTTTTTTGCTCTAAAACTTTAGAGGAGACAGCATCTTTTTGCTAATATAATAATTGAAATTGCTAAATAATGAAATGACACCATAATGCATTTTAAACCATAAACAGATAGGTCTAAAATATTTCAAATTGCCCATTATAACCTTGATTCAACACCCACAACTGAGCCAAGTCATTAAAGTCACTTTGCTTAATTAAGTTTGACAAATTTTGTGTTTAGATGCCAGTTACAGACACATAGTCATACCATACCTGTCCATCATCTGATGTTGACTTAAAAGCCAGAGTATCTCAAATTTAAGCTAACATGGCCCACCATAAGTTGTCATTTAATTCAGATGATGAACAAGATTAGTATGGAACCAAAGAAAGATCCCCCATACTGATTATTTCAATATGAAAAATGATTTCACTTTTTGTGAAATTTAGACAGAAGTCCTGCAACTAGGGTGCATGATCAGTTGGCACATGCAATGTAAGGCACTTATTCAGCAACAAACACCTTATTTCACTTTGGTATGTTATATTATTCCTTGCTGATTTTGTTTCAGTCCATGGATTTAACAAGTTTTCACTGATAACTCATGACTTGTGCATTTTTTCATTTATAATTATGATAAAACCCATTTTTTAGACTGGTAAAATTACATGTAGTATTAAAATTAAAACTATATAAAATAAACTAAATTGGTGTGGAATTATAATAAGTTTTTGATGTAAATCTTATTTACACTTTCATTTGTGTAACATTCAACCTCAAATTAACCCTCATAAGTTGAAAATGATCAGGAAAGAATAAAATTCATGATTGAACACTGCAATTACACATTAAACAACTAAAATACATGTATATATATATATGAAATTTTATGATATGAAATATTGAAGCAATGTCTAAAGATGTTAATCCACAGCTAAGCTCAAAGCCTCAAACCCAAGTTAATGAATATTGTTTTCACAAGCACTGCCTCAACATAATATAGTTTATGCTTTTTCCCTCATTAAAATGTCAAGTCCATGACAACTTTACATGTACAATTAATTTTAAAATTTAAAAAAATGAGATTTATCTTTGGTTAGTTTTGATTCTAATTATTTAATGTATGCATTTCACTTTCAATTTATAAATACTTTATTGCACACCTGCATATTCTGGTGTGGTTTGAAATAAGTCAAATATTGTGGTAGACTACTCATGTACAAGTATATAACACATATGGCTTGTAATGGGTAAATCTGTTGCATAATCATGCAGTTTTAAAATTCCTCAAATCCTACCCTCCCATCACACACATGTTCTCTCTCTCTCTCTCTCTCTCCTCTCTCTCTCTCTCTCTCTCTCTCTCCACACACACACACACACACACACACACACATTAATGCTGATTATTTGGACCAGCAAGACATATTGCTTTGAGTGGAGGTCAACATCAGAGATCCTACCATTTCTATATTTCCTACACAGCACAGTTAAACCTGTCTATAAAGGCCACCCAAAGGAAACAGTAAAAGTGGCCTTAATGGACAGATGACCTTTGTATACAGGTTCAAATAATATGAATAAAGAACAATTAAGATACAATTATACTGGCCTTTATAGGCAGGTGACCATTATATAGATGTAGCCTTGAGGGCAGGTTGGGCTGTATTTCCTATAATTTTTTTACCCTTTTCTTATATTTTCCTATATTTTTGTTACTGGAATTCAGAATGGGGACATTTTCTTGCATTTAGTACATATATGAAACAACATTCAAGTTTATGTATTTTTAAACCAGTATGTATACATTGCAGTTGCCAATATTTTATGTTTGTTAGTAAAAGGGGGAACAGAAATGGCTGTAGGAGAGGCCATGGATGTATATTTTTGTGCAAATTATTTAAAAATATTCCTATAATTTTAGTGGAAACTCCTATAATTTTCTATAAAACTCCTACAATTTTCTATAAAACTCCTATAATTTTCTATAACACCCCTATAATTTTCTATAAAACTCCTATAATTTTGATGCCACATTCCTATTTTTCCTATATTTTGGACCTCAAAATGGTAGGATCCCTGCAACAGCGGAATATGTAAACATGCAGGGCAGCTGACAGTGCATGTAGGTAGAAAAATCGATAATGCATGCAACAGTCATGACTGTGAGATGAAGCGAAACACGATATTGACGTCACTACGTCAGATACATGTATGTACAATGTATGAGTACATTGAAGGTCACGGCCATATTTGTTTTCATTGACGACACATGAAGGCTCTTGGTTTTTTGCTTTTTTCAGATATTGACACCGCATGCACCAGGTATAAAACTTTGTTAAAATAAATTACAATAATATTGTAATACTATGTCAAAATTTCAAAGAGAAAAGACCATGGTACAAAAAACGTACAAGTTTTAAAAATCGAGTCGAGTTTCATGCTGATTAGGCTACAGTGATTTTTAAGAGAAATCGGGTGCCGTCAGAAAATAGAGGTTTTTTTTGTAAGTATGCGTGTCATCCACAAGTTTTTCATACATGCGTAATTTTAAGTTCATAACAAATCTGCTGATAATGCGTTTACACCCATAAATGCAAATTTTACCGTTAAAATACGACACTGAATTTAGTGTACACTGAAGCTCGCGGCCATATTTGTTTTCATTGACGATGAATGAAGGATCTTGGTTTTTTGCTTTTTTCAGATATCCACACCGTATGCACCAGGTATAATATTTTGCGAAAATAAATAACAATAGTATTGTAATGTTATGTCAACATTTCAAAGATAAAAAGTCATGTTACAAAAAACGTACAAGTTTTAAAAAGTGAGTCCTGCTGATTAACAGTGATTTTCAAGAGAAACCAGGTGCCGTCAGAAAATCGCGAATTTTTTGTAAGTATGGATGTCATCTCGGATTTTTTCATACTGCGAAATTCTAAGTTCATGACAAATCTGCTTATAATGCGTTCACACCCATAAATGCAAACTTTACAGTTCAAACACGACACTGAATTTACTGTACACTGAAGCTCGCGGCCATTTTTGTTTTCATTGACGACGAATGGATGCTCTTGGTTTTTTGCTTTTTTCAGATATCTACACTTTATGCACCAGGTATAATATTTTAAGACAATAAATAACAATAGTATTGTAATGTTATGTTAAAATTTCAAAGAGAAATATTCATGGTACAAAAAACGTACAAGTTTTAAAAATCGAGTTGAATTTCGTGCCGATTTTCAAGAGAAATCGGGTGCCGTCAGAAAATCGCGAATTTTTTATAAGTATGATATGTCATCTAAGATTTTATAATACATACGAAATTTTAAGATTATGGTACATGTGCTTATATTGCGTTTTCACCCATACATGCAAATATTACCGTTAAAATACGAAACTGAATGTGACCGATTGTTTTCCGGTTTCGGACACTTGACAAAAAATAATCCCGTTTTTTCGACCGCGGAAGGTTTCAAAAAACAAAACCGAAACACAATTTGCTCTTGGCGTTTCCCCTGCTTGTTAAAATTTTAAACCATTACTAACCACTATGGTAGCTCAGTAGACTGCTCACCTTTTATGTGGGAGGGAGGTCAAGGTTCAAACCCTTGTCAGGTAGTGACTTCTTTTGCCAAGCATTCAGCATTTAGAAATGTGATTCACAAGGTACTTCAGAAGACCTTAAAAACCAAATCCCCATGTCACAGTAGCCATAGCATGCTAAATTTAAGAACCCTCTCTGCATATTGCTCTAAGTGCACTGCAAAGGTAAAAAAAATTCTGCTGCTTCACCTATAGATGGAGATTTCTTGATACAAGTGACTTCTTCATACAAGTGAAATATTCTTGCATTGGCTGGGACATAAAACCCTTTATAACCAAGCAAACCATTACAGCAGTTCAGTTTATTTGTGAAAAATCTGACTCGATTTTCCCCGGTCTTGGACTGACATCTAAAAGTGAGTACCGGTAACCACTTTTTTTTAAATTTTTTTTTTAATTTAGAAATGAATGCTGAGTGGTCTATTATAATATATACCATCAAACTTTTTAAGGATAAGTTATATAATACCATTAAATAAATTAAAATCTTCATTAATTTGTAAGAGTTTAAATGCACTCCTGGCTCTCCAGCCTTCTTCTTTAGCTAGTCTATAGTAAACATCTCTTTTATCTTTACTTGATTTTCCCATCTTTCACCTGAAAATAAAAAAAATATGACTGTATGTTATCAAGTAATTGTAGTATGCCTCTTCATAACTTTATCAGGGTTCGTACAGACATTTGGACTCCAAATTTAAGGACTTTTTAGGGCTTTTTCAGGGTCTTATTTGCAAATTTAAGGCCTAATGAGAGGGACAATTTTAGCAAAAACATAGCACTGCCGTGCTGTTCTACAGCGTAGTTGGGAAAATGGTGTTGTGGCAACACAGAATATAACCGAAAATTTGGGGGGGGGGGGGGGGGGTCGATATATGCATAGTCCGACGGATGTTTTTTTTTTGGAAAAAGAAACAATGTACCAAACCATGTATTGCTGAATTAAATAGTAGAAAATAATAATTTCATAAATATATGAAAAAGACAATCGGTAATTAAAATTTAAAAAAGTTGTACCCGATCGTTTTGTCATTTCGGATAGAGAGAAAGTAGAGTTTTGCAGATCCTACCGTCGCTATGAGAGGGTACATTCTAGCGGTTGTATGTAACTGGATCATTTGCTGTTAATCTGGGTTTTAACAAAACTGCTGATTATCACGCACAATATTCCCGATTTAAAATCCACATGTGGTCATTTGCACACAACACTGTACAAATTATCTCCCTTTCACGAAAGTGAAATCTAATCGATAAACAGTTTTAAAATATGACACAATTGCCTCAACATCAAAATACGTTATCATAACCTTCAAAATAAATTTAAATTTCCGTAGATTTCACGAAGAATTAATTAAATCAACCTGCCGTTGCTGTTCATTTCATAAAAAGTTATGATTTTACATCGTAGGACGCAAACTTCTCGGACTACTTTTTATTGTAAACATGAGATCAGTTCGCCAAATTGCAGAAATTATTAGATGCATCCCGTCGCAATATTTTACTAGATTCCGAAATGTATTCCGAAAATTTATTCCAAATGTGCATATGTAACCAAATGCGTTACCCGTTTCAGAATACATATCTCACGATAAAACAGATATAATTCTTTCACGCTCATTTACCAGGCGCACTATTTCAATGTGTACTCATATCTTATAATTTCATAGCAAAGAAGCTCGATATCTTGGAAGTAAGCGATAGCAAAGTACGCGTTCACTATCGTGAAACGCTGTACAAAAAATATTGGTGCAAAGGCAATTAAATCAATAAAACAATTATTTACATGTCCATAGTAACGGCACTTGAAGTGGAAGTTGAAGTTGGGCGTTCAGTTGAGCCAGGTACTTTTAAATTGCCCATTTCAACATAACTTATCAATTAATTATTAATTTATATCAGTCTATTTGCCACCACTTAATATCGAAATACAGACACCCAACTGGCCAAATTCAAGGGCTTTTTAAGGGCCTTCAGGATAAATTCAGGGGATTTTTAGGGTCAGACTTGTTTTTAGGGTCTTTTTAGGGCAAACCTCAAAATTTAAGGACTTTTCAGTGCCTGTAAGAAACCCTGTTTATTGTACAGGATGGGACTCTTAAAATTTATCCTGGAGTAAAAAATATCTAGAATTTCCAATAAAAATTTTCATGAATTTTGAATTTCAACACTTTTATTGCAAAATCGCATTTCCTTACATTAAATCTAAAACTTTTGGTCTTTGAAAATTCCAATTCTGTTTAAAATCTTGTGCAGAAGTAAACTGTTCAAACTCATCATTTTCAACTAAATATTGTTGGATTTTATATGACAAATGCAATTTTGCAAGAAAAATGTTGAAATTTCTGAGAAAATGTGATTTTACACCAACAATCATTTCAATAAAACCTGTCAGAAGAATCCATGGGCCTGTGAAATTCAGATTTGTTTAGAAAGTATCTGTTTATTGGGGAAACAAGTCGGATTTGATATTTGGCTTCTCTATGGTCCAATATTATTTCTGTCGCCAAAACCCCTATGTATTATGCGTGTCTTTAGACCTAAGGGCAAGTGACCCTTATTCTGTAAAGGAACATGTGAAAATTATGAAATACTTAGAAATGCTGTCTCCGTTTCTTTAGAAAATGCCCCCTCCCCCCACTTGTACATTCACAAGCACAAATAACAATTTGAACACTTATTCGTTATTAACAATAGCACATACGGATATAATGAAAATAAACAGATTTGTTACAGTTGATCGACTTTAAATATAACAAATAAACGTAAAGCAGTTACCTTACTCCCACTTCCAACGTGCTCCTTGTTTACTTTCTTTTCTCTCTTATTGGGCCTTGCCTAATGTCATGAATAGAGGAGTTTAACATTGTTTATTACGCATGCGCAAGGCCCGTGACCTTACGAGATTGGACGCGATTGAACGTGATTTGCAATCGAGGGGGCAGTCGTAATAAAGGTCTGAGCTGGTAAAGCTTTGAAATGGTTAAACATTGCCGTAAATGGAATATATTTACATTCATTCATGAATAAATATATATTTTATGTGACAAAACTTTTTTTTACTAATAAATTTATATTTTCTTTAAGTCAAATATGTTAATTTTTTAATATTTTGGAAATTAAAACTATCAAGAATTTAAAAAAAAACAGTTAAAATGAAAAGATGATAAAAATGAATAAACCAAATTAAAGAAGTATAATTAATATATTTTGTTTAGCATTTTAAACTTTAAAAATAAAATAAAATGGTTATGTTTGCTATAAGGACAAACATATGATACTAAAAATAGGCAGTCTATAGCTAGATACATACAAGTTTGTGGAAGAACTTCATCAGTTGTTCTTTTCTTAAAATAGTATCAAAACTTATAAAGTTTACGCCGATGTGGGAGAAAATTAAATCGATATATTCTGTATACATGTATATAATTGCCTTTGACAGAATTAGATTTAACTAATTTTAATTAATTAAAAGAACCCAAAATTATGATGTATGTATGGCGATTACAATTACATTTTATTCTTTCCCTTACCCAATATTTGCTCCAAGAAATATGATGTTCCTCATATCTACATGTTACATTACTGATTATTAATAAGTTTCTCATTGATGAATTGTTTATCCCGTAATGTATTACTAAGATGATGGTGTTGAAGTCTTAATCTGTTAATTAGTATCCGTAATTCACATACCTCCGCACACCTGTCAACGTTACCGGATGACTCAATACATGACACGTACCGACAAACGACAAATGAACCCTTTTATGGTCAGCATCCATCGATAACATTAAGAATGTAAAAGTATCGTTTTTATTAATTACACAAACTTCATCAAACTTATTCAATATACAAGATAATATCAAACTTATAAACTGATAAATGAAATGTATGAATGTTAGATAATATTGTAAAAGTATTTAGAGTGTGAAAAAAAAAAATAAAATAAACTTTAACATTAAATATCTGTATGGTTTCAATAATTGTATCCGTTTTTTTGGCTGTCATATTTTTTTATTTTGATTTCATAAAAAATGGCATATGGAATGGTAAACGATTCATTACTTTTTAGAAATAATCCCTATTTATTTCAAACGTTTTAACTAAAGTAACCAACCATTCCCTTATAAAGTTACTTTACAAAATAAAATTAAAAAAAAAAAAATAAATGAAAAATAAATAAATAAATAAATAAATAAATAAATAAATAAATAAATAAATAAATAAATAAATAAATAAATAAATTGATAGACATGACATGATTTTTTTTCACTGTGTGTCAATGAAAAAAAGAAAAAAAAAGTAAAAATATTGAATAAATAAAAATAAAAAATAAAATAAAGATTTAAAATATTTAAAGTGTGTATTGATGCGGCATTCAAGGTCATGTTTCAAAATTTATTTATTTATTTATTTATTTATTTAAATACTATAATGCAACCTTGCATCAATCATTATTCAATTACATTGTTGGTACTTATTGGGTCAAGATTACTTTTCAGTCTTATTTATTTATTTATTTATTTATTTATTTATTTATTTATGTTCAGACGAAACACTTTAAGAAAATAAAATATAATGTAGATACATTTATATGTATTACATATACTAAGTTTCATACTAGCACATGTATACATGTAGGTAATAGGGGAATGCCCCCTGGCTTGCAGACGGTACACTTTCTTACCTCTAACCATAGAGAGTAATCAAGGGAGATAAAATTGTTAAACTCCCGTATTGGATTGACATGATGACATGAATACATGAATTTACTTATACGATTTCCTTTATTGTCGCATTAAATGAAATGATATCGATATATAACGACTGTGTTTAATCATTTTTTATATTTAAACAAATTTTATAACAATTTTAATTAATTTTGAAGTATAAAACACGTCAGACGGGTCAAAGGGGAGGTAACTGGTAATGACATGAATTTCCTGTCAATCGAATATCGGTATCATCTACCATTTGTTTGAGTGAAATTCAATATAAATTTTACATTTTTACTACCTTAAATGTTCAATAAGTTATTAAAAATACAATTAATATTGTTTATCTTATACCTGACTAATTAATTGAGGCCCTCTCAAATAGATATAAATGCTTATCTGATTGACATGAATTCTTGTCATCTGTTGATGAGATGTAAAGGCATATATATTTATGAATAAACATAAATAATTATGAATAATTAGTTTAAATTGTGTAATTTAACATGGCACATGGCTTTGACCATGTTCAAAGCTGACTGAATAATGTTCAAAGATACAGAGTCGAGGGGATGTGGGAGATGATAAGTCCTGTAGTTTCCAACTACAGGATTATTGTCCTCCACATCGGAGCTAATAACCTGGCTACTGACTCTGTTGAAGAAATACTTACAAAGTACCAGGAATTGGCGGAAGAAATCTGGAGAGTAAACCCAAGGTAAGCTTTTATAATTATCATTTATTAGTATAAGCTCATGATTATACTATATGAATATACATTGTATGTGATTTTTACATTTTTTTTTAAATACAAAATTTGATAATTAATACTTGATATCTAAAGGATTTTTTGTATCATTTTTAGTAGAGTTATTTACATTTTGTATTTATAATATAATGTCTCTTATTTTGTTATTATCATTTTAGTTTAAGTTTTATACAACTCTGATTATAATATATATATGGTGTGTGATTTTTTTTTAATTTATTAAAAATTTGATATCTAAAACATATTTCTTATTTAAATAGTTTTTAATGCTTAATGATAATATTTATAATTTAAATGGAAATCATATGGTAATATTTACTTCATTTTAAAATTTAAGAAGCTTTTTAAATACTTATTATTTCAAATTATTAACATTAAAGCATAATTTCATATCTTAAGCGTTTTGCCTATTTAAATAGTTTTCAATACTTTTAATCCTAATTAAATGATTTCTATTTCCCAGATGTCTTTTAATGTCTTACTGATTAATAAATTCATATTGTTTTATAGATTCAGTATTCATTTGAGACATGAGTTTCCTGTCACAGGTAAAAATAATCCCCTTAGTTTTGATTAACCACCCATTCTACTTGTATACTGAAGCCATGTGTCAAGGGACAGGCATGACTGCAATCAACAATTAGTTAATTAAATTAGACACCATTTTGAGGTTTTATTAGTCAATGACTAATTAAAATGAATCATACTTACTTTTCCATTTCATTAAATGACAATATTATAAAATTATAATTTTTGCCAATTATATAAAAAATTAAAAATTGAAAAATTGATTTTATGAAATTACTCATTTATTAAGTGTTGTATTTGTAAATGATTACTTTGGTTTTGAAGTTTGTGAATTAAATATAAGAGTAGTGTACAAATTTATTTTTATTTTTATATGTATTGTTTTAGTTGGTAAACAATATGCAGGAAGGGTATCTTTCTATTCCACTTCTGAAAATGCTTTAGCTGTGCCTGATATACTTGATATTTTGCAGAATCCTGATCATACCAAGGTTTGTGACATTCCACCAGTAAAACCTAAAGGTGGTGAAATTTATGTTATTAAATGTAAGCATAAGGATGACTGGTATATGTCTTTGTATATGTTTTTAAACACTGGTGCAGCATCTCATTCAGTATTGGACAAGACAATTGAAAAATAAAAAAGAAACAGGTCTATGCTGGTTTGAATAATGATACAGATTGGTTGTGTGATGAACATGAACAGCTACAAGATATGAAAAGACCTAGTCTGAATCAGGTGCTGCAACTCGGTCATAATCACTAGCTTTTTATTTCTAATCATTTGACTCAAAACACAGGAATATTATTTATTAATTGAATTTATCAATTATATATTCATATGACTAAAAATACAGCAATTATTTATTAATTGAATTTATCAATTATATATTCATATTGTATATTTTTACCGTCGCATAAGGGAAATAATTTTTAAAAAATAATTAAAAAATGAATTAAAAAAAATATGGATCCTTTGAGAACCACGCCCACGCCGTAGGATCTGGAAACATGTAGAAATATTTATAGATATTACTACATGGCTGAGAGTTCTCACCAGTGTGAATAATCAATCTAGGACAAGAATTCATGTCAACTGGTCAATCAGATTTGCATTCATGTCAATTAAAATTCACGTCAAACAGATCATTCTTGTATAGTATAACAATATTATTTGTGTTATGAATAAATTATTAAACATTTAAGGTAGTAAAATGTAAAATTTATATTGAATTTCACTCAAACAAATGGTAGATGATACCGATATTCGATTGACAGGAAATTCATGTCATTCCAGTTACCTCCCCTTTGACCCGTCTGACGTGTTTTATACTTCAAAATTAATTAAAATTGTTATAAAATTTGTTTAAATATAAAAAATGATTAAACACAGTCGTTATATATCGATATCATTTCATTTAATGCGACAATAAAGGAAATCGTATAAATAAATTCATGTATTCATGTCATCATGTCAATCCAATTCATGACATTAGGCAGGCCCCTCTTATTGGAAATCCCTCAACTGTCTGGAACTCCCTCGACGTTATCCTAGAGAGTAGCTACTACCGATTTTCAGAGTACCAAACTCTAGAAACCGTAATCAACAATAAAAAGGTCGCAAATGAAATGCCAGCAGTCGAAATCAGTTTAATTTCCTAAATACTATAAGTCAGACTGCTCGATATTGCAGTGTGGCATACATGACATTGAAACTTGTCTATAACCCTTCCAACATCCCTTAGGTACATTAACCATATTTTCACGGTTAAAAATCAAATTAATTAATCAAAAACAAACATACTAATCCATGTCCGAATCACAATCCAGAAGCAAAGTAAAAACTTTGGAACTGACAAGTTAGGTTAGACACGTGAACTTCCACCAGGGAAGTGAAGCCGGGTGCTCCGGAAGGGTAAGCACCTCCTGTTTAGCTAGCTACACCCGCCACGTGTGTAATCAAAATTGTGTATAAGGAACATTGAACTATGAGACGTCAAATATATCCAGGGCAATCCTGGACACAGAGACATCAAACTTATCAACAATACTGTGATGACGGCCATAAAACTTTTTAGAGCCTTGATAAGCCTAGGCTTGCAATATCCCTGAGTCAACAATTTATTTGCAAATATACCATTTGATTTTGGAAAAGTTGAACAAAATGACTGTTATCAACTTTTGATTTCGGGTATTTTGATAGAGTACATTTTATAAACTTGTATAAGTATAAACTTTACTGGGTTGTTGTGAACAAAGGGAGAAGTTAGGCATATTAATATTGAAATTAGAATCAGGAATGTGTATTGATGTTCTTGAATAAATATTTAAATTTTTAAAAGTTCTTGCAATGGTTACTATTTTACTATCCGTATGGGTACGTCACAGATTCCTTCTGTTGCTGTAGTTATTTAAATGCAGTGCTAGGCTATAATTAGTTATCAGAAACAGTCGCATGTCTTAAGTTCACGTGTTTAGCAAGCCTCACGCCGATAAAATAAGTACCTGCGAATACACAATCGTCTATATCAATACTCCGTCAACTTTAACATCAACTTCAGAACTAATAACATATCAAACACACGTTTATCAAATGACAATCCTATAAGCAAACTAAAAACTTGGAAAACTTGAAGATTGAAATAAACACAAGAACTACTTCAAGGAAAAGAAAGGATTGGGTTTGATTGTCAATAACAAAAACACGGCACCTCAAATTCACCTCATGTTATGATGTTATAATACCTCTTATCTTTGTCCCTGAAATCTGACCTTACACAGTTCGTGTCCATTTAGAAGACCCAAAGCATTATATCACCAATCGCCATGGTTCTGGTTGTAGTTTTCGTTTCTTTGTTTTTTCCATATGTGGCGGCAGATTTCGGTGCCACCATCGGAAATCTGTCGCTAAGGATACAACAAGCCCAAGTAAAAAAGACAACAGAGTCACGCCCACCATTGTTCTGGCACAAAGACAAAGGATTGTATGAAAGTGATGTTAAGTTATATTTCCATGGCGACTATGAAATGTACAACTTGAGGAGGGAGTTTGGTATTTTTGACAACAATATGTTTGCTACTGCATGGATTACTATAGGGCTGTTGGAAGCATACAGGTGATTTTAATTTTGAGGTTTACACTTTATAAAATCTTTTATCAAAGTCAACGTGATGGCCTATTATGCATATTTTTGTAATTTGTGTTTTTATTAGGGATGGTCTATAGCTAGTAAATAGTATTTCATCATAATTATTTTCCTTACAATATTGATGCAATCGATAGGATTAAACCGATCAAAATTCAGATAAGACTACAGGCCCATCCTTCAAGTGCTTTCGGGAAACATACTCAGTCTGGTATTAAATAGATTAAGCAGGCAGTGCTAATCATAAAGACCATTTTCCAAGAATTTGGATGATTTAAGATTTGTCATTTTAATTTCTATCAATTGTAATGTAAAATTATAAGTAATTCTAAGAGTTTCATTTCTGTAAGCTTTGGCGGAAAATTTGAATAGGATCAAAGACGCTTTGATCAAGGTTCAAGATTATCAATGATTTAATCAAATATTTTGACAGCGAAAACCTACATTTACATATTTTTTGCAAATATCTTGGAGTAACGTTTTGCGGAAGCATAAATTATTCGCGAGATAATTTATTAAAACAATAGAACGTTTTACTTTTTATATGCATGTACTTTTATCATGATGGTTGTCATTTGCAGAGCGAAAACGCCCAATTAATATTATTATGTTTATAACTTTTTTACAGATAAACAGACAATGTATCTGTCGTGTAGATTTGTTGTATCACCTCGAATGGGAAACATTATATTTTCACAAGATAACAAATTTCTGTGAGAAATGTCTTTGAAGGTTTACAAATGTTATCATATATCAAAATACAATTTAAACCAACCAATCGCCCAGTTATGAAAATAAATTAATTCATGTGATTTGATTGGCAAAACTATTTGAAACTTTCCAGATTTGGTAAAGCGCCAAAGCCATCAGAATCACAAATAAAGTCAGCAGTGGAAGCCATCAATTTGTACCACGACAAGAATAGGAACTATGCTAACTCTATTATGACATTCTGGCCACAGGTCTACAATAGGACGTTATATTCATGGCAAAGTACACCACAAAACCTGCTGGACTTGTTTGATTTGACATATGGCGTCAACTGGGATAAAGTATATAAATTACTCCAGAACATAGGACAAGGAGAACTAGCCAATATCACGAAAAATCTTATTAGTGAAAGGTTTGTCTTTTCTTTTAAATTCAATGAATAAAGTTAATAGTTTTTTGGTAAACACTGTCCTATCTATCCCGATCAATCACATGGCGTCCTACAACTGCGTGCGTTCGAAGTGTTTTCCCTTGCATTAGATGTTTCTTTGTTGGTTCGGTATCAGTGTATTAAGCCGAGTATCTATCCCATGTCGTCTATAATGTCACAGATAGACATTGCAGAAAAAGGTTTACTAGCACTGTAAAGATACCCACTGATACAGAATTAGATCATAAATACCATGACAAAACTAAAGCAATACATGACATTGTGTTTAGCCTAATCAATGGACATTAATTGTGTCATATCAATTTTGCTGAAACTAACTGATGCGACGTAAAACATAATTGAACATATAGTCCTTTTAGAGGTTATTATGTCATGTGAGCTACGTACACAATGTTTTACAAAACCCTTGTGTAGAATAAAAATGTAGAATTGTGTTTCACATATTAAAATATATGATAAAATTTTACTTATTTCATCAAAATGCTAATAAACCGTTTATCTGTACTTCAGGGAAATGTTTCGTTCAGCCTTTGTGATACCGGCTGATTTCGATGACACTTTTGTAAACTTAGGACTAGGGACCATACTGAAAGAAATGTCAGACGAGTTCCCAGAATCATATGCCTTGTGGAAGAAAGAAAACACTAATATAACCTCAATATTGGACGCTTTAAAGAGATATGCATACCGTCCTACGTCAAAAGACCAGAGGGTTAATACCATTGATCCAAGGACGTACTTCTATATAAGAAGATTCTTAGAAGACTCAGCATCTAACGGGGAAGACATTGCTCTGGTTCCAACTTGGGTAAAAATTTATTATCAAGTCTAAGATGACAGGACAGGAATTTTACAATCTGAATCGAAATTGGTGACTCTTTTATCTAATGTTGAAAAACAAGTGGGGTTGTTGAGGGTCCTCTAATAGTACTAAATTAAGACCACAATACTGAACGATTACTTCGCTGTTCACCCATTGTGAATCTCACGTTCGGAATTAAAACTGGTGTGGTTGTTAAATAAGTGGAGGGGTTGAGAGCCCTTAGCAGTAGAAGTATTAAAATCATACCTCTGGACGTGTACTCCACTGCCCGATCAAAGTCAGTAATTTAACACCCAGTGGGCGCAATGTATGTTGTGGTGTGTTCTGTTTTGGTTTCAGTAAATTGAAAGAAAATCCTGTTTGTTTTATTTTGATAAAATTGTATTACTTGTAATTAAACCAATCGTCATTAGATGACTTTAAAATAACTCTATGCAATATTCGCGAAAATTAACTGACAGGAAAATTTTCCGATTTACAGTGTTTTACAGTGTACATTCAGAGTATCTGACCTAATTTCTGTGGTTTGAATTTTAACTTGATTTGCTAGTTTTTAGTTTACTGTTAGGATTGTGATTTAGACATGGACCTTTGTGTTTGTATTTGATTTGATACGTTCCTCAAATAACGAATAGTATGTCCTGTATGTATACTTTTGTATCAGGTCCAGGACACAGATGAAGTAAGAACGTTGTATTACAAAGGAATAGATATGCCTTTTAACATTAACAATGTGGACTGTACAGTAGCAGCTAATGTTGTGTATGGTCTAACAAATGCTATTTTGTCTGGGCTTATGAAGGAAGATATCTTAGACGATCCGGAAATACAGGTGAGTTAGCAAATAAGTGAGTGAGTAGTGATTCAATAAGTGAGTAGCTGCTAGTGTTGTGTGGCTATTTTGTCTGGGCTTATGAAGGAAGATATCTTAGACGATCCGGAAATACAGGTGAGTGTAGTGAGTGCGTGATAATTGGATGAATGAGTGATTACTTTATAATTGAGTGAGCGAGTCGTCAGCTAATCAATGCCGGAGTCCGTGGTGAGTTAGTCAGTCAGCATACTTTTATTATAATAAAATAAAATAGTATTATTATTAGTAAAAGCATTACTATAATAAAAGAAGGACGCATTATGTCACATTAAAGATGGACAAGATGAACATCTCCAATCAGTGTGGAGATAAAAGGTTTGGTCGATATCCTTTTGGACCGTTTTTCTGATCTTTTTATTACCGTTAGCTGACCAATTCAGATGACAAATAAAGCAACTATCAGAACCTTCATATATCTTTGGTAAATAAATACGCCAAGGAGACAAAACTTCCTTTTCCCAGTACCCTAACAATTAATTCTATGTAAAAGCTTTGAAAAATTATTTTTCACAAAAATATTCAAAATGACTAGATTCCGTTATTTTTATGCTTTTTCAGTCGAATGTGGAATTTTAGTGGATGGTCCAATTGGGAGGTCTTTCCGTCCAGGGAATATTAATTGCATAATTATATAACAATATTTTCCTTTGACAAACTTCTTTTGTTTTGAGATTACAAATTTTCAGAAATTGACGTGTTTTATTGATATGTTGTAGCAAATATATAAGAATACGTCTAGTTTAATTGCTTTTGAAATATTGACGAATTTCACCGGACGAAAAGACTTGGCTCTAACTTACTATCCGTCAGAGTACGAATTTTACTGGTTTGTGGCAAGGACATACACACAGATACAACACTATGCGCAGACGACAAAGATACATCCGGTGAGAAATTAATTTGTCAAAATTTCAATAAAGCGAGGGGTGGAGTAATGGTGTTTTAAACCCAAGTAATGATTATTTCACAGATCAAGGTAATTAGTTCTGTGATGGTAAAGAAAAACCGGAGTACCCGGAGAAAGCCACCAACCTTCGGCAAGCGAACTAACAAATCTTTCACATTTTTCTAACGCTTAATGATTTTAGAATGTGAAAATGAGTTTCATTATTTTGGGGCTAGAACGATACGCCTCCGAATAAGATTTTTAAAATGGAAGTAGGATTTTGCATGCATACACAGAAAGTATAGTCAGTATTCTATATACTGAAATAGCGCCCTTTAATCAAAGCGGGAAGTGTTATTTACTTCAGTTCCTTTGGACGTTTCTTCATTCGACAAAATGCGATTCAAATACTAAATTCAATGCAAATAGAAGTAAGTGCTGACAATTTGACAACTATCAAATTCTGGTGGTTGTTTGATGTAGCATGATCATTAATGGATAATCTGCTGTAGATAGTGTGATGGATGAGTACCTTCCAATAGTACTGTAACTACACATTTACTTTGATTGCTCTAGTTCGAGTCTAATGTCAGCAATGGTATATTGGGTAGTCCTCGTATGTGTTTGTCTTTTTGTAATGTCTTGTTTATCTGTTTTGTCATCGACTTATTCTAGTTCGCGTTCGCCAATGTTTGAAGTCGAGTGGTGGAGTAGTTCTTGGTTGTGTTGGCTGTTGTCACGTATCCGTTTTTCAGTTTAAAATGGTAATATGGAAACATCCAGTGATATAAATCAACCATTTACTGTGGATCACTGGATCACTTTATTTATTATTATAGCGAGTAGAAAATTTCGCGTCATGGCAATTGATGGTTTATGCTGTGTGTGTATTTATGGTTGTTATAGATATTGCAAGATGTTAGAGCTATGTTTGGATCTGTACTGAAGGGAAGAGTTACCCAGCTACTGACGGATTCCTACAAGGTTGAGGTAGATGACAGGATCTATTACGATGATTTCCTGGGAGATGCAGACATTGACAGCCAAAACAATACACAGGTAAATTGTCATCAGGGAAACCCTGTATATATATAAAGATCAGCCATGTGATCTAAGAAACATTGACTTTATATGGAGGTGGGCGTAACCTTTATACAGAGGTTAGTTTGGTTGAAATATATAAGGCATATGGACCTAGACAGACTTCTTATGGACACGTAGTCTTAATGAATTACAGGTTTTACTATAAACTGAAAGTAAGTGCAACATGTGGATAATAAATTGTTGTTACACTGTTTGATAAGTCTCCCAATTTCACAATCATTCCTTAAGACTTTCCTTAACTTAAATCTGACAAGATGTTATGATAATGATTTTTTTGTTAATAAGCTTAGAGTGATGTTCACAATTTTGGTGGTCTAAAGAGCGCGTTTACTAATCACAGCACCTTTTACTGCCTATGCTCAAATCCCTCTCGATAGATCCTAGTATGGAAATTTTGTCATTTCGCTTGCCAAATGTCGGTGGTTTTCTCTAGGCACTGGGCTTTCCGCTACCATTCAAGAACTGTTCGACTCTATAAATAAAATAATTTCGACTTGGGTGGAAAACACCATTGGCCCTATCCATCATTTCAGTTTATATGTTATTACAGGAGAGAGGTGAAGACAGGATTTTTACTACCGCCATGGCTGTTAATACGTTACTTACAACGTGGACAGTTCGCGATGACGGCAGAAAGAAACTGGTATGGGAACATGGTGAGAGAAAAATTAATTATTGTAATACAGTGATATTTTAACACGAGCTTTGGATATTTTGTACAAGAAACCGGATGAATAAGGGGTGACTTTTCTGTTTTGGTTGCTTATGACTGGCGTCACTTCCGAGGTCGTCTGACAAAAAGGAAGTGACATATCTTATTTTTCAAATTTATGAATAATAAGTAACGAAAATACAAAGTCGTGAATTGTTTATCAAAAAGTAACTTCCCACATGAGAATAATAAAAACTTGCATTGCATACAATACAGGTTTGTCGAAAGTTTAACACTGAGCTAACGAAAAGTAGTTAAGTTAGGCTGCAAGTGACCGAGATATGGATGGTAAGTGGCCGAAAACCTGAAAAGATGGGTAGCAGCTGCCGACTACAACCTGTCGCAACATAACGAACGAGCGATGACGATGAGCCGCTGATTCGACACTAACTCGTTAGCTTAGTTTCGACAGGTCTATACTATACACACAACAAGGATTCGATCGTTTCACCCATCAACAATTGAGCATTGCAGTCTGTAAAGCTACGAACAAGTCATTGTAATGTTTTTATTATTTGTTCTAGACACGCCCCTAAAGGTATTTGAAACCGTTCGCCAAGGTGCTAATTGGCTGGATAAATATTCTGCGAGTGGAAGATACAAGCCATGGAATAGCTTCTTTTCTGGTTCTGTAAAAGGTGGGATTGTAAGTATACTTTCATTTAACCTTTCCAGTGGCGTTTTAAATAAGCAGCTTTAGAGGACTTAGCAACTAGTAGCCACGAGTTAACTATCGCCTTAATTAATACAAAACAATTTTGTCCCAGAAACTTTATAGGAAATTAATTATTAAAACGTACCGACCGTCATACGATGCATGACAGACGGTCAACCATCTGAGCCTTTTGGCTTATAAAGGTGAGATAATAATTTACACTCCTCGTTTCGTCATTGGTTACCGGAGTTTTTTTGCGTATAAAAGGGACATCCTAACGAGCTCTTTGTTGGGAGTTACACGATCGGTTGCAATGATGAACGAATGTAGCTGCCCTGGGAGTTCTTTACGGGGGATGCTCTTTACAGCATTGTCATGTGCTACTTTTGAATTATATTATTTTAATAGAAATGTAAAAACAAAAGTTTTGAATTTTTATGAAATAATATAATTCAAAAGTAGCACATGAATTGTCATGTGCTACTTTTGAATTATATTATTTCATAAAAATTCAAAAGTAGCACATGACAGCATTACAATGCCAGTCCGAATGTAAGTGAAAGAATTTTTAATGGTGATAAACACCGTTAGTAAATCCTTCTGTAAATATAAAAGAGACATGATAAAAATTAAATTGAAGTTCTTTATGGTCCAGCACAGACTTGTCGAAACTTTAACACCAAGGAAACAAAAAATAGTTGAAGATCGACTGTCAAGTGGCAGAGACATGGATGATTGGTGGCCGAGAAGCTGACGATGGGCTCAAGACGAGATGCTGATTCGGTACTTATTCGTTAGCTTAGTGTTAAACTTTCGACAAGTCGGTAATGTATTCAATGTTTTCACCCAATGTTTTACTTTAATATTTTAGGGAACTCTTCCTTTTGTGTATCCAGTAAACAGATTTGAATTCTTCAATGGAACCAAAGTTAACCAGACGACACATTTACCTCGTGCCCCAACCATTATCGGTGTACAGGGCATAGAATCCGAACAGTGGTATGAATCGGAATTAAAGAAGCCTCATTTTGGAAGTATTGCGCCTACCGAGTTCCACGGTTACAATAATGAAAAGTCGTTCTTTCCATTTTGGAGTTCTGAGCCATATACAAATGTTATATCTATGTTGGCTTTATCAAAATATAATAATGCTGTAATAGGCTAGTTTTTGAATAAAGATATTATTTTTACTAGTTCCATATTCAGTTTTCTTCTTTACGTCTTCGATATTCTCCCTGGCAATAGTGCAGTGGAACGAAATAGAGAATTGTTAAGCCCGTCTTAAATATCATCTTTATATAAGGACCACCTGCTATAAGGGCCAAGAAAATTACATATTCCAATCGCTCTTAACTGATGTTATTTGAGCCTCCATATAAGGACCACGTGTACATAACGGTCACTTTTAAATGTTTCCTTTTCCTCATAAACATATTTGGCTGTATATGAGTTTTACCTCCTAGTCAATATCGACGCGGTTAGTTAATTATTGATGGAGGAAACCAAAGTACCGGGAGAATACCACCGACCTTCATCAATTTAACTGACAAACTTTCTCGCACTAATGTCTGTCACCCTAGGCAGTAGAGGCGCTGTTATTCTAATGCATGCGCATACCACACCTCCACTAAGGTCCCCTACAACCTGACTAGATATATATGATTCAATATAATCAGTGTATAACTGCTGAATGTACCGACATTACTTAGGGACACTCCTAGTTAAATAAGGGTGTGGTTGATTGTTTTTCATTGCATCGGGAAGTGTTGGGAACTTTTAGGTACAACAGTAACAAAGCAATTGTACCCGAACAAAATAGAAAATTCTCTTTGGAACGCCTCTGGATATTTACATACGACATTTTTATCTTCTATTTACCACAGTTACAAAGCCGGCTCAGCTGTTAATAACATATTTTACCAGTGATCATTTTACAGCACTAGACGGCCGTTTCGGAATAAAACTTATCAGTAGTGCTAGGACCAAAATTGTGAAACATTTTTTTATATCAAAATGTTAAAAAGATACCCAAAAGACCAAACGGATGCATTGCATTTCCGTAACATGATTTATTGTCGCGTTATTGACCACTGAGTATGTAATTGGGGACGGAGACCAGTTACCACAATGAAGTTATTTCTTCGTTTAGTTCATTCTAAACATGACATTATGCACATGCGCTGAACAGAACGGTTATTTTGTTGTTGTTTTGGATTGTATCTACTCAGTATTTGTCCATAAAAATCTTGTAATAGGACTTATTTAAGAAATCGGCACTCTGGAACAATTCGTTCAGTTGCAACGTCCTTGTTGAAAATTTGATTTGTACACCTTGCCGTATATATGCGACCCACGTGCGGCTTTCGATCACGAGTTTCGCTTGGTATAAGATGCATATGTCTGCCACTATATTTAAACAATCTCTCGCACTCTAGAAGAATATTTCAGCTGTAACACTATTGTTGAGAACCTGATTTAACATTAATTTTTTACGCAATTAACACAATTTCCACCCGTGAGTTCAGCACAGTACAATATATTTGGGTATATTTATTGACATCTCTCTGACCTTGTGGTAGGGATTTCAACATCCTTATTAAGTATTGAGTTTATCAGTTTTAAGTGTAACTAACTCCTTGCATATTTATTAGTTTGTTACAAATTAAATGAGATATCGATAAATGATTGGACAAAGTAAAAACAAAATACATAAATGATTAAACAGTGGCGTTTATTATGTATGAGTGAGATACCTTGGAAAACGAATCACTTTACGTTGTTAAACTTTTCTGACGGGTCTGTACTATAGCTATATAGCCCATGATAAGTCCATATCAGTATTATCGTTGTTTGAGATAACTTATTTATCAGTCTGGAGTAGCACCTACAGTATAGACCTGTCGAAACTTTAACACCGAACTAACGAAATAAGGACAAAGTTCGGGTGCCAAGCAACTGCGATATGGATAGCTAGTGGCCAAACAGCTGCGCAGAAATATACTACAGCTACTAAAATTCTGTCCAGATATACCTAATGAAGGACCGAGATGAGATTTGACATTGGCCTACTATTAAACTTTCGACAGGTCTGTATTGTACATGTCACATTCAAGTTAATCATCACTATTTTTACTTACAAGAATAATATCATTAATTCGATAGAGAGAAAGAGGAAAACAAAATGTGGCTTCAAAAGACGTCTTTCTTCCTTGTGATAACGTGCTTGGGTTTACAACCCGCCAACGGTGATGTAGATGAAACCATCCAGGATTTATCAGACCAAATAAGACTCATGCAGGTTCAGAGAAGTACAACAACAGCCAACCCACCTTTTTCATATTACAAAGACAGTGGGATGTACGAGAGTGACGTCAAAATGTATTTCCATGGAGATTCTGAAATGCATATGTTGCGGGACTCGATGTCAGTTTTTGACAATAATATGTTTGCTACATGTTGGATAACTATAGGCTTATTAGAAGCTCACAAGTAAAGTATAAATTTAATAATAAAGCTACTGTATGAAGCACGTGATTTGCAGTGTTTTTCCGCAGCATTTTCTGCTATTGCTTTTTGTCTTCCGCCTTTCGAAAAAGTGCCGGTATAAAAGTAGAACTTCCGTCTTTTCGTCCGTACATCTAGCCACTTGTCTGGGTCAAAACTATGAGGCACTATTTTACGAAAATTGATGCAAAACATCATAATTGTAGGAAATGTGCATATCACTGTTACCCAGTTGGTTAGCTTATTTTCGTATGGGTTATGGGGTTTTGTTAACAACAAACAGTAACTACGGGGAGGGTGTCCTAATTAAATGAACCTGCCCGTTTATTTATTTTTTTTAGCTTTTATTCGAAGTCACTATTTGTAGATAAGCGACACGTGTGACAAATCGATCTTTATCTGATAATCTCTCCCTGTTTCAATTTGAATTTTAAGACTTGCTAAAGTTTTGATATAAGAAATCTTTTGTTTGTTGGCTTACTTTAATACACACTGCGGGTATAGTCAGCTAGACAGGAGAATCTACCCTTCTGAAGGATTAGGCCTTACCTTATTTATTTCAATCAAATTATTAAATAATTAATTAATATCAAATGTTGCCTTCGTTCTTATAATAATATCATTTTCTTTCTAAGATAAAATGGGTGAGTTTCTAATCAACATTTATTTACCCGTGGTTGACATTTAATTTATTAGGTATGGAAAAGCACCGAGACCATCCAGCAAGCAAATGCAGTTAGCATTAGAAGCAATAAGTATGTACACGGACAGGAATCGTAACTATGTCAATTCTGTCATGAATTTCTGGCCTCAGGTGTATAACAGAACAGCGTATGCCTGGCAAAGTACACCACAGAATCTTGTTGCAGTTCTGGAATCTACTTTTGGAAAAAATTGGGACCTTATTGAAAAGATCTTGGAGGCTTTTGGTCAGACAGAACTAGAGGATATAATCAAATTTATATTGGGTACAAGGTAAGATTGCTGTAAATAATTGTTGGGAAATATTCGCGTCAGTTGTTTTTGGGTAGTAGTGACATTTCAGGTATTCTCGCATTTTTATTTTTGCGATCAGATGACAATCAGTGCAAATACGTTTTAATTTATATCGTAATTGAAAAAATCACGAATAATTAAATAAAGAATTGTTTTTCGTGTTTTGTTGCTCTCACGAATTTACGCGAAAATTAAATGAATGTGATTCTGACTTACATTATATAACGGTTCTTGGCAATTGTTTCTTCATATCAAAAAAAGCAAAGTAAAACAATGTTGCAGTGCGCTCTGGGTAATGTGTTTGAGCATAAGAATGCCGAAAGAACTGTTAATACCTATTTTCAAGTCTTGGTCAGACCCGACAGGGGTTCGTACCCGTGACCTTCTATATAAGAAGCGAACACTCTAACAACTGATCTACCATATTGTTCACTGCATCAGAATTTCACGTACGAGTAATAATTATATTGATGTAATTACTTACTCCCATACATTATCTTTTCAGGGAAGGTTATCTCACAGTGTTTAGGATACCACCAGATTTTGACGACAGTTTCGTGAATATTGGTTTGGGGAGCATTTTGAAGGAAATGTCAGACAAGTTTCCCGATGCATATGCACAATGGGCAAAAACAAACTCAAATTTAACCTCAGTGCTCGATGCAGTGAAGAAGTATGCTTACCGACCTATGTCTAATGATAGTCGGGTAAACACCATTGATCCAAGGACTTATTTTCATGTTAGGAAGTTTCTTATGAATGCATCTATGAATAACGAGGACATAGCACTAGTATCTACATGGGTAGGTTTCTTAAGATCACCTTACACCATTCTGATTTACTTTCTTAACTTTTTCTTAAAGAGGTCCATAAATGAAATATTTTTTAGTTATTATACCTAAAACTTTCCCGTTGTTTTAATGTTATGTGATGTTATTAAATCACCAATTTACTCAACAATAAAAAACAACGCATTTCCTGATTTCTTAAAATAAAATTTTCCCGGGGAGACATCGGACTCCCTAGTGATCCGGGGACTTTGATACTTCAGTTCAGGCCCTTTGGGAGTGAACACAATTTAGACAACCGATAAGCATACTCGTCGATTTTTTGTTTGCAACGCCATTGTGTTACAAGATTGCCAAACTACTTTCAAATATTAGAGAATGGACTCTAAAAAAATACATAATGTGTTTAAAACAAATCGACCAAAAATCATCGTCGCTTTGATCGGACGCCTCCAGCACTGTTTACACTGTAACAGTTTACGTGCTATTTTAAAATATTATCTTTAAAAAGGCATATATTATTATTTCAATATTTGATTTAAATTTGAACAGTTGTAATATTATGTTTTCTAGCAATTCCTAGTCCTAAAGTAACACCTTTGCTTGAGCAATCTACAATGTATAACGACAAGTAGTTCCATTATGTCTTCTATAGAATGAGATTCGAATCGCAACACGAGATACACGTACCCATAAAGTATACGTATGTGCGGGATTATTTCCAAAGGCTTTATTCTTGCATGCTTCAATGGGGTTCGCCGCTGTACGCCGTGACACACCCTGACGTTTTTGGAGAACAACTATTTCCATTGAATATGTAATTCACGTAAAACAGCGTTATTCTAGGAACATAAACATTTTCTATAACGTCTCGCACAAACATAAAGAGGTGTCGATCATGTGTTACATAGACGAACACCATTCTACATCGTTTGACACAAACGTTATCGGGTGTGTATCATGTGGAAGACAGATGTACCCATTCAACAAGGTATAGAGACTTTTTCGATTGACTTTTTAAATATATTTTCCTGGAAATATCAATTGTTTTGCATTAAAGCTGCAATTTTTTTGTATATACCACTTTTTAAGCGTTTTCATTTAAGATATAGAATGCATTATTTGGTGTTTTTTTCAAAGGCTCAAGATCTTCAAGAAGTGCGGACAGCTTTCTATAAAGGCGTGGCTATGCCACTCAATATTAACAATGTAGACTGTACAGTTGCCGCCAATACCATATATGGTATAACCAATGGTATATTATCCGGTCTTCTTAAGGAATCCGTTCTAGACGATCCAGAAATACAGGTAAACATTTATATGTTTTTTTCCTTTTTATTAAAGAGGTTGGAATGAAATACAATTGATTGGTTGAATGTACATGTACGAGGTTTTATGTGACGTTCCAGTCAAGAATACTTCACTTCACGTCTATATGTAGAAGTCACCAGCTAGAAATTTTTATTTTTGCAGTGCACTTGGGACAATGTGCAGGAAGGGTTCTCGCAGGAGTGACACGGATCGTCGGTTTAAAAGGTTTCTTCAGAAGGGCCCCGCATGACTTTTATTTCAACATTAAGTATTGACTTGGAATAATTCGAGACTGGATGTGTGGGTGCTTCAAATTTACTGACATAAGTCGGATTACGGATTACTCGGCAGTTTCCGTGCCAAGCGATAATATTGCAATATCCCATAGCAACGTTGGCCGCTGTTTCAAACACTGTAAATTGTTTCATACCACGTGATCAGAAATTTAACAATAATAGATTTAAAAAATTTCTGTGAGGTATAGTTGTCAATATAAGCAGAAATTAATGTTCGTTGATCTTTTATTTGGGAATTTTAGACAGATTATACATTTTAACGAATTCGTAAATTTTATTCGTTGCGTACATTATACTGATTTCATGCCAAAATGCATGTAATTGTTACAATAAGACATATAAATGTTATCTTTATTTATATTTTCTTTACAGCAAATTTATAGAAACACGTCTCACCTGATTGCATTTGAAATTGACACAAGTTTTACTGACCATAAAGATCTGGCACTTACATACTACCCATCGGAGTACGAGTTTTACTGGTTTGTCGCCAGAACCTACACACAGATACAAAGTTGTTCAAAAAAGAAAAAGATCCATCCAGTGAGTCCATATATTTTTTATTGTCCGTTAAAAAATGAAGTAAAACTGACTGAGGCCACATTTCCATTAAGACCTTTATTTGAATGCCCTTTTGTTTCATATTCAACCAAAATAACCATAATATAAAGATTGTCTTTGAAATCCACAGTTGTAAGTCCCATGGGTTCCTTAATATACAAGTTTAACTTAATTTCTAAGGTCCTATAGACATGTGCCCTTTAAAAACATTTATTATATAATCTACTAAATAATCCATGTAATACGGTCATACAATAAAAATCGTATTGAATGAGTGTGACGTCATAAAAGCATAAAGTCATTCTAGAGTGACGTCACACAATTGACCTAATCCACAGTTGTTTGTTTCATTTGACACTGTTTGTTGATTCTAATTTAAGCTGCTACTTTTGTACTTTTCTTCTAAAAAGAAGATACATTGTATTTAAATTGAAAATGTTTGTTTTGTTTTTGTATCCTGCGGACAGACTGTTGTTTACTTTTAATATTTCAGCAGGATTAATTTTGGCGCATGTACACATTTACGTGAACTTGTTGTGTTTCGGTCAATCAGCTGTCAAGGCTCGTTGCATAAAAAAATATTCAATTCGTTTAATAAATTCAATATTTAAGGAATGACATTTACTTTGACTGTACTGCATGGAGTTATGCAGTAGAATGGACTGTCTCAAATCACCATGAAAGCCTATATTTACAATCATTTGTAACTTTTCAAATAAACACAAAATATAAACTGACATTTTAACACTTTTCATAAAAGAAAAACAACTATAACTACCTCGTTAAAAATTGACTGTTCCAACTGTCGGCATCATTGACGTATCGCCGGCCACGCCCACAATGTTCCGACAAAGGCTGACATCACGGTACCAAAGCAGCGTCACGGCAACTAATGACGTACAAGTATCAGTGACGTCATTAAACGGTACAATTCAGGCTGAGTTTTCATTCCTTTTGCGTGTAATTTAAGCATCCCAGGCCTTTGTCGGAACATTATGGGCGTGGTCAGCGATCATAGAATAAACTCGCGTGCTCCATTCAACTGCATCGAGTCATGAAGTAGAATCGAGGTCAAACACTGCATTGAAGCAAAAACAATGTTATTGTAAAATTTACATAAACACTCCTGCAAGATCCTCTATTTATATAGAGGACTTTATATATTTCTTAGATCCCATGGATGGTCTATATATACAGGTTTTATCGATTTCCCTCGTCTTGTGTTTTCTTTATTTACAGAATTGACTTTATTTTAAGTATATCATTATTATTACCTCGATACAAATATTTCATTTATTACACAAGGAAAGAATTATTTTGATTTAGTCTATAAAAAATATTTTCAAAATACCCACTCTGTTAGAACTTTAACCTAGACCCATAGGAAAAGGGGGCAGGGGAGGGACTAACCTCAACACTTGTTTTATTTAGTTTTCATTCATTCACTAAGACATGTAAGGCAGTAAGCCCCAATACAACTTTGCTGCCACGAGCCTGTATCCAACGGTGTTTTCCCCGAACGCCTACTTGCATACTTAAACGATATTTAAATGAGATGAGTTAAGTCCCTCAAGAAGGCCCCTTAATCCCTAAACTAATTACTTGTTTGTTTTAATCGAGTAGGCGTTCTTGGGATAAACTTACCAACATAATATGTACATCAAGTCGATCACGACAAATGCTTCAATGCGGCATTTTTATATATATATTTAAGAAATGCTCCATGGAAGCCACCTCGTGATGTATTCTTCCTCATGTCAACTCCGGCCCGTGTATTATTCGACGGTAGTACATTTTACTATTTATTTGCAAAAAATGCCCATTGAAACAATTTGGCTGTTGCGATTACTCAATCTATTGAAATAAACGATTTTATTAATTAAAAATTACCTCGCAACCATGACGTTATAAGATGAGTAACGTAATAAGGTAGTACGTCATTAAAACGGAACAACCATGGGTTATCGTTTGTTTTACCACGAATGGCTCTCTTCATGTTTCATATGAAGGAAAACGCGGGTCATGTTAGAATGTGACTCTAATCACATCGTAATAACTTCGTACAGTACGTGTAAATCGTTATGAATATATAAAAGATTTTGGCATTCTAACTAGAACATAAACACATTTGGGAGCAATATAAAAAGACTTAGCAATTCCATCGTTCCTCAACACAATTCACCTTATAATGACAAGATCGAACTACTTTATGTCGTGAAGTTTGAAAACAACCATGGTTTGCCCAATTCATTTACCATGTTTACTTTGTGTTGTGTTGTCAGTGATTGGCGTGAAGCGCCGTCTTATGGATGAGAGTGCCTCTCATCGGCTAGACAGGAATCCACACTTGGAGCAGATCCTGGTATAAGTTCGATTGCCAGAAGTCAGTGGATTTCCTGGTACTCTGATTTCCACCAGGATTTTGACTGGGGCGTAAAACACTTTTCCTCAATGAGTGTCGTATTTATTTGTACGTCTTTATTTTTCCATAAGGACTTACTATGAATGCGTACATGTATAACTTAAGTTGATACTTCAATTCAATCAAATATGAACATTTTTAAATATAGCATGTTTGACTATTTTTCAGGTTATGCAAGAAATAAAGGATTTATTTGGACAAGTTCTCAAAGGAAAAGTTACACAGTTGATAACGGACTCGTATAAAATTGAAATAGATGACAGAATTTACTGGGATGATTTCCTTGGTAACGGAGATAAGAATTCAAACAACCAAACAATGGTATGTTGCATGTATTCGTGGTTCTATAAACTCTCTTCCTGTGTTTTGTCGTACTGAGTTCATTTGGTAGCAAGAGCTTTTGGGCGTTGGAACTTCGGTCTAACAAAATAGATCTAGGTCATTCAAAATGAAAAAAAATAATTCATTTCCGGAGAGGCATTGTCGCTACGGTAGCTCAGTTAGTCAACTTGTGTTTGGAATCTTTGCGTTTGAATACTGTCCGGGTTTTAAAGACGGGAACGTAGTAAGTAACTGTTCTTTCGCCGTCCCTGTCATTGTACTGGGCACACTGCAAAAATCAGATTTCTGCTACTTCACTCATAGCTAATGGTGTCCCGATATACGTGAAATACTCCTGATTGGGATATAAACCCCATTTATTTAATTAATCAATCAATAACACAATCAATCAATCAATCAATCAATCACAGTCTCTCTGCTACAATCAATGATTTATAAAAACGTCAGTTAAGATTATAATACAGTTATTTAAAGCGTAGTCTTCCTTATACATTTTGTCGACACAACTATTCGACTGGATAATAGCAGTAACTGGTTAGAGTGTGGACTAGCGCGCTTGGCAAACGTGCATATTTTATGACTCCCTGATTGGGAACGGCTTATTGCTAGTTGTAAGTGTTTTATGTATCGAGGTTTACTGAGTACCACGTCAATCGTTTGCAATAAATTAGATATTGCTATGACCAATACGTTTGTAACTATTCATTAAAAGTGCAACAATTTTGTTTTCAGGAGAGGGGCGAGGATCGTATATTTACCACTGCTATGGCTATTAACACACTGATGACGATCTGGACTGTGCATGATGACGTCAGAGATAGACTCATTTGGGAGCAAGGTAATAATATGTTCATTCTAATCACAAACGCTTCTCGTCTAGATTTTAAATGCATTATATAATTATGATAATTTAGAAGTACATAATCATCTTGGCCCTTCGTATATATCTCGGCAGCTTTTAAGCCAACTGCTATAAATCGCTCAGTAACTTTTCGACCATCGACCAACAGCTTCGACTCCGTTTCGTTTTCGACAACCCTGTATTATATTATTTAGTTTCAGAGAGCATTTAGGAACTGCAGTTCGGTTTTTCTGTTTGTTCCTGTAAAGTCTTATCCGCTCCATAACTTTCACATCATTGATCAAACGTGGCTCAAATGTATACCAACATAAGATGATGTGTCGCGTTGGAAATTTAGTTGTGTATGTCAAAGGTCAAGGTAACAATGTCAAATATTTGTTGGAGGCGTTTTTTTCATCAGTTCTAGTTCAAAACTGAAATGTCAGGGATGAAATATTTGGCAAGCCAAATGCATTTATGAAAAATAAGTTAAACATATCCATTTATACATATTACAAAATCAAACAACTAAAAATAAAGTAAGTAAACAATGAACTTCTCCATAGGGTTACTGATCGACAAAACTCAATCAACGGAGCCAATTAAAAATACGATAAAACGAAATGAATAAATAAGCTAAAATCACGCTTAAAAACTATAAACTCTCTCACTCTCTTTTTAAACTATCAACTTTATCTTAAAACGACTTTTTACAGATACACCATTTAAGGTTTTTGAAACTGTCAAACAAGGAGTTAACTGGTTAGATATTCAGGCTCTTGGTGGTGAATTCAAACCATGGAATGCATTTTTCTCTGGTTCACTCAAAGGATTTATTGTAAGTTTCTATTACACGGTTTATATTTGTTCTATCTTTGTCTTGTTCTTGTTCTGTTCTATTTGTCATAAAAATACAAATTACAAATACTTATTCACCGTCATGACAATATTGTTGATAAGTATGATGTCTTTGTATCCAATTGGAATTCCCGATATATTTGACGTTACATGATAGTCCCAAGTTCTATTACTTCTCAATTTTGATTTCACACATGTACTTACCCTTCCGGAACAACCGGCCTCACATCTATGGTGGATAATCACATGTTTATTGTTCAACGTTTGTGCTTCATATGATGACTTTGGCTACTTTCGATTACATAATATTATTGCATGTTTACCCTGTGTGCAAACGTTTTAGAATATAGAAAGAACCGAAACAAATAAACTTAGGAAAAGCAAAGGCGGTCAAAAGCAAAACAGTGAACCATGGTAAACTTGTGGTTATTGGATTACCGTTTATGGTAAGTTTGTAATATACACTATTTTGTTGACATGTGATTCGTTGTAAAAGGTCTCCACGAAATTTGGTGCACCCCAGAGGTTAATGAGTCCGTGGTATAATGTTGATATTATGTTTGGAGTCATCGAAGAATCGAGATTGTGTTACTGAAAAAATGTATAAACTATTCGAAAATTGGGATACCACGAAAATTATTAATTTCGCGGTTTAATGCTAAAATTGTTTATTTCAGTCCTCGAATCCATTGTGCTACCCGAAAAATGTATACGAGTACCTTAACGGCACAGAGATAAACAGAACAGAAACACTCAGAACTATGGCCTATACGTTAGGTATACAAGGAATTCCGGCGGAAGAATGGTATGAGAACGAGTTTAAAACCCCGTGTTATGGACAAACTGTTCCCAAAGTATTCCCGGGCTACAATAATGATCCCAGTTTTTGGCCCTTCTGGACTTCAGAACCTTACACATATACAATATCTATGTTAGCCATGTCAAAATATCGAAATGCTGTTATTGGGTGATAAATACGGGCGTGAGAGAAAGAGAGAGAGAGACTTTAATGGTCTATTAAGGATGATCAGCACATATTGCATGACAACATTTTCCATAGTAGTCCGACTAATCAGCTACTGAACACCCATTTTAAATTTTGTCTTGTTGGGAGATTATGCATACAAAAGTTATAATGAGGGTTCAAAAGACTAATTGGTCCGACTACTAGTATTTACTTAGCACTACAAGAAATTTATGAAATGTAGGATTAAACGCATAGGAAAAAAGACAGTTTGACATCATGACAAGAAACAACTAGAAATGAATTTACAAGAATAAGAAGACGGTAGATTTGATTAAAAAGCATTTTGACCAATGTTTTATTGATTATTTTTTACAACAAACTAAAACTGTCAAGACGTTTTATATTGCAATCTATCAAATGATATAACACACGTTTAAAATTATGTTTTTATTCTCACAAAAACACTTCAAAATCTGAATAATAATAATAATAATTATCATTATTATTATTATTATTATTATTATTATTATAATGTTTATGGTGTTTATTTGTAAGAGCTTTTGAACCGGACTGGGAATTATGCTGAGTGTTATTCAAGGAATTATTTAACCATTGAACTGTCTAGAAATGGCGTTTATAGTGCTATAACGCCCATTGTCGTGTAATGCAAACTGGATAACGCACGAGCGCGTGTTATGTTTAGTAAGATTACATAAGCATCAAATGTTACGTCACTTAAGCAGTGGTACATGTAATCATATTCCTATAATTACATTAGGTCTTAAACAAAGTTTAATACAATTAAACATCACAAATGTAAATGTACGATACACCCCTGTCTATTTAGACTAGTGTTTAAGGTCCCTACGCTTTACACAAAGAGCATCTATATAAAGACCACCTGTCTATAAAATCCAATATAGGATACACACGCATGCTTTACTGTATTTGATAATTAGATTGTATTTGCTGATGTTGTATATACACATAATTTTACACGATAAGGTGAACACAAGCACTACTGGCAAATGGTTTAATACTTCATATTTGAGGACATCTTAAATACGTGCATGCACACAATGGTATCAGTTGAATAATATACATATATACCACATGTACATATACACGTATACCTATTGAAAGTTTAACACAAAGCTGACGAATTAGTGACGAATCGATAGCTCATCTTGGTCATTCTTTAGAATGTTTAGTGCCTATATACCGGAAGCTTTTCAGCAGCTGTTGTTTATTTCTTGGCAGTATTTCGGTGACCGGCTATCCATATCTTGATTCAATTTCGTTAGCTCAGTGTTAAACGTTCGACTGGCCTGCAGTGTATAAATGTATGTAAAATATTTGCCTATGCACAATGGAATCGGTTGAATAATTATATGGGATGAATTTGTGACACATTTAAATACTTACACCTCTGTATCATAGGATTCGTTTATATGGGAATTTCTTCTAAGTACAAAATACAGATTTTACCATTTGCAAATATCATTCTTACAATAATTTATTGAAAGATTTGACCCAACACCAATATTAATACTAGAATGGAATGGAGTAATGGAGTTTACACCCCCTGGTCATGTTTTTAAACAATAAAATTCTTAAAGTACATGGCGATGCATGTACCAATAAACATAAAGACACCGATACGGGATCCAAACCTGCGTCGCCTGGGCATTTTTACGTCGTGTAAAATTCCACAAGGATTCACATACTATGTTTGGTGGAAAAATAACAATTGTAAAATCAAATTATAAAGTAATATTTTATACTTTGGGAAAAATCGAAAGAAGATCGATATTACACAATCTAATACCTAAAAGTGTATCAGTTTTGAAGTACGTTTCTATTTTATATAGCAGCAAACGTAATTGCAAATATGATATAATTTTGAGTCCCTGGTTATCAATGACATACCTTATATACTAGTATATACAACAATATCATCACATAATACATGTTCACATTCAGTCTGTATATTCTAACACATAAACCATCCCTTTAGATGTTCCTATCAGCAGATGTTCTTCGGAATCGAATGCCAAAGCAGAAACTGCTGGTGGATATTGGTCCGTTTTCGGATTCAAATAATTCAAAAGTACACCATCAGCATTAAGAACATGTAAAATATGGTTATTACCATCGGATACAACTAAATTATCGTTACCAAGGCAACACAGATCTCCTGGGTGGAACGGGTTTTGCATTTCTTTGCATTGCGTTCCATTATAAACAAATCGTCTGCTACCATTCTGCGGAACGCATACTAACCTTCCTTCTCGGTGAGATGTTCTGTCCAGTACAATAACATCTCCTAAGCTGTTTTCGACAATTCTCTGAGGTCGAATAAATAAATGTTCTTTTTTATCGTCGAACTCGTATCTTTGTTCGATGGACCCAGAAGGAGACAATCTCAAAACCGCCCTCGTGTTGCCACTATCGACGTTATACGGCCGACCATCAACCATCCCGGTATAAACATGTCCAGACCTCGAAACATATAAGCCAAGAGGATAGAACGGTTCCATATTAATAAAATCTGAGCAGTTACCACTTAAGTCTATCTTCCATACTTGTTGTGCTCTGTTTGGTACCACAAGCAAACTGCCATCCGATGTTGTATCAATATTATAGATTTTAACATCCAGAGAAAACGATCTTTTTAATTCACCGCTCCTTGTAACTAATTGAATACTTGTGTCATTATGTGACGCAATCCAGATATTATCACCATTTGGAAGTATACATCGAACAGAAGAGGAGTCGCAATACTGAAACGATGAAGAAATATTCAATTGTCTTTCAATTATTTCTTCTGGAATTTCACAATCTGATGCTTTATTTGCATCTTGTAAATCTTCGTCATGGATACAACCAAAAACACTGTTAAGCATTTTTTCACTAGAATCCCCAGATACAAAATCTGAAATCTTTAATATTGGAATTTCTAGATTTGTCTCCTTTATACTGTCAAGTGCTGAATTTAGATCCATGCTAAGCTGGACAATTTCAATGTCAAAAGGAGATTCTAATTTCTCAGTGTAAGAATGTAAACAACCACTTAAACGTTCTAAACAAACGTTCACCGTCTCTTCAACTTTCTTAATGTCACCCAAATGATTTTCCTTCATTGTGCTTATTGTATCAAGTAACTGGTTCCTGAGTTCATCAAATTTGGCTTTTAATTCTTCCGTCCTGTTGTTCACTTTCTCTGCCAGCGAGTCTATTGCAGTTTCAAATTCGCTAGTCAAACACGTAATCTCATTTTGTTTCTTCTGTAATGTTTCTAAATATTCACTTCGTGCATCTTCGGCTAAAGTCGGAAGAGTCTTCCTCAGATCATTTGCGGCAATTTTAATGAGACTAAAATGATGGCCATCGTGTTGATTACAGATGCATTCATTACATACCAGTATCTTACATCCCTTACAATATAACGTCATCTCTTCATCTTTGTGTAAATCACAAAATTTATCCCGCATGCTTAATGTTGCTGTAGTTTGTTCCATTATCGATAAAGCTCATTGAAGAATTCCCGAAATGTTTTAGCCCACGTTAAACTTCGGTATAGGGGAGATAGACAAATCGATCGATCTAGTAGCTGATTCTCTTCGAAGGTTTCTTCTCATTTATTTTCTCTCGTTGCAGTTTTTCCTTACAAACACTTGGTCTTAAATTCCTATGATCGAAAATGATTCTATGTGTTACCTTGTTTTTACACTTCCTTATTTAAATATAAACCGTGTTATCTTTTCCAGTAATTGTCGTATGAATGCAATTTAACCATATTTTACATTTTACTATGTATATAAATGCAAGCTAACCTTTAACTACATGTAACACGTATACCTCAAACACGACAAGTTATAAAAGTTCCTGTCCTCTGTATTTAAATATACAATATGTCATTGCAGTCAGAAGTCAAGTTCTATCAAGTCTACAGTTAATAATGTCCACATTGTGATATACACTAGTATACAATACATACTGTGTGTCAACTCCAGCTATGTTTTATGTGTACGTTGGAAAAAATGCAAGCGTTGCAGCCACTGATGTAATATGTAATAATATGCATGTACATGAAAAGTTGAACCGAAAATGTGACAAGTTGGGTTTATTATAAAACACGAACATTCTAGAAATGACGTACGATACCGGCTTACTGACCTACCAACTGCATTTAAAATGCATTACATATAGCCCTTCAAGCTTAACCACCATATCTTTGTTGACTTGGTTTAAACATACATTTATTTTAAACATGCGTTAATGTAATCTTACTTACATTGTTTGACTGATTAAAGAAAAATGTCCCAGATAGTTTGTGTAAACAAATATTGTAGTATGACTAGGTAACTAATTACAGTGTACATACAGTACGGACCTGTGGAAAGTTCAACGCTTAAAATACGGACCTGTCGAAAGTTCAACGCTTAAAGTACAGACCTGTCGAAAGTTCAACACTTAAAGTACAGACATGTCGAACGTTTAACACTTAAAGTACAGACCTGTCGAAAGTTTAACACTTAAAGTACAGACCTGTCGAACGTTTAACACTTAAAGTACAGGCCTGTCGAAAGTTTAACACTTAAAGTACGAACCTGTCGAAAGTTTAACACTTAAAGTACAGACCTGTCGAACGTTTAACACTTAAAGTACAGACCTGTCGAACGTATAACACTTAAAGTACGAACCTGTCAAACGTTTAACACTTAAAGTACGAACCTGTCGAACGTTCAACGCTTAAAGTACGAACCTGTCGAACGTTTAACACTTAAAGTACGAACCTGTCGAAAGTTTAACACTTAAAGTACAGACCTGTCGAAAGTTTAACACTTAAAGTACGAACCTGTCGAAAGTTTAACACTTAAAGTACAGACCTGTCGAAAGTTTAACACTTAAAGTACGAACCTGTCGAACGTTTAAACTTAAAGTACGGACCTGTCGAAAGTTTAACACTTAAAGTACGAACCTGTCGAAACGTTTAACACTTAAAGTACGAACCTGTCGAACGTTCAACGCTTAAAGTACGAACCTGTCGAACGTTTAACACTTAAAGTACGAACCTGTCGAACGTTCAACGCTTAAAGTACGAACCTGTCGAACGTTTAACACTTAAAGTACGGACCTGTCGAAAGTTTAACACTTAAAGTACGAACCTGTCGAACGTTTAACACTTAAAGTACGGACCTGTCGAAAGTTTAACACTTAAAGTACGAACCTGTCGAACGTTTAACACTTAAAGTACGGACCTGTCGAAAGTTTAACACTTAATGTACAGACCTGTCGAAAGTTTAACACTTAAAGTACGAACCTGTCGAACGTTTAACACTTAAAGTACGGACCTGTCGAAAGTTTAACACTTAAAGTACGAACCTGTCAAACGTTTAACACTTAAAGTACGAACCTGTCGAACGTTCAACGCTTAAAGTACGAACCTGTCGAACGTTTAACACTTAAATTACGAACCTGTCGAACGTTCAACGCTTAAAGTACGAACCTGTCAGACGTTTAACACTTAAAGTACGAACCTGTCGAACGTTCAACGCTTAAAGTACGAACCTGTCGAACGTTTAACACTTAAAGTACGAACCTGTCGAACGTTCAACGCTTAAAGTACGAACCTGTCGAACGTTTAACACTTAAAGTACGGACCTGTCGAAAGTTTAACACTTAAAGTACGAACCTGTCGAACGTTTAACACTTAAAGTACGGACCTGTCGAAAGTTTAACACTTAAAGTACGAACCTGTCGAACGTTTAACACTTAAAGTACGGACCTGTCGAACGTTCAACGCTTAAAGTACGGACCTGTCGAAAGTTCAACGCTTAAAGTACAGACCTGTCGAACGTATAACACTTAAAGTACGGACCTGTCGAAAGTTCAACACTTAAAGTACAGACCTGTCGAAAGTTCAACGCTTAAAGTACGGACCTGTCGAACGTAACACTTAAAGTACGAACCTGTCGAAAGTTCAACGCTTAAAGTACGGACCTGTCGAAAGTTTAACACTTAAAGTACGGACCTGTCGAAAGTTCAACACTTAAAGTACAGGCCTGTCGAAAGTTTAACACTTAAAGTACGAACCTGTCGAACGTTTAACACTAAAAGTACAGACCTGTCGAAAGTTTAACACTTAAAGTACAGGCCTGTCGAAAGTTTAACACTTAAAGTACAGGCCTGTCGAAAGTTTAACACTTAAAGTACGAACCTGTCGAACGTTTAACACTTAAAGTACAGACCTGTCGAAAGTTTAACACTTAAAGTACAGGCCTGTCGAAAGTTCAACGCTTAAAGTACGGACCTGTCGAACGTATAACACTTAAAGTACGAACCTGTCGAAAGTTCAACGCTTAAAGTACGGACCTGTCGAAAGTTTAACACTTAAAGTACGGACCTGTCGAAAGTTCAACACTTAAAGTACAGGCCTGTCGAAAGTTTAACACTTAAAGTACGAACCTGTCGAACGTTTAACACTTAAAGTACAGGCCTGTCGAAAGTTTAACACTTAAAGTACGAACCTGTCGAACGTTTAACACTTAAAGTACGGACCTGTCGAAAGTTCAACACTTAAAGTACAGGCCTGTCGAAAGTTTAACACTTAAAGTACAGACCTGTCGAAAGTTTAACACTTAAAGTACGAACCTGTCAAACGTTTAACACTTAAAGTACGGACCTGTCGAAAGTTTAACACTTAAAGTACAGACCTGTCGAAAGTTTAACACTTAAAGTACAGGCCTGTCGAAAGTTTAACACTTAAAGTACAGACCTGTCGAAAGTTTAACACTTAAAGTACGAACCTGTCAAACGTTTAACACTTAAAGTACGAACCTGTCAAACGTTTAACACTTAAAGTACAGACCTGTCGAAAGTTTAACACTTAAAGTACGAACCTGTCAAACGTTTAACACTTAAAGTACGGACCTGTCAAACGTTTAACACTTAAAGTACGGACCTGTCGAAAGTTTAACACTTAAAGTACGAACCTGTCGAAAGTTTAACACTTAAAGTACAGACCAGTCGAAAGTTTAACACTTAAAGTACAGACCTGTCGAAAGTTTAACACTTAAAGTACAGACCTGTCGAAAGTTTAACACTTAAAGTACAGACCTGTCGAAAATTCAACGCTTGAAGTACAGACCTGTCGAAAGTTTAACACTTAACAGGATAGCAAACAGGATGATACTGAAAACGCACTTGTAGTATAGCGAGCCAGACAGAGGAGGCTTTTTGATGACCACATGCTTGCCATCAATAGCTGCCAAACAGTGAGGAAAATGCCACCGCGTATAGAATCCATCAGCAATTTATCTCCATCCATCAGGGGTTGAAGGGGCTGTCGTGACTTCATCTGCATACTCGTCGAATAGGGCCTGACACACTTTCCTGATCACTACAGATGAAGTGTTTTCAGACACCCTCCCTCTATACTGCATGTCGGAGTACTTGGTGCCAGACACAAGATGACGGAGAGTAGCTGACAACTTGAAACCTTCTTCCAGTGGCTCCCTGTACCAGTTATACTGCCTCCTGATTCTCCCTCTGACTCTCTCAAGAATTTCATCGTAGATTTCATGGGGCATGCAGAGAAATTTCTTACAAGCCGAAGGGTCTTCTCTTCAAGGCTCAACCGACAGCTGGTCGTAGATTCCAAACGAATGCTTACTTTAGGCTGTGAGAGACGTTGTTATCCGTAAGCAGGCGCCTTAGACTACCATAATGCGTTTGGTCATTTGCGATAATGTTTGCACTCCCAAGTACCTCTTTGAAAGACAGGATAAAATTTGCATAGAATCCTTTATAAATTATATTAGTATTACTGAATATTATAGAGATAGTTGTACCTTTATAAATATTAGTACTTCTTTTACTAACTCATTGTCGAAACAAAATTACAAAATGCATGTACTATAGTATTAATCGAATAGAAGAAATATTTACAACTGAACTAGAAAAACTGCGAGCCACAAGCTTACAATACCCCCCCCACTCCAAAAATCCATCGGATCAAATTTTGAAATAGGAGGTGCACATCTACATTATCATGATTATATCACAAAGATTGTGTGAAAGTTTCATGAAAATCCATTGAAGAGTTTAGGAGGAGTTGCGGATAAGAGATATGTACCCTAAGGTGTAACGGAAGGACGGACGGACGGACGGACGCACGGACGGACACCCCTATCACTATATACCCACCACTTTTAAAACATGGGCTTGGACAACAGCCAATAGATCCCATTGCAATAGCAAGAAACAACACTACTAGTAATTGAAATAAAACAAAGACAAGAAGAGACAAACATATTTGGATCAATGAATATAAAATTCCTGATTTTTGACGAGCATTGGAACAAATGACCAGTGATGTGCTTACAATACAATTAGAGGAAGGAAGCATTGACCAGAATAAAGTACATGTAGTTACCAACTGAAATAAAATATGTACTGGGAAACAGCAAACATAAATCCAGGGCTACATCGCGATATAAATTAAAGATAGAAACAAGACACGACAAAGACATACAGGAAGCACTGATTACTAAACTCCAAACTTTGGACGGACACTAGGGTTGATACATGTACAGTCGAAATTACGTTTAAAAATTATTGGATTGTCCTCAACCATCTCACTTATTTCACAAAGTAATTGCAAATATTTATCAATCACCCGCCACCTGTTGTATTGTTTATGGGTCAACACAATAGATGACCTGATATGATAAGTATGGTTATTTGTTGTGTGCCTTATTATTACATTTTACGTTTCTGATTCTAATAGATCCTATGACTAATTATAAGGGAAGTGGAGTATTGGCGATTTACGCCCCAGTCAAGAGTATTGCACTCATATCGGGTTATGTCCCTGATGAAGGAGGAAAACGGAGTACCGAGATAAACCCATTAGCCTTTGCCAAGGAAAGTGACAAACTTTATTAAATTAGGATCAGTCTAGTGTGATTCTAACCTAGGCAGTGAGAGGTTTTGTGATCTGTACATGTGTGTGCTTTAGACCATGGTCCTCACCAGACTACGGCGGAATGAAGTAATGGCGTTTTATGTTCCAATCAAGATTATTTTACCTATATCAAGGTGATTGAGTTGGTGGAGTAAATCAGAGTATGGTGAGAACCTCCATGATATATGAAAAGTAAATTGACAAACTTTCTCGCACAAGAATCTCCTCCGGACGATTCGAACCTAATCATTGAGAGGCGAAGTAAAAATGCGCTTTAAATCATTTGGTCAACGAGGCAGGAAATATTCCAGATCGTGTTTTGGGTTCAGAAAGTTTTTTCTTCAACAGAATTAAAACAATTAAGACTTGAACTATCTCTTGAGAGCCAAATATCCCCGTTCCCAACATCTACAAAGGTTTAATGTGATATGACCTTGGTTCAAGGTCATGTCACACCTATGGCCCATGAAGTTTTATGGCAGTCCCCCAAAGCAGCTATAAGATATGGCCCGGACACGATTTTCCCGCCCCGCGACCTTTCCGATATGACCTTGGTTTAAAGTTAGACCATGGAAATTATTCATGTGAAGTTTTATGACAGTCGTCCAAAGCATATATGGCATATTGCCCGGACACCTTTTCCCGCCCGCGACCTTTCTAATATGACCTCGGTTCAAGGTCATGTTACACTTTGGATCATAAAGATTATTCATGTGAAGTTTTATGACAGTCGTCCAAACTGAGCAGCTATGAGATATGGCCCGGAAAAGATTTAACACGGACAGACAGACGGACACGGTGATTCCAATATAATCCCCTCAAACTAGTTTCGGGGGGTGGGGGTGGGGTATAATAATCAAATATTTTAATTACGCATGCGGCTCAGTTGGTAGAGCGTCTGACTCAAGGTCTAATGGTTGTGGGTTTGAATCTGACAAGAGAATTTGTGACCTTCAGCAAGTTACTTCATTTGACAAAGCTGTTGACTTATTCGGTGTCCGAGGACAATGGACTGGTGGGGCTGCAATAAAGGTTGTGGGTTCGAATCCTGACAGGAGCATGTTGTGATCCTAAGCAAGTTACATGTATTTCATGTGACATAGCTACCGACATATTCGGTGTCCTGATACTTAACTGGTGGGACTACAACTTCTGCAACTGCTGTCTCAGTGAGCTAGCACCTAATACCGCCCAGTGTGTGCTAGTACAAAGCAGGCAGACACATAATATGTCCTGCCAATTATCAATGGTTACAAATGTTTCCTACTGTGAACTAGCTGACAATAGCATCACAGGGTGAAATACAAAGATGTGCCAACATAAACGTAAGACTTACTTAAGGTATCTAATCATGCTAATATAGTGAGAGAAAAATTAACATCAAAGACAACATTCAATGTAAAACCATTTTATTGTTCAACTATAGTAATCTCAAAACGATAAAAATACACCTTTTTCCCCAGAAAGCCATATAAACAATATGTTACAGGAAAAGGCGTTGTTTTCTCAGTACCTGAATATATTAGCCATTACCGATAGCTATTTTTCACAAAAAGAATCAATCTGATAAAAGGAAAAGAACTTTGTGAGTGAAAATCTAATATGAAACATATGTACAAATAAATTGTTGATCACAATTGTGTAACCAAAACTGAAGAACAAATGACAACCATAAAATGTCTTAATTGACAATACTTATATATATATGATGTCAATAAAATTTAAGTTTAAATATGATCATATATAAAATGCACATTTATAATATGAAACAGCTTTTGGTTCAAATTGCAAATCATCATTTGGTTATAACTGTTTTAAAACAAGCAAGTCCAATTCCTATACATTTCTTTATCATTTTTTTTGTATCTTACATATCTAGTAATCAAACAGTTCCATTCCAAGATGTTTGAAGACCCAGTAGAAACTAGCAAAACAAGAGGCCCTTACCCTTCTGGAGCACACAGTCTCACTCCCCTTGATAAAGTTTACAAACTTAACAAAGTTTTCATGTTTTAAAGTTGTTTGGATTGTGGTTTCTGACATGGACAGTTGTTCTTGATATTCAATATAGTTGTGCGTATAAGTTGTACACCTTGTGCATGAAGTTTCGTTTAAAATTTTAATACATTTGTTAACTAATATAATAACTCTTTGGAGATGTATGTCTATTTCCCTGAGGATATAATGAACATACTCACAACAAACTGACAAAATACCGACAGCAGAATTAATAGTACATCCTAAAATACACGCAAAACAATAAAATGAATTGAAAACTGTCTGAAGGACAAGTACATAAGAATAAAGTGACAAACTAAATACATAATGTATATAATAATTATAGTGACAAATTGCAATGCTGCATTTATGCATATAAAGTGTCACAATGAAAATACAATGTACATGTATATATTAAATATGAATTTGTTAGAGTTAAGCAACATAAATAATTTGTAAAGTTATAATTTAATGTATATATTTACACTGACATTCTTTATCCATAAGAACGCCAAAATGGAGTTTGCCAATGTACCACGTGATACCCATAATGTTACTATGGAACAATTGCTTTCATTGGAGATGGAATCACTTCATTTCACCTTCTCCCATAAAAATGACATTACACCTGGAAATTCTGACGTAAATGTTTTCTAAAACGTTCGCCACAAACGTTAAGGAGTACTGATCATGTGTTACACTGGCAAACTCCATTGCACAAACAATAATATGGATCAGTTGGAGGAGCTGATATGTTAATAAATAAAAAATAAAAAATATATTTATACCGGTATATATATTAAACACTTTCAATGCCATATATCCAACAATAATAGGTTTCAAAAATTAGTTGAATTCCTAATACATATATAAATAAACAAAAAATGTCATAGAGATATAGGTTATTGAAGATCTCATGGAAATGTTTGAAAAATCAATTTTAATATTAGAATGGATGGAACAAATTAATTGTGAGAAGGCCTGAATGTATTATACAGTCACACATGGGTCACGTGAGGACTATAGCCTGGTCACATGAGGACTATAGCCTGGTCACGTGAGGACTATAGCCTGGTCACGTGAGGACTAGATAATAAAGGTTCCATTTCAACTATATATAAAATGTGGATAATAACACAACAGTACAAATTGTATGCCTTATGTTGGGTACCATATAGGTTGTTTACAGTCTTGAGCTGGTGTAATTGTACACATATGGTGATACACTAACAATACCTATATACATTATTAAAACTTGTCCATATTTATAAACAGTCTGCCATCAGATAGAGAATGATCTATACAGATACCTATGAGTTTTGTTTTGATTTGATTCTCAAACTTTCTAAATATTTCATAAGCAATCACGTGCTACACATTTTGAAAAACAAATTTGGTTAGGTCTACATGTAAAACTGTATTATAAAAATAACCATTTTGTGCCCTTTTTGAAGACTTATTTGAACAAGTTACTTTTCAAGAATACAGTAAAACACGAATATAACAAACATGCTTAAAACGTATACATGGATAGAATCAAATCAATTTTTTGGCCCAACCGCTTCCCTATATAATTTTTTATATAACAATATAAAGAAGTTGCTTTATAGCGGGGTTTCATTATAAACATGTTTTACTGTACATGTAAGTGGCATACTTTAGATAAAAGTTTAGACAATGATGTATAATAACTATACATTGTAATTATAAACTTAAATGAAAATTGTCTCTGAAGAGCCAATTGCAAATACTGCTGTCCCAATAACACTTGACCTTTAACCTACACACTTACATACAATATTTGAGCCATGTTTAATCAATATTCATCCAATTTTACATGTAAAGACAGACATGGTGATTTCTATATACATGCACCTATAATCTGTATCTACAACTGGCACATAAATATATTAATACCGAATGTTCACTTGCAGTTTGGACTCATATAGGGATAAAATTGACATGATTCTTCAGAAAAATTTCAAAAAGTGTCAAAGCTAATAATAATTACTATTTTCCTGTGACCTTGTTCTTTCATGTGACATTGGCCCTGTTTTTAACAAATTTACAAAAGTTGTTTTTTGCATTCACAACTACATGTATAATAAACCTTGTTTTAATGCCCATATGCCCCTAGACTTTGCCATCTCATATTCATTTATTGTCAACATATTTCAACATCCCAAATAATTTTTTCCTTTATAAGTTTACCCTAATATATCACCAAACTGCTTTGTAATGCCAAAACACTGACACAACCTATGGTGGTATGAACTGAGGGAGATAAAATCTCATTCTTAGTATTATCACCAAACTGCTTTGTAATGCTAATATTAGACTGAACAAATAATGGTTATAAATAAAGGGACCTAACTAAAACTTCATTCTTGTATAATCACCAAACTGCTTTTTAATGTCAAAAACTGACTGAACAAATTATGGTTATGTATGGTAAGTAAAATCTCATTCTAGTATTGCACTCATTAACAGTTTTGAAAAATTCACACAGTTACTTTAAATCAGGGAATGGTCAGTTTTCATTAACATGTCTACTAACACTTGGTTAATGGTGGATTTTGATCCAAGGATGTTTAGATTTCATTAATAAATCTGCTGTACTCCATCATGAATTTGGATATAGAGATTGGTCAATTTTCGCTGATCAGTCAGCTGTATTCCACTGATCATGAATTTGGAATTAGAGCTCTATCAGTTTTTGTCTACTGTATTTGACTGATGGTAAATATTGTGAATTCAATCAGTTTCAGTTACCAAGTCTACTGTATTCCAATGATAATGAATTTTGATCCAGAGGATGACGTTTTCTACTGATTATGATGGTCAGTTTTCGTTGATTAGTTTACTGTATGCCACTGATGGCGAATTCGGATCCTGTACAAACATGGCTGTAATCTGTTCTATAGTTTTTCCTTTTGTTTCTGGTACTTTCCAGTATGTGAACAACCAAAAGAAAGCTAACATCACAACAAATGGTATGAAGGAAAAAGCACCAATAGATTTCTGAAACAGATAAAATTGTAAGTACATGTATATGAGTTTACCAGGGAATAAACGTATCTTTTTCAAAATTGAACTGAAACTGTCAGTGAAAATGACTTATAACCCCCACATAGGTTTGTCAATTGCTCATGACCCTCAACCAATGAACTTAAATTTGGTATGTGACACAACCATCTCTTGATGGTTTATATTTACATCAAGATTGATTAAAATCCATCCATAGACATGGAAGATAAGAAGCAAACACGATATTGAGACAGACAGACAGACAGACAGACAGACAAGGTGATTCCTAACTTATGAAATGAGACATTGCATAACATGATGTCTTAGATCAATTATTAATTTTAAATATTGATTGCAAAGTCTGTTCACTGAATTGAATTGTGTGGAATAGTTATGTGTCAAAATAAACAAGAGTTGTAGAATCTCAGTGATAAAAAGCAAGTGAATAGACATGAGTTTTAATTCACAATTAAATTCATTAATAACTTAACACAAAAACAAATACCAACAAAATAATTGTATCTACAGGGCTAATGACTTGTGGGAGGAAATACCTGTAATTCTGGGAAAACCAATCCAACCGTAAAATTAGCCGTCCAGTTAACTAAAACAGCTAAACTCATGGCCGCTGGTCTTGAACTCTGGGAAAATAATTCTGCAACAATGAACCATGGTATAGAACCTGAAAAAAATCAAGTATTCATGTAGACAGTTTTATATCATAATTTGTCATGTTAGAATGCAAAGTATATAACAAATACATCAATCTCTTTGTACACAAGGCAGTGAGGAAGTCCTGATTTTGTGAACTTTTCTCTTCAAAAGAGAAAAGTCTTAGGTGGTAGAGTGTCTGCCTAGAAGAGTTGTTTTTATTTTGAATGGCGTTTACATGCAAGTCAAAGATTTTTTCACTTATGTTGAGGCTGTCAGCTCAAGTTTGCCTCAAACACTGAGAAGCCATGGGATTGAACCCCATCCAGGTCATATGTAAGACTTAACTGTCTTCTCATTTGGTGTTTAGTAGCAAGAAAATAATGATTCAGCTGGTTCACCCAGTGCCAGTATAATGTGCCTGTGGTTGGGTGTGCTTGTCTGTGGCAGACCATTACAATACACTAATCTCTCTCAGAAGTGTTCTTGGATTAATCCTTAGAGATTAATAAACTTGTTCTCATCATGTATAAATATGATAAAAATAAAATTACTGACAAAATCTAAGGGAAATAATAAATCATTTGGATAATTAAGATGACCCAGATGCAATAGTATTGATCATTGCCAATCAATAGGCAAAATAGAGTTCTCTCGCAAATACATTGGACAGTGGAAAAATAGTTTAACAAGCCTCAGGCCAAAACAACAGTGAAGCAATAAAGATTCTGGACTTTAACAAGTAATACCTTGACCAATCAGCCACCATAATCTTAATGAAGTTTCTATGGTAGGAGTGAAATGGAGTGGAGTAATTGTTGAGTAGGAGCTGAGTTGAGTAATGGTGTTTAACGTCCCAGTCAAGAATATTTCACTTATATCGAGACGTTGCCAGCTATAGGCGAAGGTGCAGAAATTTTGCCTGTGCATTGCGCTGATGGCATTACACAACAGGCTTCTTTAGCGTGCCAAGCCCACCGTGACACGGGACCTCATTTATTTTAAGTTCCCATCCAAAAGAACTGTGACTTTCCTTTCGTAATGCCGAGTGCTTGGCAAAAGAACAGTCACTACCCATTTTTAAGTCTTGGGTCAGACCCGGCCGAACCAACGACCTCCCACTTACGGAGCGAGCACTCTACCAACTGAGCTACCTCAGTGGTCTGGAGTAACTGTGTTTTATCCTTTGCAGTGGGATACTGATGTTTTATGCTCCAGTCAAATGTCTTTCGCTTTTATTGAGGAAGACGTCAGTTCTTAGTTCTGAGATAGTGGAGGAAACCAAAGTGTCCAGAGAAAACCAACAGCAATTGAATTGTAAAAGGTTCCCAAACTATAATCTTCTAAAGCAGAATTTGAACCTAGGAATTGAGATTTAGTCAGATCAGTGATTTTATTACATTTTTAAAACAAAATCTTAAAGGTTGGGAAAATATGATGTTCTTAAATACAGCAAACTGCATGCTTGCAAGAGCTTAGGATACTCAACAGACATGATAGAAAGATGTTAAGTTAATACAACATCTTACATTTTGTGAGTAAGAACAACTAGTTTTGATTTGCTTGTTGTTTGGGGAATTTTAGAGGTCAAATTAGAACATTTAAGTCATTTTCCCCAGGGGAAACAACCTTTATCATGTTTATTTGGTAGTAATTTTAGGCAAACAGAATTACTGCAGATACTTCAGATATCCTTAGACCCATGCTACAGAACATACAGCCACACAGGAGGAATTTTTTTCAGTAATGGAAACCAGATATACAATAAGACATTAATTTACCTGGTCCACATGCAAAACATATGATATATAACACAACAGCAGCAATGCAAACAAAGGTCAACCAATGGAACTGTGGCTGAAAATATATATAAATACATTTATATACAAAAATTTTTGTATTGATTTTTGTCATCTCATATCAAATAGCAGTCATTAACTTAAACTACAAATTTTCAATCAACCCACTCTAAGATCTTTCAGTCCTATGAATTCTATATACTAACAAGACATATTTTGATAAAATTTTAAACTAGGATCGAGAGCTTGACATATTCTTGCCATAAATAACTAAAAATTATGATTTTTTCTCAAATTGAATTCATGACTTGTGTAATATGCTAATTTTTGTACTTGAAAATGTATACACAATCATACTGATGTAAAAGTCATAGTTTTAATTACTGCAAAGCTGAACACAACTGCCAAACGATTAAAACCATATTTAACACTGCTCGACAGGCGGAGGGAAACCCTTCTGAATTCAAAATAGTAAATTAGTAAAACTACTAACAGTGTCCAATCTAGAAGGGTCCTCTCAACAATGGCTACAAAGTAATAATTGTGTCCCCCAAAAATAGTCTTTGGGTCAAATTTGTTCCAACTTTTCAGTCTAAGTTGAGTCTTGAGTAAATCTTGTTCTTGTTCTCATTCATTATACGTATTGTTTATTTAACTTACCTAAACCAATTAATTATAAGCTGCATGACATAAATCATGTTAATAAAGTGGTGTGAATGTTTCAATACTGATCTTTCCAAAAACAATGGCTCAAGTTATTATGTCATCCACATTTTTTAAAACATGGCCCCTATTAATTTAAGGCCTGAGTTAGGATGACCCTATTAACTACAGTTCTGAATTGAACACTTTACTCCTACCTGTAATATCTGTGACACAGAGAGTATAAGGCTGAAAATAAACAGTCCACCAAGTCCAAACAGGTGTAAAGTTCTCCGTCCAGCTCTATCCATTATTATAGCTGATATAAAGGTCATTACAACATTAACGGCTGATGTACCTAATGTTGCATACTGAGCATTCTGTTCATTGAGGCTAGCACTCTTAAAAATATCTGTAGAATAGTATATAACCTGAAATATAATATATATACACTTATATATATCTTCCATTGCCATGCAAAGAAAACTGAATAATGCCAGATTGACAGGCGCCAGCATTCTATGGAATTATAGCACTATAAACATCATTTCTATACAGTTCAATTGCTATATTTACATTTCGCATTTTTTGAAAATCTTACTTTTGTTTTTGAATCCTGAAATAATATCAAAACACTGTCATGTATGGCATGCAATTCTAATTGCTGGAACATCCATGGCTATAGGCATTACAGAGAGATGACTGACGTCACATTAGCAAATGATATTATAGTCCTATAACTTCATTTGGTCTCAAACAGAGTTTAATACAATCAAGCATCTTAAATGTAAATATATATATTATACACTAGCCACTAGGTAAACAAGCTTACACAAAAAGATTAATTGGTTGAATGAGGTTTTGCATCAAAATCAAGAATATTTCACTTAGATAAAGATGTAAACAGCTATAGGTAAAACAGCAGAGATAATTTATCTCTTTTGTGGTGTGCTCAAACTGATGTGCCATGCTACATTCTGCGACAAAGACATCTGTTTTTAAAGTCTATTCAAAAGTACCCCATTTCTAATTGCAAAGTGCTTGGCAAAAAGAATGTACACTACATACTTTTCAAGTCTGACATTCCTCCTACACTAAATTTGTGTAGAGTATAACATGTATTTAAGTATATTATGGTATTATAAGTGTCCTGGTAAGCATACAGTAAGTTGTTACCAGGTAAAATAAAACTATGCTCATTTCTTTTGTGGAGTAAAATCACTATATGTACATACATTCAAACCTGTCTCATAAAAACTCTAAATTGACCAAAAAACTAATAATCTAAACTTTACTAATTTATGTGTATAATATTGTTCATGTTGCTAGTCACAATAAATTTACCTTTAGAAACTGAAATCCTAGTGTCCATTCTAGGATATTTAGGAGCCATTTTCAAAATTTTCCTATAAAACGCCATTACATCATTATTTTGTCATTCATGTGATGTTAAATATGGCCCAATACTAGTAAGGTCTTTACAATGGGGTCATCGGGAAATATAAGAGATCAATATCCCCATGCCCCCCTCTAGGATGAACAATGAAATTCTGTCAAATCTGCTACAGGCTATGTCTGTATCTATCGCATATATATATAACATATCAATGTTTTACTTACAGCATTTATCCCTGAGAACTGCTGAGAAAGTTGCATTACAATACTAATAATAAGTGGAGATAATAATTCTTTTTTTCTAAATAAGTCTGTAAATTTAAACTGAAATAAAAAGAAAACATATCTTAAAAGTCTGCTCAAAAATATTGTTCATTTTTAGCTCACCTGACCGAAGGTCATGTGAGCTTATGGCATAGCGCAGCGTGTGTATGTGCGTGTGTGCGTGTGTGCGTGAGTGCGTGTGTGCGTGTGTGCGTGTGTGCGTCGTTAACACCTATTTTCGACTTCTCCTCTGAAACTACTGGGCAGTTTTTAATGAAACTTTGTCAGAAGTATATATGAGCCGGTGCAATTCAGATTTGTTCGTGGCATTGCTATGGCTACCATAACTAGGTCAAGGTGACCTAGGAGTGCAAAAATCTTAAAAAATCTTCTTCTCCGAAAGTACTGATTGGAGAAAAATTCTGATGTGATATTTGGCTTCTCTAGGGTCTTAAGCCTATAGTTTGTTCATTTTGTGAAATTCGGACAAAAAATAGGTTACGCGTTTTTGCGTTTAATTTTGAAAAAATCGTAAAAAGCTTCAAATTGTTATAACTTGACTATTTGATCAGATAATGACATGGGGTTTTCAGTTTTGACATCTTCTTGTTAGTATCTTCAAAATTAGGTCAAGGTCAATTGTGAAGGTCGTGACCTAATTTTTTTTACCTCTGATTATAATTATTATCTCGAAAACTATAAACTTTTTGTATAGGCATGTATATTAGAATGTTGTAGGTATTGATACAATGCTCATTTTGATGTATAAAAAAAGGTCATGGGTTCAAAGGTCAAGGTCATAGATACGAAACAATACCAAAATGGTTAATTATCTCAAAAACTATACACATTTTGTATAGGCATGTATATTAGAATGTTGTAGGTATTGATACAATGATCATTTTGATGTATAGAAAAAGGTCATGGGTTTAAAGGTCAAGGTCACAGATGTGAAACAATACTGAAACGGTTAATTATCTCGAAAACTATAAACTTTTTGTATATGCATGTATATTAGAATGTTGTAGGTATTGATACAACGATCATTTTGATGTATAGAAAAAGGTCATGCATTCAAAGGTCAAGGCCACAGATGCGTAACAATACGGAAATGGTTAATTATCTCGAAAACTATAAACTTTTTGTATAGGCTTGTATATTAGAATGTGGTAGGTATTGATACAACGGTCATTTTGATGTATAGAAAAAGGTCATGTGTTCAAAGGTCAAGGTCACAGATGCAAAACAATACAGAAATGGCTAATTATCTCAAAAACTATAAACATTTTGTATAGGCATCTATATTAGAATGTCGTAGGTATTGAATCAACGATTATTTTGATGTATAGAAAAAGGTCATGGGTTCAAAGGTCAAGGTCACAGATGCAAAACAATACCGAAATGATTAATTATCTTGAAAACTATAAACTTTTTGTATAGGCTTGTATATTAGAATGTTGTAGGTATTGATACAATGATCATTTTAATGTATAGAAAAAGGTCATTGGTTGAAAGGTCAAGGTCACAGATGCAAAACAACACTGAAATGGTAAATTATCTCGAAAACTATAAACTTTTTGTATAGGCTTGTATATTAGAATGTTGTAGGTATTGATACAACGATCATTTTGATGTATAGAAAAAGGTCATGGGTTCAAAGGTCAAGGTCACAGATGTGAAACAATACAGAAATGGTTAATTATCTCGAAAACTATAAACTTTTTGTATAGGCTTGTATATTAGAATGTTGTAGGTATTGATACAAACATCATTTTGATGTATAGAAAAAGGTCATGGGTTCAAAGGTCAAGGTCACAGATGTGAAACAATACTGAAATGGTTAATTATCTTTAAAACTATTAATTTTTTGTATAGGCATGTAAATTAGAATGTTGTAGGTATTGATACAATGGTTATCATGATGTAAAGAAAAAAGTCATTGGGGTTTAGAATTTATGTTTTTAAATCTATCGGCTAGCCATTAGTTATCAGGTGAGCGTATCAGGCCCATGGGCCTCTTGTTTTTACTAACAAGGGACCTTGGTTATGTTTGTAGGCCTGTTCGAATAACAGAATCTGAACAGGTCCTAGTGTGGGAAAGTTTTTGTCAATTCACTTGCACCAGGGCATACCATTTAGCCCAACAGGGGATCAAACCTATTACCTTTAGATCATGAATCTGTGATCTTTAGATGGTCATATCTTCAAAATGCAAATGAAAAAGTAGGTAAAATAGTCTCATATTTTTTATAAAACCTTCAATGTACAGTATTTTACATTGTATTGTGTAAATAAATGGTTACCATGGCCATAGTGCCTTTTGAACTAATGGACAATAGTACTTATGTCATAATTTCTCCACACATATTACCGTAACACATGTATTCAGATTTAATCAGCACCATACCTCTTCCTCTCTCTGTAGTATTTCAGTTTCACTTTTCATTTCTTCTAATTCATCACTGACATCTAAATTCCCCCGCAACCATTTTAATGCTGAAAAGATAGATCACAGGTCAAATTTAATGTTACATACATACATACCCACCCTCCATCACCACACACATACAGTTAAACAATGTGATATTTTAATTCTCCCCCTTCATTTTGCCAAGTCAATTATAGCCACAAAATTTTGAATAAAATTCATTTCCACTATGTCTTAATTTCTTTATCATTTTCCCTCAAATATTGCCATACCCCCCACCTTTGTAATGACAAAATAGGACTGCACAAATGGAGGTGATGAATTGGGGTTTTACTTTATCAGTATATTATACTCGCAGTACATATGTATTTTAAAGTAAAAATAACTGAGACAAAAAAGTTTTTCTTTTGCATATTATACATGTATGTAATGATACACATGGACATTTATTCATGAAGATGTTTTCATGTTCCACTAAAATTACTGGGCCTCGATCAGTGGCCACATGGACTAAAGCCTAACATTATTAGGCCAGAAACAGGGGCCACATGGTCTAAAGCCTAACATTAATGGGCCTTGATCAGTGGCCACATGTTCTAAAGCCTAAGATTAATGGGCCTTGATCAGTGGCCACATGGTCTAAAGCCTAACATTATTGGGCCTCAATCAGTGGCCACATGGTCTAAAGCCTAACATTATTGGGCCTCAATCAGTGGCCACATGGTCTAAAGCTTAACATTATTGGGCTTTGATCACTGGCCACATGGTCTAAAGCCTAACATTATTGGGCCTTGATCGCTGGTCACATGGTCTAAAGCCTAACATTATTGGGCCTTGATCAGTGGCCACATGGTCTAAAGCCTAACATTATTGGGCTTTGATCACTGGCCACATGGTCTAAAGCCTAACATTATTGGGCCTTGATCGCTGGCCACATGGTCTAAAGCCTAACATTATTGGGCCTTGATCGCTGGCCACATGGTCTAAAGCCTAACATTATTGGGCCTTGATCGCTGGCCACATGGCCTAAAGCCTAACATTATTGGGCCTTGATCAGTGGCCACATGGTCTAAAGCCTAACAATATTGGGCCTTGATCAGTGGCCACATGGTCTAAAGCCTAACATTATTGGGCCTCGATCAGTGGCCACATGGTCTAAAGCCTAACATTATTGGCCTCGATCAGTGGCCACATGGTCCAAGTCTAACACTACTATTGATCCTACAATACATTATGTGTATTACCTCTTTCTGCTTCTTCTTCATCATTTTTACAAATCATGTAATATCTCGGTGTCTCTGGACAACAAGGTAATGTAACTAAATGTATAACTGCAGGAACCACTGTTAAAACTGAAAAAGAAAATTAAAACTAACAAAGTAATAAAAATCTTTATAGAGAGTGTGAGAGAGAGAGGAAAAATTATTTTTAAATTATTGGTACAAGTGAATTTAAATCACGATTCTGCACAGAGAGAGAGATTCCATATACAATCCTAATTCTTTAACTGATATACATGTAGTTCAAGTAAAAACAGAAACTTAAAATTGATAAAATGGTCCATAAGTATCGTTTTGCCGAAAACATCACATAGATGTATATTAAAAATACTTATTCTTGATGTTGGGTCAAAATCTTGAGACTCCCCCAACAACTTATCCTGGTGTTAATATAACATGCTAAATTTTCCATCTCTAGTCCAAAAAAATATCCAGAGTATTAGTTTAAAGAAAATTAAGTCACAAAATGTAAAGTTACATTGGATTCTCTCTGCAGAATAATGTACCATAATACACATATACAGTAAAACTTTAATGTAACCCCCCCCCCCCCCCCCCCCCCATGATAATTTGGCATCTCACTCAATAACACCACAGTATATCAAAGTCTCAACATCCATTTCTCCTAAACTATGTTTTTCCTTATTATCCCCTTACAATTTATCACCAAAGCCCATTATAAAGCCAAAATAGGACAGAACAAATGATGGCAATGAATATAGGTTTTACAATACATTTGTTTAACCTACAAATATTTCTTAGGCTAAAAAATATGTGTTTCTGCTAATGCTCTTAGAGAAATTAATAAGGTAGTTATGCCGTTTTTTAACATTGATCATATGGGCCAAGGAGACCAAGTTTAATAGAGTGTCAAAATATTATCATTACAACTTTAGAGTAGTAATAAATATTAAGCATGTTTAGTGTTAGTTGGGTTAGCAGAAACATACTAACTTTTATTTAGGTCTTAATTAACTTACGTAATAGATATTGCCATAAATCTGGTGTGCCAAGGAGTATTTTTAAACCAAATATATTTGATACAAGTATACCAAATGTAATAGCCAACTGATTGAAGACCCCAGCAAAACCTCTCAGTTTTGTTGGTGCAATCTCCGACAGATACAGTGGTGCTGATCCCGTGTATATTCCTAAAAATAAAATGTAACCATGGTTACTATGCACGAGGGATCTGAAAATTGCAAGTTTAACTTGAATACTAAAGAATGCAGGTGAGATCGATATCATATTGGCATAAATTGTTTTGTGTCATTGTCAAGATTATCTCTGTTATACATGTATTGTAATCAAAGCAATGATGGAGGAAACCAGAATGCCCAGAGAAAACCAGCAAACATTGCCAAGCAAACTGACTAAACTTTCTCACATTAGGATCTACCTGAATGGGATTTAAAGCAGGTAGTTAGAGGAATTTTGAGATGTCACCAGCTATAGACATTGAGCCAGACTACATTGAGCCAGAGTTTAGCAAAAGAACAGTCAATACTTATTTCAAGTCTTAAGCAAAATCTGGACAGAGTTTAGACCAATCTCCCACATAGGAGGGTAGTACTACCATCTGAGCTACCATCTGACCATAGTGGAATACCAAATATGTGTACATATTTAATGGAATACATGTCAAAATTAAACACTTTACTGTAGACAGGTGTTTGGTCTACTCTGGGTTCACAAAGGTTCCACTACACAAACACATGGTGGTTGATCTGCTTAATTTGTAGTCAGAAAGGGGCTCAATTTCCAAGGTCAAAACTTATATTTTACCCAAATAGTTTGAGATTTTTTTTTCTCAATAGACTATTTTTCCAAATTGCATGAAATAAGTTAATTTTCCCAATTCCACATGCACATATTAAGTATCAAAAAGTAGGACAGTTGAGTAATGGAATTCTATGCCCCAGTCAAGAATCTTTTACTTATCATCGCTTATATCAAGGTAGTAATTTCAGGTATGGTGGAAGAAACCAGAGTGCCCAGATAAAACCAACATTAGGCAAGTGAACTGACAACTGGGCTCTGCCCAGAGTGGGCACCTTCTAACCCAGGTGGTGAGAGGCACTCTGATCTGTAAGCATATACACTTTGGGCTACTCGGCAACCGAGGCCTCAGTACCAAAAAGGTATCTAACAGTTCTGATTTACCATACCTGCAGCTATTCCGGCTATAAACCTTCCAGCAATTAGCATCTCATAACTTTTTGTGAATTTACTAAAGTAAAATAAAGCTGCTGCTACTATAGTTAATAAACTGGTTCTTAACATAATTCCTTTCCTAAAATATGGTCAAATAAATCACATTTAGTAACCATGGTAAATCCAGTACAATAAAATTATAGCAAAGATACAACACAAGTAACAAACACATTTTATATTTGTACTTCTTGTTCTACAGTCACAATTTTTAAACATTTTGATTTTTTTCATCATTCCCAAACAAAACAAGCTCAAAATTATAAATGTAAAACATAATCTAACAGAACTCAATATAGAGAACAAAACACAGTGATTTTGTTACATTTTTTAAAAACTACCTTCTGTCTTTTAAATTGGGAAAACTTGGAAGTTCTGAAATACAGCAAACTGCATAATGGCATGCTTGCAAAAGTTTAGGATCCTGAATACAAAGATCTTAAGATCTAATTTTGAAGGAAAAAAAAACCTGGATTTCATTTGCTAGTATATCTTTGGAAAATTTAGTGGTCAAATTTGGAAATTTTTGTCATTTTTCCCTAGGGGAAACTATCTTTATTAGATAGTAAGTTTAGGTAAAAAAAAATCACTGAAACAAGAACAGTTTTCTTAACAACTTAATCAATGCACTGCCAAGTCAGATTACCATAATGTAAATGGATAATTTTAATATATACTTACTTTATTAACATGTAGCATGCCACAAAACACAAATCATAATATTCACTATACAGATGTAAAATATTCATTTATATAGTACATGTATTATTATAATATTTCTTATATAACAAAATTTACCTTCCAAACTTGTCTGCTAGATAACCAGCACTTAAACCACCGATCATCCCACCAACACAATATATAGATAATGTAACACCCCATAATAATGTCATAGCCGATTCACTAAATGTCTCACCACTTCTCACATACAGAGAATCATTGTAAAACTTCTTTATAACCTATAAAAAAAGACAATGAGTGATTTTATGCAGAAATTTTGTAAATATTTGGAAAATACATCTGTAGTTTATATCTGAAACTTGATTCTTCAATCTTCAAATTGTGGAGAAACCATTTTTGAGCAAGATGGCTTTGATCTCTGCTTTTGTGGATGGATGGATGGATGGATGGATAAGTGAATGGATGGATAGGCAGATGGATGGATGGATGGATAAATGGATGAAAAGGTGAAGAGAGAGATAGAAATTGATCGAGTGATTGAATGGTGTTTTACATCCCAGTTAAGAATGTTTCACTTATATTGAGACATCACCAGCTGTAGGCAAAGTGGCAGTATTTTCTACCTTTGCAGTGCATTCAGGGCAATGCGCAGGGAGGGTTCTCAATGTGCCATGCCTGCTGTAACATGAGGCGTCAGTTTTTAAGATCTGAGTTTTTAAGTTTTTAAGAGGACCCAGTGACTTCCAATTTTAAAATGCAGGATGCTTGGTGAAATAAAAGTCACTACCTGTTTTCAAGCCTTGGTCTGACCTGACCAGGATTCAAACCCACATCTTCCCAAATATGAAGCAAGCACTCTACCAACTGAGCTACTGTAGTGGTTTTAGAAATCACTAACACTTTCTGGTGCATTGAGAGAGAGAGAGAGAGAGAGAGAGAGAGAGAGAGAGTACCAAATCACATACTTTCTGGTGCAGAGAGAGAGAGAGTGAGAGAATACAAAATCACTTACACTTTCTGGTGCGTTTAATACACCTGTGTTATAACCAAACATAAATGATGAACCCAGAATACATGATGCAATGGCGAATATTAGGTTACAGGTCAGTCCCTACAAAATAAGAATGATAGATATATGAAGTAAAACCTCCATTTATGGCCACTTTGACATTTTGTTCAGTTAAACCTCCATTTATGGCCACTGTGACATTTTGTTCAGTAAAATCTTTAATCATTCATGTACACTCAAAAATATGTCTAGCTGTGTGTCCAGTATTTGAAATGTTAAAACATGTTGACCAGGACTTTAAAAAAATGTTGAACAACATTATGTGAACTTTGACCTAAACATGTGTTACAAATCAAATTGTTGCCTGAGGCTGAAATTTGTTACATGTATATTTTTTTATATAAAATATATATTTAGTACCATTTTATATATGTTATATTGCCATAGGTCTTTTTTAATTTTTAAAAATATTTATTACACAGTCCATTGGGGATTTTGTGGCAGAGTGTTTATAAACATAGGTTGGTCTATTCTACGCACATGGATATTAATACTATGTTATTGTATGCATATATTCACACCTTCATTTCAAAACCACCTTTATATGATCCATAATATACATTATATAGACTCTTCCATGTTTATAAACACTTTGCCACAATAGTGCTGACAGACTATACCAATCCATGTCCATATAACAATTCCAAAACAAAGTCAAAACATTGATACTGGCAAACCAGGTTAAACATGTGAACTTCCACCAGGGAAGTGAGGCCGGGTACTCCGGAAGGGTAAACACTTCCTTTATACTAGATACACTGGTTACATGTGAAATCAAAATTGGAAATAAAAAGAAGGAACAACTATAAAACCAAAACACAAATACAAGAAGTATCAAAAACATTTTGGACAGTTATCAAACATAAGAAAAATGGAAACAGCAGCATAAAAGCTTAAAACAAAATGGTGAATCAGTGACAGACACCATTAAGAAGGCAAGCCTCTCAAACGAACAACTCGAACAGGATTCTTGAAACAAACACCAATGTTACTAAAACTATCATGTGAAAATGCAAGATACAGCTCAATAAATAACAGATATCCATCAATGCTAACATTCCAGATCACAATTAATGGAACAAAAAAACTTATTAGAAAGACTCAACACAAACAAAGCATCAGGACCAGATTCAATCAAACCAAAAGTCCTTAAAGAACTTGCATATACAATCTCACCAATGCTAACCTACATCTTTAATAAATCACTAACACAGGCTAAAATACCAACCATATGGAAAAAATATATATGCAACACCAATATACAAAAAAGGAGCAAAAACATCAGCTATCAACAACAGACCAGTGTTATTAACATGCATATGCTGCAAAATGTCAGAACATATAACATGCTCTCAAATGATGCATCACCCTAATAACAACAACATCTTATATCCCTTACAGCATGGCTTCAGGAGCAAACACAGTTGTAAAACCCAGCTTATTGAACCCAGCCATAACATTGTATCAACCATTCAAAACGTTTATCAAAGTGACGTAGTTGTTATAGATTTTTCAAAGGCTTTCGATAAAGTGGCATATAACCGTTTGTTATACAAGCTAAACCACTATGGTGTAAGGGAAAACAGTCTTTGATGGATAGATTGTGAGCAGCAAGTAGAACTGGATGGTCATCTTTCTTCAGTACTTCCAAAGGGTAGAAGATTAGCAGGGGTCCAGTAACCAATGGCTCCTAAAAATCAGTTTTGGCATCTAAATTTTTAAACATTTGACCTATTTATTACTATTAAAACTTCTTCACTGAAGTGAGCTGGGGCTCTAACTCAAAAATAGTTTAGCTTCATTCCTGCTTCTTGTTTTCTCTGGTGTACCACAAGGATCTCTCCTAGGACCAGCACTATTGCTGGTATATATTAACAACCTGCCAGAGTATGTCAAACACAGCACCGTAAGGGTCTCTGCAGACAACACTTTGTTATATTCAATTATCAAATCTGACAAAGACTGTGAACTCTTGCAGAACGATCTAAAAAATCTGGAGAGATAGGAATCAGATTGGCGAATGAGTTTTCATCCTGAAAAAAAGCGAAGTCATCAGCATCACCCATAAAAGACAGTCAATCAAACATCAGTACTCTCTCCACGGTCACATTCTAAAATCAGTATCAACAATTAAATATATTGGCGTAACCATCAGTCAGGACATGAAATATGGAACCAGCATATTAACATTACAACATCAGCAGCAATTAAAGACTCCTAATTTCCTGAAACATAATCTAAAAGTAAGATAAGATAAGAGAAAAGGCGTATATATATGGGCCTCGTTCGACTAAAATTGGAATATTGTGTTTGAAATGGTGTAACGCATGGCTGCCAGATCACAGGCACTTGATTCTGATATTGAAAAATAACACTCTATACTTAAACATAAAACTAAAAGGGGGTCAACGTTTTGGATAGCGTGAAGATGGATACCTTGTGTTGTGTTTATAAAGTAGGCCTATACTAGAGTGTTATTTACAAGTCGGTTACCCGAAATACCGGATCGGCCCTGATTTACCGGATCGACCGTACGATTTACCGGATCGGCGCCGGATCGACCCTTATATTGTCACATAGAGTCAAAATGAGGGCAACATTATATTTATATGATATCAATGATGAAAATATATATTATTTTTATTTGTTTTAATCTTGGATGCTCGAAAATATCATTATTATTTTTAGTTAAGGTTCAACACTATGCAAATCGCCATGTTGTAATAATAAATGGCATGCCAAAGCAAAAGGACCGAAATACCGGATCGGCCCTGATTTACCGGATCGACCGTACGATTTACCGGATCGGCGCCGGATCGACCCTTATATTGTCACATAGAGTCAAAATGAGGGCAACATTATATTTATATGATATCAATGATGAAAAATATATATTATTTTTATTTGTTTTAATCTTGGATGCTCGAAAATATCATTATTATTTTTAGTTAAGGTTCAACACTATGCAAATCGCCATGTTGTAATAATAAATGGCATGCCAAAGCAAAAGGACCGCCTACCTTCAACACTTTGGACCAATCAAATCTTGAAGTCGATCCGTTACGAGACGCAACAGGTAAGTCCATTTAATGTCTTTAATTGACTCAGCAGGGCTTTGCTATCAGTGGTAATAATAGGAGGCGTTAATTAGTTAACTGACGGTACGCGGCGGCCTTTTGTCCATGAAGTCCGTAAAAAGTTATTATTGACATAATGTTGCTCGGATAAAATAATGGCCCGACGTCATAAAAGTATTTAGACACAAAAAGTAACTTTTTAAAAATTTTGGTTATTTAAAATTATTATAATGATTTAATTCTTTCTTTTAAAAATGCGTGAAACTTTGTTCATTTTTAATTTGAAATTAAATGAGAGAGATAGAGTAATTTATATTTAATTACATTACACAGATAAATAATGTTTTTCATTTAATTTTTATTAATTGGAACTATTTTATATTGAGTCATGATTTTGTCATTGTTTTAATGATTTATTTTTCAGACCGAAATAACAGAGAAAGAAACAATGGGAATCTGAAATAAAAAAACCCTTTCTTTTGAATCAAATTTCTTGACAACATATAACATAGAAATTCCGATTGCCAAGCAATTCCCCCGGCCGTTGGACCATGTTTCCAAAGAAATTTTGTCATTATACCACTCCGTTATCCTTTTAACTGGTTTAACATTATAAAGGTCTGATACATTTACAATATAATCAAATTAAGATCCCTTTTGACGACCTAGTAAAAGAAACCAGGAAAACTGACAAATTTGCAATCATGATGGATTTAAATTATGCCTTGACTGCTGCTCTTAAACATCCTATCAGATCATATATCCACAACTTTCCGTTGAGTTTTTTTCCGAACACCACCCCAGAAAAGTTGTAGGTAAATAAGTCAGCTCCACCAATACCCACAGTTATACATGTATGTGGACACAAATGGTCTTTAAAAAGATATAGTGATGAGTTCGTACCCAATCACTTTGTTCCCTTGATGAAACTGCGTTCTGAGACCAGATTGATTGAGACTATTATTATTGACTCAACATGTGATGAAAATACGTCCAATATAATCACGCATATGAACGAAAGTTTGTATGAAGGCATCGCAGGCTTAGTTATTTGTCCAGATCGGTACATTTTTAGTGCGCAAGATTGCCATTTAGGTACTTTTTATCGTTCACGAAGTGTTTTCACGCTGTTTCCATTTTGCATAGACGCGCGCGTTTATAAAACTCTGGAAAAACTACTAAATACGACCTAGTTTTATGTTTGTTGAATTACGTTTTGTATGTATTGATTTTATTGGGGTGTGGTAATTTGATATTGTTTTACGTTGTTTTGTATATATTCAACGTTTTATTAAATGTAGATATATATGTCCCAGTCAATGTTTTTTTCTTAAACTTATATCAATAAGTCGATAATAATAATAATAATAATTATAATAATAATAATATAATTATTATTATAATAATAAGTCAATATTTTGTCTGATTATCTTTTGTGTCTGATTATATTTCATCTTTAAATTATGTATTTTATTTGTTTCCCGGCGATGTCATAATCACGGTTACGTTTGTTTCCATAAGTTTATATTTATACTTGCTACTTTAATTAATGTTGTCTAAATAAATGAATTTATGTGTCAATTTGTATTCAATTATTACTTTTATTTTTTATAGTCCTGAAGTGCTATTTCCTTTGCATTTAACGAATGATTGGTACTTCCTCGTCAAGATTATACTTATTCCCAGTCAATAATATACTTATTGGAAAAGAGTGTACATGTCAGAAAAGTGACGTATTGATTATAATTTATCAATATATAATATAAATCAAAATAGTATAACGTTAATACTATTTTAGGTTATTTTATTTATTGATACGCACTTAAAAGTGTGCCAATCAATTAATAATCATCATAAGATTTATCTCCCCTTGACTATAATAAGATTTTTTAATGATTGTGTGTCAATAAACCATAAATAAAATCAAAATAAGATTGATTACATCTTCTATTAAAGATATCAACATTATAATTCAATCTATGTGGCCATATAACCACATATAAGGGTCGATCCGGCGCCGATCCGGTAAATCGCATGGTCGATCCGGTAAATTAGGGCCGATCCGGTATTTCGGGTTACCCTTTACAAGTGTCTGTATTGGCAAATGGCAAATGAATTCATGTTGACAACACTGGACCCAGTTCACAAATATATAAAACCAAAGAATGATAAGTATAATACTCAATTTGATATCCACCTGGACCAATGCGTGCATTAAAAAACATATCCCACGAACCAGCTAGTCTTTTAATCGAGTTTTTGTGGAAACTTACCTCCCGACTGTTGTCACTGACAATCGCATCTATTTCTTCTTCGTCGGAATAATATTCTTGTTGATTGGACTCAGATACCTCGCCATAATTAGAGTTTAACAATGGTTCCTTCTCCATTGTTGTGGTTATTTACATAGAAACTGATAATTGTCTACATAAGTTGGTAGTAACATCATGGAACAATATTGTACAGGAAAACATTGGACAGAGGTCACATGACTATCACATGACATTTATGAAATTTATTTCTAATTTACAAAGTGGGAATTGATAAGGTTCCGGATAGTATGAATTCGGAATAAGAATCAAAGGACGAATTTCGTAATATTTTCATGTATAAAATCTATTTTGAATTTTAATGTCACTAGATATGTTACTTAATGATAGGAAAACATAACTTTGTAATCATTTTAAAAAATCTTTCAAATTATGAATTTTATTAACCAATATTATACATCGCGACCCGCGGCAAAACATGTACAGTTTTTGTTTGAGTTGAGTTGAGTAATGGTGTTTAACGTCCCAGTCAAGAGTATTTCACTTATATCGAGACGTCGCCAGCTATAGGCGAAAGTGCAGAAATTTTGCCTGTGCGTTGCGCTTATGGCATTATACAGCAGGCTTCTTTAGCATGCCAAGCCCACCGTGACACGGGACCTCGTTTATTTTAAGTTCCCATCCGAAAAAACCGTGACTTTCATTTCGTAATGCCGAGTGCTTGGCGAAAGAACAGTCACTACCCACTTTCAAGTCTTGGGTCAGACCCGGCCGGGGTTCGAACCCACGACCTCCCACTTACGAAGCGAGCACTCTACCAACTGAGCTACCGCAGTTTTTGTTTGAGAGCTGTCCCTAAAAAAATTAAGGAGAGAAAGACTAAGACTCAATAAGCCGTACTAGTGCAATGAAAAATGTTGCGATAAAAACGAGAGAATTTAACCCAAAGTAAAACACTTTTTAAAAGAAGAAGTACCGTGTCCTCAAAATTTAGAAAATAAAAAGAATTTGAGAAAGACAAAGAAGATGCTGTAAGTGAATGGTCTAAAGATCTGTGTGATGAAATAGGAAAACTACAGTCTTCAAAAGAAAAGTGGCAAATTTTCAGAAAAGTTACTAAGAAAAGAACGGATAATAAAATCCTTCCCTTTATTATAGTCGGATAATGAACTCGGAAGTTATTTTTTTAAGAAGAAGGAAAAAATAAACAAATAGAAGAAGCCGGTCTTTTTTAAAGGAAAACATTTACAAAATTCACAATTCAACCAGAACTTTTGTTATGTTATGTTTGATTATGCTCATATATGTAATAAAATAAATACAGAAGAATTCGACAATGATGCCATCACATTAATTGAACAACAGGGTGCTATATCGAGATTAAAAAAGGAATCTTCCCTAAGCCCAGATAACATTTTTCTTCTTCCTTTTACTGAGTGCCTGTTACATGTATCCCGATGTGTTCTAGCTGTATTCGGCTATAGGCTGTATGCCTCTCTGACTCATTTTGATAAATTTCTTTCTTGCTTTTGATTCTGGACTGGAGTAGAATCCTTCATAGGCAGTTAAAATCCTAATATACATGTACATTGTATTAAAAAAAACTGGTAAAACGCCTTGTATCTTTCTTTACATAGAAAGGGTCCTATGGTCCACAGGCAGACCACTCAGTCGGCATCTGAAGTCTTCTGTGGTTGTTGCTGCTGGTATATCTGGTAACAACAGGTTCCACAGCCTTACTACTACTGTCCATGGAAAGGAGAATCTTAAGGTGTCTCAGGTTGGTGGTATTTCCCTCAGTTTATGGGCTACCCTGGTTCCCGAATCCCCTGTTGTGACATAGTTGTTGGAATGACAACTTTATCATGCAGTATCTTATACAACATAATGAGCCTGGCTTTAGATTTTCTAGCCTGAGGGGTTTCCCAGTGGAGCTGCTGCAAGATGTTCGTCACAGCCCTAGGGGTGTAGTCGTGGTAGTTGTTGACTACAAATATTGCTGCCCTTCTTTGTACTTCCTCTAAGGAATTGATGTGCTGCTGAGTATAAGGATCCCACACTGGCGAAGAGTACTCTAGTGTTGGACGTACTAGTGTAGAGTATGCGGCTGCTTTGGCTGATGGTTTGCATCCCTGCATATTCCGCCGTACGAATCCTAGGGTTTTACTCGGCTTTGCTGTAATTTGGCTGATGTGTGTATGCCATTTCAGGTTCTGACTTATGGTGACTCCGAGATATTTACTGGATGTCTCATGTTCCAGGACCTGTTGGCGCAGTCTATACTGGGTGGCAATAGGTTTCCTTTTACTGGTAATTTGGATAACTGTACATTTGTCTGGGTTGAAGGACAACTGCCAGGTTCTCCCAGTTTTCTAGTGCGTCAAGATCTTGTAGTGTCACAGTGTCGTGGGTTGATTTTATGTGCCGGTACAGTAGCGAGTCATCCAAATAGTCGAATATGTGATCTGGTACATTCAGGCATGTCATTAATGAATGTAAGGAACAAGAGAGGACCGAGGACTGTGCATTGAGGAACTTCAGAGAATACCTCTACTGTCGGTGATGTTGTCTCTTCAACGACGACCTGTTGAGTTCTTGAACGGAGGAAATTCTTTATCCATAGGTTGGTATTGCCTCTTACACCGTAGTAATTCAATTTCTCCAAAAGCCGTCTGTGTGGTACTTTATCGAATGCTTTGGAGAAGTTCGGTAGTATTATATTTATTTGTTCTCCTGCTGATACCGGTATGCTCTTGGCTTGCACGTGCACGGTGATAATGAGTTGTGTCTCACAATATCTTTTGGATCTGAAGCCATGCTGTTTGTCGGACAGTATTCCAAATTGGTCGTAGTGGTCCATGATGTTTCTGTGGAGGATGTGCTCTAGGAGTTTGCAGCAGATGGAGGTTAGAGATACTGGTCTGTAACTTGATGCTTTATGTCTGTCACCTTTCTTGAATATTGGTACGATGATATTAATAATATGAAGTGTTAATGTCTTGTCATGAAAATTTAATAGAAAAAATACTTTTAATATTTAATACATGTATATCATTCAAGAAGGGAATATTGCCAAAGGCATGGAAGTCAGCTAATGTCAAATTTATTTGCAAAGCTGGAAAAAATTATAATATAGCACTTCAGCTACTAGCTATTATCTATCATATGAGCGTATCGGGTTCATTGGGCCTCTTGTTTGACTTATGTGCTTATTTTGGAACTAAAGCATTTCATCTCGCTATGGTTATCACGTGAGCGTATCAGGCCCATTGGGAAATATTTCAATGTAGATTTTATATACTTGTTGAAATACATTTTCCTATATCAACAAAAGATCAAAGGAATTTGCAATTTAAGCCTTCAATTGTTATAACATGACTATATCCAAAGATTTTGACATGGAAGTTTCAGTTTTGATGTTTTCTTTCAATGCCTTTGGTAATGGAGTAAGGGTCAAAGGTCAAGGTCGTGACCTAGTTTTTATGTGCTTTTGTTACTATTTTGGTCATTTATGAATATTTTGAAGCAGTTTAAATTGTTGTAATGTTTTCCTATTTAATGACTTAGATGTCAGCTTTTTGGTATTGAAGAAATACTTTTTGCATTACTACTTCTTATTGAATAAGATGTTTTGGTGAAAGATATTTCGCTACTGCAATGAAGTAAATTTTATTTTGGAACTAAAGCCTTTCAACTTTATTTTTCAGGTCAGCGTATCAGGTTTTCATGATCAGTTTCGACGTTTTCTTGAAATGCCTTCAAAATGGGGTCATGTTTTAGCACCATTTTCTGTTTTAAGCAAAGGGCAAAGATAGAAATATTGACTTGAATTGCGAAATAAGCTCTGGATTATGTTTTTTTACATGGGTGTGTTAGTTTTTACGAAATGCCTTTCAAATTTTCAGGGTTCAAATTGAAATATTCTTTCAAATGGGGTCAAGGTCAAATGTAAATGCTCTTCGAAATGGGTCTAGAGCCTTATTTTGTTATCTTTTCTAACTATTTTTAAAGACATTTCAATGCATATTTTATTTTTTATGTTTTGAAAATATATTGTTTCTCTTTTGGTAAAAAGGTAAGTCTCGAGGTTAATTCATAAGAAATCTTGTTAACACTATATAGGCCTGGCAATATGTGACTGGCAACATAAGTGTAATCAAGGTCAATATATTTTACACCTAAAGCTTTATAAGTTGACGATCATAAATACTTACATGTTTCGTTTTTATACTGCTATATTCCATGACTAATTTTTATACACGTGTGATCTAGAATCATCCATTACCCTAACATACTTATAGGAAGTACATTCACGGGTGAAACTGCGGTCAATAAATTAACCGAGGTCTAACTCTGTCAATACTATATTAATAGATTTCAATGATCAAATTTAAGGACCAAATATATTTAAGTTAAGTTTGGTTTATTTTATAGAACTAAGACGGAGAATATGTAGCTGACAGTTTCTAGAAAATTTTATATATTATATATTATACATACCTATTTAAATATACATTGTGACTTCGTTAAGATTATGTTGAAGTTACGTGACTTTAATGAAGATTGTCAAGAAAACTACAGTCTTCAAAAGAAAAGTGGCAAATTTTCAGAAAAGTTACTAAGAAAAGAACGGATAATAAAATCCTACCCTTTATTATAGTCGGATAATGAACTCGGAAGTTATTTTTTTAAGAAGAAGGAAAAAATAAACAAATAGAGGAAGCCAGTCTTTTTTAAAGGAAAACATTTACAAAATTCACAATTCAACCAGAACTTTTGTTATGTTATGTTTGATTATGCTCATATATGTAATAAAATAAATACAGAAGAATTCTACAATGATGCCATCACATTAATTGAACAACAGGGTGCTATATCGAGATTAAAAAAGGAATCTTCCCTAAGCCCAGATAACATTTTTCTTCTTCTTCCTTTTACTGAGTACCTGTATCCCGAGGTGTTCTAGCTGTATTCGGCTATAGGCTGTATGCCTCTCTGACTCATTTTGATAAAGAATGATTCCCAAAACGCCGAGCTATCCGCCTATAGGAATATATACGCAGGAAACTAGGTTACACCCTTTTCGGGCCTCTATACCCGTCACTACTTCGAGGCCAAGTACAAATAAATCTCTGTGTAAATGTATACATTGCATATGAATAACATTTTTCTTTTAACTATAATGGCGTGTGTCGAATCTGGCTTTACCGGTTGGTTAGTTGTCTATATGATTTAAATGTTTGTTATTCTGCACCAAAGTGTAGCACTATTGTCAGAAATTGCCATTACTTTGCTAGCACAAAAACAAAAATAATGCGTATGCGTTGTGTCTATTGACGGCATGTCAGTGTGATTTCATAGCAGAATACTTCGATTTAGGCCGTCATACTTGTATTTAGATGAAATCAGTAATAGACAGCATTCAAGAAACTCTGTTGTTAGAGTCACCCTTGCTTCAGAGAAAATGCTTGACATCTGTGGGGCATTTTGAGACCACATAGTGTTGCTAAGAGTGCATGGTAAAGGCCAGTTTAAAGCTTTGTCAAGAGCAGTCCTAACGCAAAGCTTTTAGACCTTAGTGCTGTAGACTTTACTGATATAACCTTTGTTACAAGATGCTAAGTCGAGGCAATAATAGTCATCATCATAAAGGTCATTTGTATAATCGAAATCATTTTCTCCACTTTTACTATAAAATATTCTTATTTGGAGATTGTTTAATAATTGGGCGATTTCCATTGTATGTAAACTTGATAAAATTTGTTTCATCTTTGATATGTTTGAAGCATCAAAGATTACTGAAGGTATGATATTTTGTTTAGATAAATGATTACAGCAAATGCGAACACCAGATGGTAAAAAGATGCCTTGTTTCACGAAAATGTCAGTTCTTGCCTGAATTGGTGCAAGTTTCATGACGGAAACTTTTTCTTTGAAAATAAAGCAAATGACAATTTACTTGCCGCAGCTCAAAATGGGTAGGTTTCAAGTCTATTCGACCAACCGCAGGTTTATGATATTCAGTCCTGTCCAGCTAGTGACATTCATCACATATGAAACCTACCCCGACTTTTCGTCTATGGTCTTTCTCCGTGCGACGAATGCGCTTAGAAAAAGTTAATGTTTTTGGCATTTTGTTAACTAGTACTTGTTCAACGTACACGAAACACACGGGAAATGACAAGTGGCCTTAACCTGGATTGTAATGTCGTTATATATATTGTATGTATAAAACAAATATGCGTGCGTGTCTTTCTTTCTATTATGTTATTTGTGGCAGAAATAATTAATATTGCATTTAAACTCTAACACAAAGTAAGATAAAAAGAAATAGGGCCGCAAAATATACATTTTATTAAGATAAAATAAGTTGAAAAATAAAATTGTAATTTTGGGATTCGAACCAACAAGTCCCTACGTATACCCACTACACCACGCAGGTAATTGTTGGCAACAATGGTTTATTAATATCAAATACGAGTACAGTATGGTATATAAAGAGGTTATATTGGGGTAACTCTCTAAATATTGATTTTTACAAAATTCAGTATCAGCGCATATCTCTCCATTAACCATACTTTGCATATCTAACAGTAAAATAATGTAGATTTTATATTCAAAATATCTTTAATGGAGAGACATGCGCTCTATGTGTATTTATTAAAAAACGTGTTGATTTCTACTGACTTATTCCATGTTTGTATAGAGTTATACGGAGACAAACCTAATGAATTATATGTGTTAAACATATAATGCAATATTTACTGAGATTTTTACCATATAAACTTTTACATAATGATAGTAGCTTTAGGTTTTTTCACTATCAATATGTATTCAACATACTTTTAAATTTAGAATCCTATAGGCGGATAGCTCGGCGTTTTGGGTATCATCCTTTCTTTCTTGCTTTTGATTCTGGACTGGAGTAGAATCCTTCATAGGCAGTTAAAATCCTAATATACATGTACATGTACATTGTATTAAAAAAACTGGTAAAACACCTTCTATCTTTCTTTACATAGAAAGGGTCCTATGGTCCACAGGCAGACCACTCAGTCGGCATCTGAAGTCTTCTGTGGTTGTTGCAGATGGTATATCTGGTGACAACAGGTTCCACTGCCGTGCTGTCCATGGAAAGGAGAATCTTAAGGTGTCTCAGGATGGTGGTATTTCCCTCAGTTTATGGGCTCCCCTGGTTCCCGAATCCCCTGTTGTGACATAGTTGTTGGAAAGACAACTTTATCATGCAGTATCTTATACAACATAATGAGCCTGGCTTTAGATTTTCTAGCCTGCAGGGTTTCCCAGTGGAGCTGCTGCAAGATGTTCGTCACAGCCCTAGGGGTGTAGTCGTGGTAGTTGTTGACTACAAATATTGCTGCCCTTCTTTGTACTACCTCTAAGGAATTGATGTGCTGCTGAGTATGAGGATCCCACACTACCGAAGAGTACTCTAGTGTTGGACGTACTAGTGTAGAGTATGCGGCTGCTTTGGCTGATGGTTTGCATCCCTGCATATTCCGCCGTACGAATCACAGGGTTTTACTCGCCTTTGCTGTGATTTGGCTGATGTGTGTATGCCACTTCAGGTCCTGACTTATGGTGACTCCGAGATATTTACTGGATGTCTCACGTTCCAGTACCTGTTGGCGCAGTCTTTACTGGGTGGCAATAGGTTTCCTTTTACTGGTAATTTGGATAACTGTACATTTGTCTGGGTTGAAGGACAACTGCCAGGTTCTCTCCCAGTTTTCTAGTGCGTCTAGGCCTTGTTGTAGTGTCAGTGTCGTGGCTTGATTTTATGTATCGGTACAGTAGCGAGTCATCCAAATAGTCGAATATGTGATCTAGTACATTCAGGCATGTCATTAATGAATGTAAGGAACAAGAGAGGACCGAGAAATGTGCCTTGAGAAAATCCAGAGTATACATCTATTGTCGGTGATGTACCTTCAACGATGACCTGTTGAGTTCTTGAACGGAGGAAATTCTCTATCCATAGGTTGGTATTGCCTCTTACTCTGTAGTAATTCAATTTCTCAAAAAGTATTCTGTGTGGTACTTTATCAAATGCTTTGGAGAAGTCGAGTAGTATGTTTATTTGTTGTCCCATTGATACACTCTTGGCTAGCTCCTGGATGGTGATAATGAGCTGTGTCTCACCAGACCTCGTGCTGTTTGTCGGATAGTATTCCAGATTGGTCGTAGTGGTCCATGATGTTGCTGTGGAGAATGTGCTCTAGGAGTTTGCAGCAGATGGAGGTCAGAGATACTGGTCTGTAATTTAATGCTTTATGTCTGAGCGTCCCCTTTCTTGAAAATTGGTACGATGGTATTAATAATATGAACTGTTAATGTCCTGTCATGAAAATTTCATAGAAAACTACTTTTAATATATCATTCGAGGAGGGATCATTGCCAAAGGCATGGAAGTCAGCTAATGTCAAATTAATTCGCAAAGCTGGAAAAAATTATAATATAGCATTTCAACTAGCTATTACCTATCATATGAGCGTATTTATCAGGCCCATTGGGCCTCTTGTTTGACTTGTGTGCTTATTTTGAAACTAAAGCATTTCAACTAGCTACTGTTATCAGGTGAGCGTATGAGGCCCGTTGGGAAATATTTCAATGCAGATTTTACTTGTTGAAATACATTTTCCCATATCAACAAAAGATCAAAGGAATTTGCAATTTAAGCCTTCAGTTGCTATAGCATGACTATACCTAAAAATTTTGAGATGGAGGTTTCAGTTTTGATGTTTTCTTTCAATGCCTTTGGTAATGGAATCGGGGCCAATGGTATAGGTCCTGACCTAGTTTTTATCTTTGTGCTTTTGTTACTATTTTTGTCATTTATAAATGTATTTTGAAGCAGGTTTAAATTGATGTAATGTTTTCCTATTTCATGACTTAGATGTTGACCTTTTTGGTATTGAAGAACTATTTGGTATTGCATTACTTATTTCTCACTGAATAAGATGTTTTGATGAAAGATATTTCGCTACTGCAATAAAGTAAATTTTATTCTGGAACTAAAGCCTTTATTTATCAGGTCAGCGTATCAGGTTTTCAGTTTCGACGTTTTCTTGAAATGCCTTCAAAATGGGGTCAAATTGCAATGCCCTTGAAATAGGATCAAATGAAAATTGAAATGCCCTATAAAATGGGCTAGGTCAATGGACCAACATTATGGTAGCAAATTAAAATACCCTTCATAATGGGATCGAGGGTCGAGATCAAAGATCAACGTCATGACATTATTTTGGTATCTTTGCACTTGTTAACATTATAAAAAGGAAAATAAATTGTTGAAAACCTCAACCGTAAATTGTCGAATTTTCAAAAACCTCGTATTTCGTTAACAAACTCTGTGGGAACGAATTATAATTAGAGGAAACGAAGTGTAATCCGTGGGAACGAATAACACACACACACTTGGCAAACTAGTTTGAGGGGGATATATATTTGTTGAAAGACTATTTTTATATACTACATAGAATGTTATTTAAATGGCATAATTGATAAAAGTTTTAATTTTAGTTTTTAGTGAACAGTGAATGATAAAAAAATATAAAAAATTGGGAAAAATTCTATTTCTTCAAATATGGACTTAATAAATAGAAAATACTGGAAACGACTTTAAACACTTAGTTCCAAGTGATTATTAAGCACTTTCTGAGTAAAATATGTCATTTTATCTGTTAAAATTTCTTCTGTATTGAAAATACTAAAATATTTAGAAATACGGTAAAATTGGATTTTTGGTTAGTGTATTTAACGATTATTTATTTTTCGTATAACGTTCATTTCCTACTGCAAAAAGATGTTTTATAGTATTATTTGACTTAGAAAAAACATTTTTAGCTCACCTGAGCCAAAGGCTCAGATGAGCTATTGCAATCTATCACCGTCCGTCGTCCGTCGCGTCGTGTATAAACTTTACATTTTACTCTTCTCCTCCAAATCTACTGGGCCATATTTGATGAAACTTAGTGATTATCATGCCTAGGTAACAGCCTTTCAAAATTGTGTTCGGGGTTTGGCCACGCCCAACAAGATGGCCGCTGTTACTAAAAATAGCAAAAAGACAAAAAAATCTTCTTCTCTGAAACCAAAAGGTGCAGGCAAATTTTGATTGGATATTTGGATTCAGCATACCTGGGAACATTAAAATTGTTTTATTCATGAAAATTGAACGAAAAATAGGTTACGCGTTTTTTGCGTAAAGTTACGTAATTTTTAAAATGAGACATTTATTGTTATAACTTCATAACGGCTGAAGATAATTGTACGGAGTTTTCACTGTTGATCTTGTCTTGCAATTTTCTTCCAATTGATGTCAAGGTCGAAGGTCAAGGTCAAGGTCATGTCCCAGTTTTTGACCTTTGATAAAAAATGCTATTTTTTTAACATTTCTTGTGATAATGGCATAGGCATAATTTTCAGTTATTTGTAGGTATTGACATGACGATCATTTTGATACATAGATCAAGGTCATGGGTTCAAAGGTCAAGGTCACAGATGTCCAAGAATACCAAAATAGTTAATTATCTGCAAAACTATGAATTTTTTGTATAGGCATGTATATCAGAATATTGTAGGTAATGGCACAATGGTCATTTTGATATATGAATAAAGGTCATGGGTTCAAAGGTCAAGGTCACAGATGTAAACAAGTACTGAAATGGTTAATTATCTCAAAAACTATAAACTTTTTGTATAGGCATGTATATTGGAATATTGTAGGTATTGGCCTAACGATCATTTTGATATATGAATGAAGGTCATAGGTTCAAAGGTCAAGGTCAAAGACACGAACAAATACTTAAATGGTTAATTATCTCAAAAACTATAAACTTTTTGTATAGGCATGTATATTGGAATATTGTAGGTATTGGCCTAATGATCATTTTGATATATGAATGAAGGCCATAGGTTCAAAGGTCAAGGTCATAAAAATGAACGAATACTTAAAGGTATAATTATCTCAAAAACTATAAACTTTTTGTATAGGCATGTATATTGGAATATTGTAGGTATTGGCCTAACGATCATTTTCATATATGAATAAAGGTCATAGGTTCAAAGGTCAAGGTCATAGCTGCGAACGAATATTTAAATGGTTAATTATCTCAAAAACTATAAACTTTTTGTATTGGCATGTATATTGGAATATTGTAGGTATTGGCCTAATGCACATTTTAATTTACAGATGTTTTAGCTTTTTATAAATAATATATTGTAGCTAGACTTTAAATATGTTATATATAGCATACTTATATAATAATTATTATAATTAATTTGCAAAAATACTTGCATATTATTGGCCCTTACTGCTAAAAATTTTAATATTCTCTTTTATTAATGTCATTGACCATTGAACCTCTGCATAAGATATGTACTCTTCCTCAGGTGAGCGTTAAGGCCCATGGGCCTCTTGTTACTTATGTTGTGGAACATATGCTTTGTTCTCATTGTTTAAAATGAACATCCGTTTTTGTGTCTGGAATAAGGGAGATAACAGTGTCTTTTGCAATTTTATTGTGTCCAAGTTACATCGATTAGATCTAGTGGTATGTCACATGTAACCAACTATTAAACAAATCATTGACAAAGCATGTCAAAAATTGTTATAACAAACAAATCTGTGCCTAGCTATGAACCACTTTTATGGGGTGTCCAAACTTTCTAGATGGACCTGTATAGTATGTCTGTCCCTGTAAAATCGTGTCTGGGCCATATCTCATAGCTGCATTGGACAACTGCCATAAAACTTTACATGAATAATCACCATAGTTCAAAGGTGTGTCATGACCTTAAACCAAGTTCATATCAGAAAGGTCAAGGTTGCTGGAAAACATTAAATTGGGGGTATTTGGCTCTCAACAGACAGTTCTAGTTCATTTTATATTTATTATAATTGTAAGTCCCTTGTATGTCTGTGTTTACAGATTTTACTTTGTTTTATACACATGATTTTTATTTTTTTTTCATTATAGCTTTTATGTACAGTAATATTGTAATAAGTTTTATCTTATCTTGCATCTTGTTTGCTTTTTTTCTTTTATTAGTTGTTTACACTGGCTGTTTCCAAGTACAGTTAATTATATATTTACAAAATGTATAATGCATGTATTGTAATTGTAATAATTTACATATTGTTTAAATTATTTTTTGTAAAATAAAGTTCACAGATATTGATCTGATCATTAAATTTCTTTTTAATTGTGTACTTATTAAGATTTCAAGTAAAATGCACTTATTGTGAATGATGAAAGCAACAACTGCAACATTGAATTTGTTTTGAAAGAAATGGAAATGATCAAAATTGAGAAAGACTCATTAAATTCTGATGCCCTTTGACATTTATTGCTGTGTTGTAGTGTGTTAGTTACAAGACTCTTGTTGAGATTTAGGCAAACCACTTTGACCTGCCCACTTGACCTTTAATTCAAATGTTTATAATGGAGTGATGCATTTATGTATAGAGAACACAAGTAAATAATGGGAATTATTATTTTCAAAGAGAAAATACCTGTATAGTATTTGTATTAACTGAATATTCTAACACTACCAATATTTTGGTATAAATGTTCCTAATCAATGCTAATAAAAGGTCAATGTACAGGTCAATGTTGTTTGCATATACCTTCAAATATGTCTCTAAACAAAGCTGTTTTATGCTCATTGCATAGCATAGATTGAATGTGATTTTCCATCCCAGTCAAGAATATTTCACTCATATCGAGACATCACCAGCTATATATAATCTTGGACCCTGCTAGGGTTCGAACCCACATATGGGCAAGCACTCTGAGGTCTAAGTATTGAAGGTCAAGGTCACAGGTTGAGTTCAAAGACATTATGTAGAAAATGCAAGAACTGTATTAAATGTGGGACAAGTTCAACACAAATTGAAAAAAAAAAAAAATCAAATTGCGTCAAGTTTTAGTGAGCTCAACACAGTTTGAAGGGGAAAAAAACTAAGCGCGTTAACGAGGTACATTTAAAATTGATTTTACTTTGTTCAACGCATATTTTCATTTGTGATTGAACCATCTTCAACAGCAAAAATAAGTTCTAACCAGCATAACTTATAGCAGGGTCAGCCTTTCAGAATGTAAAAACCACTTTAAAAATGTTTCGCAGCCTAGGGTGCCGGGGTGAGGAGGAGGGGGTTACCAGGAGGGGCATTTTGGGAAAACACCTATCTTTTAGGTATGTAGCACCTAAACTGTATATATATCCTGACATGCAAAGTCATGTGTGCCTGAGTCTGTCCGTCTGTAAACTTTAATATTTTCCTCGAAACCACTGGGCCAATTTGAACCATGTTTAGTGTGGAAGGTCCTTAGTTAGTAAAGATTTGAAACATAGAATACTAGTATTTTTGGTCCTTGAACATATAAATCCACACAAATAATACCAATGTGTAGTCCTTTCTCTTGAAACCAAATAACTTGCAAATATGTGTAAGAAATGAAGCACAGACCTCCAGACAGACCTGGAAGTGAGATCAGGTACTCCGGAATTGTGAGCATCTCCTGCTCCCATGGGACACCCGCCACGCATTCATTATGGTAGTAGTTGCATGTTCAAGAGAGGAATCACAAATATTTAGTTGGTGTTAAAGATGTCTGAAAATTGTGGAACTGGACAAATGCCAGTAACCAAAAGCCTAAAGAAACCCTAACAAAATAGACAATACAACAGAACCTTAAGGCCCGTTGAAAATGAAAAAATAAAATGAAATAGTTGTTTAGATTTTAGTGTGTTGTAATTTTGCCATTTTTTCATTTTCAGAAAAAAAAGAAAGACGACCCCCAGCATCTGCTATTTTATAGTGTCTGCATTTTAGAAAAAAACTCTGACACAAATTCTTGGGACTTTCTGTTTCTCTCTGCGATCAGCTCGTGATATAAAAACAAACATTCATTCTTTGGTTTGTGTTTAAGTGGTTCCAAAGGTCTTGTCACCTTATCGACATAAATTGAATACACATTATTAACAACATCTTTAAACTTTGATGATGGGATATCTTCAAACACAAAGTCAGGTGCAAGTTTCTCAAACTTCTCAAAATTAAGAAACAACCACACTTGTAATAAAGTTGTGGTATCTAGTTCTACATCACCATCTTCTGTATTCTCCCAGATTGGTAATTTTTCACTTAGAAGAAGGATATCTGAAGAAAAATTGTACAGAATGATTCTTATATATCCGTCTGTAGCCAAAAATGATGGCAAATACTTGTCATGCAGAGATTTATCTCGCTTCACTTCACAAAAAGCATTGACAATACCCTGTGCTAAAGCCTGTGATTTCAACTTCTTATATTTTGACTTCTGAAGTTTGTCCTCCACTACGCTTGTCCAGCTATCATCTTCACTTTCACTGTTACTTGTTTTTCTCTGTTTACTTGGTGATAATCCACAAGCAAGATCAATTATATTATCAGAGTCTTCTTGATCACTGTCATCATAATTTTCTGCAGAAACTTTGACCACACTTTTATGTATAACTATGTCTGCTATACCATGCCACACTTCTCTATGTCCTTAAAATAGAATAAAAAAATAAGTAAACTAAGAAGATGTTCTGTAATCTCCCCCCCTGTTAGACTAAGGGCAGTACTAGTGATCTCCCCACTGTTAGACTAAGAAGAGTACTAGTGATCTCCCCACTGTTAGACTAAGGAGAGTACTAGTGATCTCCCCACTGTTAGACTAAGAAGAGTACTAGTGATCTCCCCACTGTTAGACTAAGGAGAGTACTAGTGATCTCCCCACTGTTAGACTAAGAAGAGTACTAGTGATCTCCCCACTGTTAGACTAAGGAGAGTACTAGTGATCTCCCCACTGTTAGACTAAGGAGAGTACTAGTGATCTCCCCACTGTTAGACTAAGAAGAGTACTAGTGATCTCCCCACTGTTAGACTAAGAAGAGTACTAGTGATCTCCCCACTGTTAGACTAAGGAGAGTACTAGTGATCTCCCCACTGTTAGACTAAGGAGAGTATAGTGATCTCCCCACTGTTAGACTAAGGAGAGTATTAGTGATCTCCCCACTGTTAGACTAAGAAGAGTACTAGTGATCTCCCCACTGTTAGACTAAGGAGAGTACTAGTGATCTCCCCACTGTTAGACTAAGGAGAGTATTAGTGATCTCCCCACTGTTAGACTAAGGAGAGTATTAGTGATCTCCCCACTGTTAGACTAAGGAGAGTACTAGTGATCTCCCCACTGTTAGACTAAGGAGAGTACTAGTGATCTCCCCACTGTTAGACTAAGGAGAGTACCAGTGATCTCCCCACTGTTAGACTAAGGAGAGTACTAGTGATCTCCCCACTGTTAGACTAAGGAGAGTACTAGTGATCTCCCCACTGTTAGACTAAGGAGAGTACTAGTGATCTCCCCACTACTAGACCAAGGAAAGAAATGAATGGATAAGAAAGTAATGACTTCTACATGCACCTATATGTCAGATAGTTTGTCAACATTTGGGAAAGAAAAAGAAAACCTTGCAAGTGGTGAAATTGGCGCACAACTGTATTCATTCGAACCAGAAACAGATGAATCTGATGAACAAACTGAGTTGAGACCCAAGCGACTCTGGAATTCTGAATGGTAGCCTAGGCATAACAAAATATACATGACAAGTATATGTGATTATCTCTTGTTGACATTTTAAAATAAATCTAATATAAAATTAGGCTTAACTGGCTACTGGCTGCACATCATGCAATATTTTCAAACGTTGAACCATGGGACCAGCTTTAAATACATGACAGGCAAATGTCATGTTTACTTCTTCAGGTCACTGAGACACTGAATGTGGGTCAAGGTCAACCAGCTTTGCTAGTTTGTAGAGCTCATGTCTTGATGCTATATATATAGTTAATTAATTTCCTAGGCCTTTTGTTTCATGACCAGATGATATTTAAAGGATTTAATACATCAGATCAGTGCGACCTTGAATTTGGGGCAACATCAACCAGCTTCGCAAACTTGGTAGATCTGCATGCCCTGATACTATATATGAAGTTTTACTGTCTCAGGGTAACAAAGGTTCATGAAAAAAAGGTGTTTAAAGTTATTACTACTTTTGGTCACGTTCACCATGAATGTAAGTCAGGTTCAACCTATTTGGCAAACTTGGTAGAACTTTATATGCTGATGCTATATATCAGTTTCATCTGCCCCATAAGTTACAGAAAAAAGATTTTCAAAGAAGCAGCTAAATTTAGCATCAAATTTGCACATTTCGCTAATTATGATTGAATAAAAAACTACAGAAAAACCTGTTAAATATATCTAATGAGTAGACATCTATTTTTTATATATCAAATTTGAACTAAATCCATCCATACATAAACATGTAATTGCCATTTATCTGTTTTTTCTATTTATAGTAACAGTAGCCATCTTGGATGCTGGATCAGGCAGCCATGAACAAACTTTAATTTACTCCACCTAGGGACCTGCCAAACCAAATTTGGTTTCATTTCGTCCAGTAGATTTTAAATTAATTGGCTAAATTTAGCATCTAATTTACATATTCTGCTAAATATGTGTGAAATATGTGCGTCCGTCTAATTGATTTGCACTGAATCAATAACGTTATTGGTGATGTAGTACACAACTACGTCACATAGCATACGTCTTACACAGTAAACACTTCTTGCATGTTCAATTTTGTGGTCAAAATGCCAAAATATAATCCAAGAATTGAATGCAAAACCCTCAAAAATAAATTCCAGAAGTAAAAAAAAAATTAATGAAAATATAACAATTGAACATTTTTGAAATGGTGTTCATAGTCAATATGAATGCTAAACCTTTGCATGACAAACCAATCATAATGCGCAACCGCACATTATTTAGTTTGTTATGCAAAGGTTTGGCATTCATATTGACTATGAACGCCATTTTAAAACAGTTCAATTGTTAAATAAACAATTTTTTCATTTAAACTTACCAAAAGATGTGTCACCAAAACTAACTTTTTCATGGCACAGTTCACAGGTAGCAAAACTGTCTCTATCAATAAAATAATGACCGTGAGGAATCAGTGGTTGAAAATAATGAATGGCTAGAACAGTTTTGACTTTTGCTTCACTAGGTTTATCCTTAAGTAATGATTTCAGACATCTTAAATGCTTATCTGAAAGAAAAATATATAAATGTGTTGTTTAGATACATATGGCTGTGTATGACAAGTGGCACTTCATATCCTGACTTACCTAATGGCATCAGACAAGTCTTATTGATCCGAGAGCGGGAGGCAATGGGTTCAAACCCTGGATGCATCATGCATAAGACTTTAAAATTTGAGATACTGCTTCCTTGTCTGGCGCTCGCTGCATTAAAAGTACAGATTATTGACTGGTTCACCCAGTGTCAGGATAATGTGTCTGGGGAGTGGCATGCTTGTCTCTGGCATACTGACTTGGTAGCAAGCACCTTAGTCGCCCTGAGTGTGCCCTAGTGCAAGGCAGACCATAAAACATATGCGCACATCTCACACATACACAAACTTGTTCTTAGATTAATATACCATATTTAAGATGGTGGAGTCAGACATTTCACAATTTAAAAGTTGTTGAATTACACTAACACATAGTTGGTTGAATACCTTAGGACAACTAGTGCCATAGTTTATTTCATGATCTAGAATACATCATGTACATCGATTTACAACAATGTTTCAATCTTTGGCCATCCAAAGTTATTTTATTTCCATGATGGCCACTATAAATATCAAAATGGAAATTACAAAATTGGAATATTCTTTTGCTGCAAATTTGTTTTACTCTAATTTACTAGACTAGTGTTCCAGTCAAGATTTCAAAAAGACAGGTGCTTGTGTAGAAAAAGACCCTTTATTCGTGTGGAAGTAATATGTTCTAAATAGCATCCCATAGGGAAAAAGTGTGTGAATAACATTTTTAGAGTGAGAAAATGTTGTGTTGTGTACCGGTATGTTAACTTAATAGACTTGATCATTACCATTTCCAACCTAGATCAATATTATACAATGATATGAAAATCAATGGATTTTTAAATATTACGGGTAGTACTTAATAGGGTTATATATAAAATATATAATAAACTTGCAAAATTTTTTTGTCATTTATTTTTATATTTTTACCATTTTGAATGAACCAGGTTTATGGTTACCAATAATTTTTTAAATTAAAATTGTTCCAAAAATTGCAATAAAAATAAAGAAAATGCAATGCAGATCAATATAATGTCATATGGCAAAATCATGGTCAGTTTGTTAATTTGCATAGCGGCCATATTGGATTCATGATATGGTTGAAATATAAATGATTTTATATAGACCAGTGATGATAAATTGGTCCTGTACAAGTTTTCTCACAAGTAGGATAAAATTTGCTGATACATACTTTGACTGTACACCGCCTGGCATTGTTTGGGTGGTAACAACATAAATTACTTAATTAAAAAACCGGCCCTTTCAAATTAAAAATCTGAAGCGTGTTATAATTGAGTTCTTATTATAAAACATGTTAATTTAATTCAAAATCTACATTTTCTGCAAGTTCGAAGCACAATTTCAATTCTAAAACTAATGATCTTACTCGATTTGCTGATGACGCCGGTGACTACGGAAATTCTTCCACTAGAATATAATGTCCCTCTCCTGTGAAGACTTGACAATTTTCGGCATGGGTAAGTTAAAAAATGGATAATTTGCGTGACTGCATCACGTTTGAATGGCGGCGCGTTTAAAACTGTGCTTATGAATATTAATGAATCAAGGTCACGTGATTGTTAGCTCATGAATAAATTGATCACCATTGTGCCATATGTGCTGTATTCAAAGTGCATTTTATCTTTAAATGTTGTTAACATAAATTTATCAAGTAATAACTGCATGTTCAATCATTTCAAGTAAAATACTAAAATGTTCAAATAGAGTTACTTTCCTTTATCTTGTCTATTTATAATTTTAAACTGTCTACTTGTCTAACCTGTATAGATAGTTCCCATGTGATGTCACACTGTTAATTTTACAGGTAAAGTAGCTGCCATTTTGATAGGCATTAGAACAAGTAGAAATTGAGTCTCTTATTAATTCTTTCTAAAATAGGGTGTATAAAATTTATTGTCACATCTTTGTTATGGGAAAAAATCTTATAAAATATACCAAATCAAAGTAAAAACATTGTCTTTTTGAAAAACAATAATTTAAAAATTAACAAATTTGGTTAAATTAGACAGATAAATTATATGGATAGCCTAACAAAATGGCAACCACTCTACTGAAAAATTTGTCTGCTAGAGGTCCACGAGAACCTGTTATAAATTATTATGTGTGTACAGAGAGGTGTTTACGTTTGAAAACGAAAGTAGAAAAGTTGTTTTAGTGTGAAACAGCCACACGAATCTGTGTACATTCCAAGTTTTGAATTACACATGTCTACCAGTGATGTCTACGTACCTGTATTATGTTTAGTATAATCCAACAAACACTCCAATGCTTCTTTTTTCTGTCCTTCAATACCAGTCTTCGTTGTTGCAATTTCCATGAAAACAACCGAGTAGCAAAAACAAGTAGGAAATGCCGTGTTGTAGCATTTATTATATTCAACAGTCGCATCACTGAATGACCATGACCCTGTACCATTACAGTTACTTATAATCAGCGGATGGAACATGTACCGGTGAATGGGTGAAAATCGTTGACACTTCCGCATCCCGTTCTCTGTTGCAGACCTGAATGTATTTTTAAATGTCTCTGAAACTGAAAGTGACTCCGCCATTGTCTTGTCTTGTCGTAGAACTTCCTCCTTGTATAGGAGAACCTTGCTATGCTAGTAAATAATGAGTTGATTTGGTTGTTGGTTGGTTGAATGTTGCTTAACGTCACATCAGCAATTTTTCAGCTATTCGCGACGAGAACTATTTAATTAATCTCTATGGATTAATCTATGAACAATTTTGTGTATGCATGTGAAGTGCGAGTGAGTTGTATGGTCTGCCTTGTACTAGCGCGCACTCAGGGCGACTTTACCGTGCTAGCTCACAGAGTCAGTACGTCACAGACAAGCGTACCACTCCCCCAGTCCATTATACTGATACCAGGTGAATCAGTAAAGGCCAACAGTAAGGAAAATTCACTTTTCCACATGTGGTCCGAACGGGACTCGAACTCACAGCGGCGAGAGACCCTGGATTTGAAGACTCACGTCTTATCCATTAGGCCACCGCGCCCTCATAAATAATGAGTTGAGTAATGGTGTTTAACGTCCTGGTCAAGAATATTTCACTTATATTGAGACGTCGCCAGCTATAGACGAAGGTGCAGAAATTTTTCCTGTGCATTGCGCTGATGGCATTATATAGCAGGGTTCTTTAGCGTGCCAAGCCCACCGTGACACTAGACCTCGTTTATTTTAATTTCCCATCCGAAAGAACCGTGACTTTCATTTCGTAATGCCGAGTGCTTGGCGAGAGAACAGTGACTACCCACTTTCAAGTCTTGTGTCAGACCCAGCCAGGGATCGAACCCACAACCCCCACTTATGGAGCGAGCACTCTACCAACTGAGCTACTGCAGTGGTTTCTAGTAAATAATTGAAGTGAAAACCTTTGTCCTAGTCACAATAGGCGTTGCACATTAAAGAACCATCCCAGCACATTAACCCCCCCAAGAGCACTACAAATGTCAAAATTTCTGCCACTTCACCTTTAGCTGGTGATGTCTCAATGTATATGAAATATTCTTGACTGGGACATAATACATGAATCGATAAATTAACACTTTACTTAAATCTGGCAAATTGAAATCAGAATATTTTTTTTAGTTTTAAGACATTTATGAATTTAAGGAGTCATTTCCAGAGATAACATCGTTGAAGCTTGCTATTTGTAGTACCAAAAACATTGTTACAAATTGTCAAATTTAAGTTAAAGAAATTTTAAGTTAATGAATGAGTATGAAACTGGATTTTCATTGATTGAATGGGGTTTTACTTCCCAAGCAAGAATATTTGATATATATCAAGATGTCACCAGCTATAGTGAAGAGGCAGACATTTTTACCTTTGCAGTGTGCTCGGGGCAATGTGCAGGGATGGTTCTTCACCGTGCCACACCTGCCGTGACACATACAAGGCACCTGTTTTAAGGTCTCTTCCAAAGACCCTGTCTTTAATTTCTAAACATGCTAAATGCTGAGTGCTTGTAAGGTTTGAAGTAACTGAGCTACCGTAGTGGTCTGATCTAAGTTATGGTAATTAGTTATGAAATGATTGTAACACTGGAGCAAGCTGTCAAAATAAAAATAAATACAATAGGCATAAGTTAATTATTTATTTTATTGACTTTAGAATACCTCATACCTAATATTTGCTGCATTCACTGGTAACATAAAAGCATCACAGTTTTAAAGATAGCTGGAATTTTTAGCTTGCATAACTTTTAACATATAAATAATAAGCTACATGTATATATAGGAACAAAATAAAATACAATGCTGCTGTTTAATGCCACATTATTAATAATAAAACTGATTATAATACAGATCATATAAACAAATTATGATTTTTACATGAACCCCACGTACATATATATATATATATATATATGGCAGACTACATTGACCTGTCTGCTTGACCTTTAATTTCAATGTTTATTATGGACCAGCACATCTGAGTATAGAGCAGACAGGTGTTTATATCATATACATGGTACATACATAATGGGAAACATTAATTTTTTATGTATTAACAGCCAAAACAATCAATTACTACCCATTTATTCGAAAGATCATCACATATGAATATTCTTAATGAAAGGTCAAGAAGACAGGTCAATGTTGTTTGCCTTTCTTGTTGGATTCACTTTCTGACAGTGAATTACGCATAATTTCCAAAGAAAAATCCCATAAACTTAAATAACTATTCCCTTACTTGAGCCAAGTTGTGTCTGGAAATCATCATGAACAGCTTTAATTTCCATAAAATATTTGTTGCTGCTATCAGGACTTACATGTATTTAAGTTTAAAATGACCATGTTTACACTGGAATCAATGTACTTGGTGACACATTAAATCATGCCCCTAAGGATCTACCTGGTGTTACAACATGAATAATCCCCATAGTAACAATGTTTCACTAGGCGCAGTGCAGATATTCTATGGTAATCGGGAATGTGCAAAGTGAGAATGCCAAACTTTATTCGTTTTTGTTTTTTTTTTGTGGATTTTCTATGAAAATTGTGCATAATTCACTGTCACAAACACAATGGCTCTGACAGTAAATAGTATGAAAACAATTATACTACAGGAAATTGTTTCTGTTTACAGATTTGATAAGAATATCAAGCTAACATTAATATGAATACCGATTATGATAATCCAAGTAATTAGAGTCCCAGATCCAGGGCAAGCTATGTTTCAGACAATGTCATCATCGATATCCTGGACTTTAGTTGGAGTATTGATTATAATTACATTTTGATATGGATATTTTTTCATGATTACATGTTGATATAAATAACAATCATTATTACTTTTGATTACTTACATACACACCAAGGTCCACCCCCACCCCCTACACACTGAATAGATTACTAGAGAAACAAAAATTTCTAAAAACGAAATCTTTTCCCATAGCATTGTCATAAATAAAGAAAATACAACAAAAAGCACTATGATATATCTATAAGCAATTCTACAATTCGTTTGTTTGATCAAAATGTATATACTTATAAAAATAAAAACATTGATATTTCCCAGCACTATACACATATACAGTTAAACCTTGACTCAAAGCTACCATTTGTTCAGTCAATTTTGGTGTTATGAAAGGGAATAGCAATCAATTAAGTGTGGTTCATAAACATAGACTAAAGAAATTAATAATAGCGCTTTAAATGAATCCTTGAATGAATGACTCTTGATAGGTTTGCAACTTTCTTATTGCCATAGTAAAATCTTGTTATAATGGCTCCTTTAACATGACCATCTCAATTATTGTCAGGTTCTTTTAAAATCCAAGTCTATTTCTTTTTCATTTTTTTATAACTCTCCTCAATCTAATCACCTAACCACTTTATACCTATAACAACAAAATCTGACAAATGCTGACAATGAGTTGAGGTTTAACTGTGTTACTCACTATGTATATTACTTTAAGACTAGTTTCATTTAGAACTAAAATCAAGAATTATTAACTTATTAAGTTAATGGATTTTCTATATAACACAAAGCACGTGGAAAATAATATTTAAAGCATAAAATAAACAATGAAAAATAACAAAAAAAAAAAATAATAAAATATATATATATATAAAATGACTCGACAAAAATACATGTATAAGATATGATTAAACTGAATCTATCTCTTATATGAAATATTTACAAATTACATGTACAATGTATTTATATAGGCAAACAACATCGATCTGTATGCTTGAACTTTGATTTTAATATTTATTAAGAACCAGACAACCAGTTCATTTATGTATGGGGAGCACTGGTGTTTATTTTGTCTACATTATGAGAAATAAGTATTGTTTATATATTAACTGTGAATTCTAACACAACACATGTATTGGGTGGATCATTGTACATGAATATTCCTAATGAAAGGTCAAGCGGACAGGTCAATGTTGTTAACCTATACAGACATGTATTAAATATCACAGCTGATTATATTGCCAAAAAATACATCTTTGTTTGTAACACTTCAAAGAAAGTTCTCACATAGCAGTAAGCTAACTTGCCAGGGTACATGGAACTATGTTCATAAACCTGTCAGTGTACATAAACACATGCAGCATTTTGTGGTAAAAAAGAAGTACTGTAATTCGTATATCGCAGACATCTAGTTAGGGTAAACAATGCAACATTAGTGATGGTTCATTCCTTGCTAATTCAAATTTTAGTATGTATTTGAACATGTATCCTTTTAAAATTGCATCCTAAAATGTAGCGCCTGTTATACCAATAACCAGTTCTTAGTATTATCAGTGATTTTGTAGGATTTTAAAGAAATTCTTCTACCTTTTAGATTGGGAAAATTTGTTAAACTATTTGCTTTTGTATCAATGTTATTTAGGAATTTTTTGTGGTCAAATTGGGAAATTTTAGTCATTTTTCTCCAGAAAAACTATAATCTTTATTCGGTAGTAATTTTAGGCAAATAAAAACACTGATTATGTTAGAATTAATAACATGTACATGTAGTACTATAGAATGACTTGTATTGGGAATACAGTGTGCCTTTATAAAATTTACCCTTTTAGCACATGTTAAAACTGATTGCACATCTTCTTACAAACAGAAATATAATCTCTTTAGTTCTTTCAACAATGCAGACAACTTATATAAATAAAGATTGCAAGTTTATATAACACATTATTTTTCAATCTCTATTTCATGTAAAGGACATTCTCTACCCATGATTTGGTGATGATAGTAGGTACAAAATTAATATGAAACCAGAGATCTTGGGTACAAGCCTCAAAATCCAATCACTCAACACAGCTGTCAGCCATTCAGAATGCATTATTCTGTCATGTACAATGTATTGAGTTACTATGGAAACAATAAAAAAACACGTAAAACTATTTGGTACAAGAATGTTATAGTATGACTATCACATGAATCTTTTAAGGTTTATTTTTTGACAAAGATTTTCTTATTTAATTAGTTTTTATGACAATGGACAAGTTGAAACCAATGACACAAATACTTCATCCACAGCTTGACCCTGTAAAGGTTATTAAACATCTGTTAATTATTTTTAGAGAAAAATGGAGGACAAAATGTTGGTGGAAGAGAGGAAGTAAACACTCTATGCCCCCCACCCCCACCCATTTTGTCTGAAGAGACACAATTATTGTGCAAGTTCAAATACCAAACATTATGATACTACATGCAAGTTACATTGAATAATTGAGTTACAAAAACCAGCACCTTTTAATGATCTTTTAAATGTAAAATTTATTTTCGTGACATCCAACTCCTATGGTTCTAAGAAAAATACCTTTTATGTGGGTTGGTAAATTGGCGGTTTGCGATTTCAGTTAAAAGGTATATTTATGATATTAGTAAATATGCTATCTTGTTGACAGGTAAAATTAACGATGAGAATGTAAACAAAAGCAAACATTTTGTAAACCAGGAAAATTAATGATTTCACTGTATGCATTAATGTGTAATTTCATGTATTATGATATCAATACATATGAATCATTAACAATATATATGTAAATATGGCCACTGAACATTATTTATTGAAATGATAACCAAATTAATTTGTCTACATTGTTTCATTTTGCAAACTGTTATTTCAAATAGGGGTGGGTATTGGGGAAAAAAGCATATTGCAATATATTGCAATATTTGAGAAAATATTGCAATACATATTGCAATATATTGCAAAGTTAATGCATGCTTAAAGTTGTGTATTTTTGTATTTCCAAATGCAACTATTGTCGTCTGCCATTATCGGTTGTAACATGTATATACATGTCTGTATCTCAGACATGCTTTATTTTGTATGTAGTTGACAAACACTTACGAGATAAAGATTATATTACAGCCTTTTGAGTGGTAATAACAAAAAAAAAAAATGACCGTAAAACATAATCGCACACCCCTAATTTCAAAGTTTTTGTTTTGAAGCCATTTATACAAATTTTCCAGAGCAAGAATAATCAAATTCTGCAAATATACAAATTTATGTAGCAAAATTTTGTAAACAGTCATATACAATCTTCAAATTTAATAGACTGATCATAACTGCTTTATTTCAATGTTATTTATATTTATACAAGTATAGAAAAAAAACCACTCATCTTTAACCTGTAACCTTTTCTTCGTTGTATGTTACCATGGTAATAGTAATAACAAACTAACATAAAAAAACTAAACTTTTTAACTGTACAGCTCCTACCAATGATAAGAATAAAATTATCATAAAAAAAACTTTCAAGATGTCTGTGGTGAATGTAATGCTTGCTTTCAAATACTTTGTATATAAATCATATCAACACTTTCTGTCAATGATTTTGTAAAAATATATTGTTTACAAATAAAAAAAGATCATTTAAAAAAATACAAATTACAGAAAAAAATATAACATAAAACATTAACCAAATATTTTGTGTCAAGTTATTACCAAAAAAAACAACAAATAGTTTTAAATATTTTTTTCTAAAAACAAATGATTGACAGAATGTTGAATGTGTAACTAAGGAATCCTTTAGTATAGGTATACAACATTGACCTGTCCACTTGACCTCAACTTCAATATTTATTATGGACCAATAAATATATGTGCATGTATAGGGAGCATATGAGTTTATTTCATCTACCTTACAGGAAATGTGTATTGTTTATATATTAACTGTAAATCCTAAATATTTCCATGTATCGCATGGATCATCAAATATAAATATTCCCGATGAAAGGTCAACCAGACAGGTCAATACTGTTTGCCTATAGCAGCCATGTTTTGGTGTCTGTTTATTACAATTCTGTTGCCATTTTTGTTGTCATCATTTGAATACGTTTGGCATTACATGTTTTACACAATATATGCTCATCAAGTGGATAGCACCCACGACCATCAGCTTCCGAGGAAAGTTGTAATCCACAGTCCTGTAAAAATAAATACAAAAACTGCATTAATTACTAAGCAATTTGTAGTAAATGCGTCTTAAATATCAAGGAAGTGCTGTTATGGCACCATTAACGTTAACCATCAACTAAGGCATCTCACTGCCGTGGGTTCAATTCTGGTCAAGCTAAAGTAAGAAATCTTTTACTGGTTGTGTTTTTGTAATGATACAAGAGGAAAAGATGGTATCCAATAACTTTACAAAACACCTCACTTAATACTTTTTTTGTGAGTGATTAAATGAACATCTCCAATAAAACCAGAATTGTTAATATTTTAGGAAAACTATGAAGCTGTATTTCTTATTCAATAATCCATTATTCAAATCATTTAGTTTCTATTGCACTTTTAAGAAGAACAACCTTCATAACTGACACTGGTTCTAAAATACAAAGTAGAACAAGTGAAATGTTTTATAATAATTTAAGTACAAATACATGTTACAACCATTATTTCCATGAATAGACAAATGAATTGATTGATTGATTGATTAAATGGGGATTTAAGTACCAGCCAAAACTATCTAAATTATATCTAGAGGTCACCAGGTACATAGAAGTTTTAACCTTTGTAGTGTGCTCAGTGCAATATGAACAGGTAGGGTTCATTAGCCTGGAACACCAAGTGACACAGAGAATCAGTTTTTTTTTCTTCCAAAGGACACTGCAACTTGAATTTCTAAATGCAGAGTGCTTTGTGAAAGAACAGTCACTTCCTATTTTCAAGTCTAGCCCGAGTTTGAATCCATGACCTTCAACACATAGAGCGAGTACTCAATCTAATGCAGTGATTGTGAAGAGAATTGTCACCATGAGTCAATTTGTATATGTAGCTTATAATAGTTTTTAAAAGGTTTTGAGAATAGTAATGTACTATTCCTTATAAGACTAAATTGAAGGGCCATCCCAACTGGCAGTGTACTAAATGGTCCGGGCTCCTTCCTTCCCTTCCTATTCACTGCTACTGACCTACCATAATGAAATTGTGAAACAAATACACCCAAGTTTACACAACAACTTTATTGTTTACCTCACATCTATAACATTGAACATGAAAACTTCTATCCATGGCAACCACTCTAACGGTTTCTTCCTGTCCGGGTTCAGGTACTATTGGTGTTTGACATACACAACATCTAGGGGCAAATTTGCTGAAACAACAAGTAAATACTTATAAGCAAACACAGTCACATACTTCAGAGAGGATAAAAAGCGATATTTGCATTTTTTATGATCTGTGACCTTGACCCTTTATGAACATTATTTTTAGCAACATCGTGTCTTCCCAAAATGCATCCATGGTATTAATAATATCACTTTCCCTCCCTTCAAAAGTAGTGAGGCAGCAAATGGATGTCGGTATGAAAAAGTGGTAACTTACACATGTATAGAGCAGACATGGATTATATTTCAGTATGAAAACTTGATAAAGCGATATTTTCAACCATTTAATGATCCGTGACATTGCACTTAATGACCCAGATTTTGTACATGATGTGCTGTCATCCCATAATGCACCTATGGTGTAAATATTACTTAGACATCTATTCCCATTCATAATTTCTGAAACTGACACTAAGTTGATGGACAGACAGACATATATGGAAAAAATTTTATGTCCCTACCATAATCATGACAGGGGTAGATTATGGCAGTGGTATAAATATGTCGAGGATGAACCCATCTATGTAAAAGATTCACGGAGTGACATTTTGCACTTTTCTATATAGGTGTTTTTGGTTATGAACCTTTCAAGATCCATTATACAGTTCTACGCCAAACGCACAAAATCTTCCCTAAAATAGGGAATCTTTTGAATTTGAAGTAACAATTGTGGTTTGGCCAGTTTGTTTGTATAGCAATAAAATTTAAATTAATTTTGGACAGTGATGTTACCTCAAGCTGTTTAATGTGTTAGATATTTACAGGGTTATACTTCACTTGGTGTCCATTCATGGTCTATTGTTAAATAAAGAAAACATCCTCTCTTGTGTGTATCAGCATTGTTATAAGAAATCTTAAAGTTAAAACTTATGTTATTATGATTGGTTTAGGTAAATAAATGGCTTAAAAATCAAGAGTTAAAATATGTAAGAAAATATAAACAAAATGTAGTTTAACAAAGTGTAGCATTTGTGATGGATGAAAATAAAAGCATTCTTCAGTTTTCAGTTTGTCTACATGTATTAAAAAGAGGCCCATGGGCCTGATACGCTCACCTGATAACTAATGGCTTGCTGAAACATAAATACTAAACCCCAATGACTTTTTTCTTTACATCATAATAACCGTTATATCAATATCTACAACATTCTAATATACATGCCTATACAAAAAAGTTTATAGTTTTAGAGATAATTAACCAATTCGGTATTGTTTCGCATCTACGACCTTGACCTTTGAACCCATGACCTTTTTCTATACATCAAAATGATCGTTGTATCAATACGTACATCATTCTAATATACATGCCTATACAAAAAGTTTATAGTTTTCGAGATAACAATTATAATCAGAGGTAAAAAAAAATAGGTCACGACCTTCACAATTGACCTTGACCTTATTTTGAAGATACTAACAAGAAGATGACAAAACTGAAAACCCCATGTCATTATCTGGTCAAATAGTCAAGTTATAACAATTTGAAGCTATTTTACGATTTTTTTTTTCAAAATTAAACGCAAAAACACGTAACCTACTTTTTGTCCGAATTCTACAAAATGAACAAACTATAGGCTTAAGCTTTAAGACCCTAGAGAAGCCAAATATCACATTAGATTTTTTCTCCAATCAATACTTTCGGGAGAAGAAGATTTTTTAAGGTTTTTTTGCACCCCCAGGTTACCTTCACCTAGTTATGGTAGCCATGGCAACGCCAAGAACAAATCTGAATTGCACCGGCCAATATATACTTCTCACCAAGTTTCGTTGAAATCTGTCTTGTATTTTCAGAGGAGATGTCGTAAATAGGTGTTAACGACACACACACGCACATACACACGCTGTGCTATGCCATAAGCTCACATGACCTTTCGGTCAGGTGAGCTAAAAACTACTTTCAAGCACTAACATTAATTCAATGACGAAACAAGGCGTTACAGATTATCAGGTCATAGCTTTGGCTGAGATGGTTCACCGTCTGTCATGTGTCGTGTGACATGTGCTACATTTAGCATTTTAATATGTGGTATAAATGGATGCAGAATTAAATAAACTTCATCATGATATTCTTGAATTTTGTATATCTTAAAAAAAAATAAATATCCAGCTACTCGTCTTGAAAGTGAAAAATGATAGAATTTGTACTTGAACCTAACACCACCCCACTCTACATCCCGGTTTTGTGGAAGCGTAAGTTTGAATGTTTGATTATGTGGTATCAATGGATGCAGAATTAAATATACTTCATCAAGATATACTTGAATTGTGAATATTCAAAAAATTAATATCCAGCAGCCAGGCTACTCATCTTGAATGTTAGGTAGATATAAAAAATATTGGGTTCAAGTTTTGCAGAAGTATTGACCCATTTCTAAATTCCGTAAGTAGGTAGTAATAAGTACATTTTTCAAAGTAACCAGCAGCTTTTCCAACAAGTAACTAGCCACCAGTAGCTAAATTTTCTCCCACGAGTAACTGGCTACCAGTAGCTAAATTTTCTCCCACAAGTAACTAACTACTAGTAGCTAGCTTTTCTCCCACGAGTAACTGGCTACTAGTAGCTAAATTTTCTCCCACAAGTAACTAGCCACCAGTAGCTAAATTTTCTCCCACAAGTAACTGGCTACTAGTAGCTAGCTTTTCCAACAAGTAACTAGCCACCAGTAGCTAAATTTTCTCCCACAAGTAACTGGCTACTAGTAGCTAGCTTTTCTCCCACGAGTAACTGGCTACTAGTAGCTAGCTTTTCTCCCACGAGTAACTGGCTACTAGTAGCTAGCTTTTCTCCCACAAGTAACTGGCTACTAGTAGCTAGCTTTTCTCCCACGAGTAACTGGCTACTAGTAGCTAAATTTTCTCCCACAAGTAACTAGCCACCAGTAGCTAAATTTTCTCCCACAAGTAACTGGCTACTAGTAGCTAGCTTTTCCAACAAGTAACTAGCCACCAGTAGCTAAATTTTCTCCCACAAGTAACTGGCTACTAGTAGCTAGCTTTTCTCCCACGAGTAACTGGCTACTAGTAGCTAGCTTTTCTCCCACGAGTAACTGGCTACTAGTAGCTAGCTTTTCTCCCACAAGTAACTGGCTACTAGTAGCTAGCTTTTCTCCCACGAGTAACTGGCTACTAGTAGCTAAATTTTCTCCCACAAGTAACTAGCCACCAGTAGCTAAATTTTCTCCCACAAGTAACTGGCTACTAGTAGCTAGCTTTTCCAACAAGTAACTAGCCACCAGTAGCTAAATTTTCTCCCACAAGTAACTGGCTACTAGTAGCTAGCTTTTCTCCCACGAGTAACTGGCTACTAGTAGCTAGCTTTTCTCCCACGAGTAACTGGCTACTAGTAGCTAGCTTTTCTCCCACAAGTAACTGGCTACTAGTAGCTAGCTTTTCTCCCACGAGTAACTGGCTACTAGTAGCTAGCTTTTCTCCCACGAGTAACTGGCTACTAGTAGCTAGCTTTTCTCCCACGAGTAACTGGCTACTAGTAGCTAAATTTTCTCCCACAAGTAACTAGCCACCAGTAGCTAAATTTTCTCCCACAAGTAACTGGCTACTAGTAGCTAGCTTTTCCAACAAGTAACTAGCCACCAGTAGCTAAATTTTCTCCCACAAGTAACTGGCTACTAGTAGCTAGCTTTTCTCCCACGAGTAATTGGCTACTAGTAGCTAGCTTTTCTCCCACGAGTAACTGGCCACCAGTAGCTAAATTTTCTCCCACAAGTAACTGGCTACTAGTAGCTAAATTTTCTCCCACGAGTAACTGGCTACCAGTAGCTAAATTTTCTCCCACAAGTAACTGGCTACTAGTAGCTAGCTTTTCTCCCACGAGTAACTGGCTACCAATAGCTAACTTCTCCCACGAGTAACTGGCTACTAATAGCTAACTTTTCTCCCACAAATAATTGGCTACTAATAGCTAACTTTTCTCCCATGAGTAACCGGCTACAAATAGCTAACCTTTCTCCCACAAGTAACTGGCTACAAATAGCTAACTTTTCTCCCACGAGTAACTGGCTACTTATAGCTAGCTTTTCTCCTACAAATAATTGGCTACAAATAGCTAGTTTTTCTTCTCAAAGAAGCCAACCAATAGTAACCAGTTATTAGTACCTTTCTGCTATGTTTCTGTAAATATATTGGCAAAATAAAGACATTTTTGGAATGAATGATTTTAAAAAGTATAAGCCTATATCATTAAGGTATTTGGTTTACATGTAGATTACAATCTCTCTCTCTCTCTCTCTCTCTCTCTCTCTCTCTTCTCTCTCCCTCTCTCTCTCACACACACACACACACACACACACACACACACACACACACACACAGGACTGGGAGAAATTACTCTAAACATCCAGATAAAACTCAGATTTAAAGTTACAGTCAGATTGGATGGAAAGCATTCATATTTCTAAATCCTGTGACAATGGCTGTGTTTATTTAAAGTGATACTTCAGTTTGTATTGACTTTAAAGATGACCACAAGTAATTAAATTTAATGTAGCGTAAACTAGTGACACGCCTACAAAAATTTCTGCTCTGCGTTAGTCGTAGAACTGTATAAATGTATAATCTGTAATGTTGAATGATGTCATACATGTACAAATCTATATTCATGTACAGACTAAAAATAAAGTAAAACCAAAATGCCTTCACCATGTTCATATCAGAACAGCGTTAATCTTTTGGTTCTTCAGTATTAGGGATTAAGATTAGCAGGGGCCCAGTAGCCAATGGCTTCTAAAAATCAGTCTGGGCCCCTTAATTACACATTTTAGCTATTTATTACGGTTAATACTTCTTTTCTGAAATGAGCTGGGCCCCTAACTCAAAATAGTGAAGCTTCATCCCTGAATAATCTATCAATATTGGAAAAATTTTCTCTATAAAAGGACCACCTATCTATACAGTAAAACCTGTTAAAGCTACCAACTCTACATCTCTCTTTACAGTAAAACTGGCTATGGTGACAACCTCTACATAAAGACCACTTGTCCATTATAACAACTATTTTAAAGTTTGATTTCTCCAATCAAACTAGAGGCTCCCAGGAGCCTGTATAGCTCACCTAGGTAGAGTTGTTACAGAATGAAAATCAACAGATTGTCTAATGTTTAAATAAATGCTTGAAATTTATTACACAATATTTATTTCTATCACAAAATTTCAATATTATTTCCTTTCAAAACTAAACCATATTTCAAAATTTTGAGACAATACATCCAAGTATCATCGATTTTTCATGTATAATACCTGAGAAATTTTCCTTATCCAAAAACTGGTCAATGGACCATGAAATTATGGTCAAGGACAAAAGCCATAAGGCAGTCTGACTGATGTACTATCCAAGATCAAGCTATATACCAAATATCATTGACCTACCATTGTAGTATTCGAGATTTAGAGAAACTAACCTAATCCAAAAAGTTCAACATAGTTACTGGAGGGTTAAGTTTAGGTCAAAGACAAAAGTCATATGGCAGACTGACATGTACTCTCCAAGACTAAGACACATACCAAATATCATTGCAATTGGCCAAGTGGTTTCACAGGAGTTGATTTTTAAATGCAGATGTTATTTTAAAATACCAAATGTAAAGACCCAAATGACTATTGTGGCCGAGTTTGGTTCCAATTGACTCAGTAGTTTCAGAGAAAAATATGTATGAACTTATTTTTCTATAGGGTCCAATGTTAAAATATGTTTTCCACTGACGGCCGTCTTGGATTTTGTGTGGCCCTCAAAAACACCAATGTTGTAGGGGGCCACCCAAAGACTATTGTGGCCAAGTTTGGTTCCAATTGGCTTAGGGGTTTTAGAGAAAAAGATCTTTGATATTGTTCCCATAGGGTCCAATGTTAACCTATTTTCCCAGTTGGCGGCCATCTTGGATCAGGTGCAGACTTAAAAAAACACCGGTTTCAGAAAGTACCATCTAAGGACTACTATGACCAAGTTTGGTTCTAATTCGCTCAGTAGTTTAAGAGAAAAATATCTTTGAACATATTTTCCCATAAGGTCCAATGTTACAATATGTTCTCCACTGGCGGCCATCTTGGATTTGGTGCGGCCCTCAAAAACCCCAATGTTGTAGGGGGTCATTCAAAGACTATTGTGGCCAAGTTTGGTTCCCATTGGCTAAAGGGTTTTAGAGAAAAAGATCTTTGATATTGTTCCCATAGGGTCCAATGTTAACCTATGTTCCCCGCTGGCCGCCATCTTGGATTAGGTGCAGAATTAAAAAAACACTGTTTTCAGAAGGTACCATCTAAGGACTACTGTGACCAAATTTGGTTCCAATTGGCTCAGTAGTTTCAGAGCAAAATATCTTTGAACGTATTTTCCCATAAGGTCCAATGTTAAAATATGTTCTCCACTGGCGGCCATCTTGGATTTGGTGTGGCCCTCAAAAACCGCAATGTTATAGGGGGCCATCCAAAAACTATTGTGGCCAAGTTTGGTTCCCATTGGCTAAAGGGTTTTAGAGAAAAAGATCTTTGATATTGTTCCCATAGGGTCCAATGTTAACCTATGTTCCTCGCTGGCCGCCATCTTGGATTAGGTGCAGACTTAAAAAACACCAGTTTCAGAAGGTACCATCTAAGGACTACTGTGACCAAGTTTGGTTCCAATTGGCTCAGTAGTTTCAGAGAAAAATATCTTTGAACATATTTTCCCATAGGGTCCAATGTTAATCTATGTTACCCGCTGGCGGCCATCTTGGATTAGATGCGGCCATGTCGGACACAATTTTTAAAGTAGACCACCCAAGGACTGTTGTGACAAAGTTTGGTTGCAAATGGCCCAGTGGTTTCTGAGGAGTTGATCTTTAACGACGGACGGACGACGGACGACGACGACGCCGACAACGACGACGACGACGGACGCAAAGTGATGGCAAAAGCTCACATGGCCTTTTAGGCCAGGTGAGCTAAAAAGAATCTCTATATAAAGATCATCTGTCTAAATGTGTATAAATTTCAAAATTCTCAGGTCTCAAGGGTGGTCTTTATATGCAGATTTTACCATACACTAAAAGATAAAATTAATCCTAATTTTTACCTGTGGAAATCTTCAATACAATGTATTTGGTTAGTGGCATCTACAGTGAATGGAATTCCATCTAAACTTTTACCACAAACAACACAAACAAAGCAAGCAGGATGATACGGTTTTCCAGTTGCACGTAACAGCTGAAAATACATTAGATCAAAATTATGTTTTAAAGTTGTCAATCTGCTTAAAGGAGCTCGATAAAATATCAAAAAATAAAAAAAAATAAAATAAAAAAAAAAATCAAAGTACTGAAAGTACTGAAAGCAGACGGCTCATTGATTGCAAAGAACCTTATCACTGAAAAGAAATGATTGGTAATTGTGTATTCAATCCATTTTATTTAATTCAATATTGAACTGATGGGAAAATTAACATACACACAAAAAATAAATATATATATTGTTTAACATCCTTGGGACAGTAAGGAAACAAAACTTTCAAGAGAGTCAAAATCCCTGGGTTTGAATTTCTAGTCAATACAGTGGAGAAGAAATGTCAATTAACGCCTTGCTATAAAACATTCATATACTTTAAACAATTCAGTTTACAATACATCTAATTCCTCACATGCATTGTCTTATGTCGTCTGTCATTTTAATTAAATTTAAGTAACAAAGAAATCTGATTTTGGTTCTAATGCAAATGATCTAGACTTCAATTTTCTGGTCTGATTTTTATTAACATCATCACAAATTCTCATGCCACATCACCATCACCATGCATGTCATCATAAATCTCCTTGCTGCATCATTAACTGGTTTCATCATCATCCTGTCACATAATCATCATCATCATCATCATCATCATCATCATCATGTCACATCATAATGAACATTGTGACATCGACATCATCATCATCAGATGTCATCACCAGCATCATTATCATCTTCATCACCATCATCATCATAACTTATCATGTCACATCATCAACATTGTGAAGTTATCCTCCTCCTCATCATCATCATCATCACTCCTCATATCACAACATCATCATCACAACTCTTCATATCATATCATCATCATCAACATTGTGACATCATCATCATCATGAATTATCACCATCATCATAATCATCAGGAGCAGATGTTATCACCACCATCATTAACATCTTCATCATCGCCATTATCATCATCAGCAGCAGCAGCAGTAGAACATGTGTCACATTATTTAAGTGGTTACTTCATCATCATCATCATCATCATGGGCAGGAACAGAACTCATGTCACCATAATCATCATCATCATCATAGCTTATGTCACATCGTCATCATCATCATTGGCAGTAGCAGAACTTAATGTCATCACCTCCACCATTGTCATCATCTTCATCATAATCATCATTATCGGCATCAACTGAACTAGTGTCACAACCACCATCATCATCAACATCATCATCATAGCTTCTAATGTCTTATCATCATCTGACATCATGGTGACATCATCAGCATCATCGTCACCGTCATCATCATCAGCAGAACTGAATGTCACCACTATTATCATTATTTTCATCAGATCATCATGCCACATCATCATCAAGTGTCATCATCACATAAAAAACCTTCACCATGACCAGCTACTTCCCTTTATTTGCATTTGACACATAAACTTGTTTTCCTTTCCAATGTTTAAGTCATTTATTTAATTCACTATATTCACAATTAATTTGAAGAAAAAAAATAAAACAAAATTAAAAAAAATAAATCTTTGTTTTAGTGTAAATTTAAATGTAGTTAAAGTTATTGTGGAATTCATATAAATTGACCAAGTGAGCTTCAAAAGCCTGAATTGCTATAAACAATTCTGACACATCCTATCGCCCCTAAGCCAACAATTTGCATGTCCCAATAACAGAAGTTGTCCAGGTAACTGTCTTTCAGAAGTTTGTTGACAAGAATGGTGTACAAAAGGGGGCAATATTTCTTAATATGATTAATTGATAATAAATTTATTATTATTTGGATAACTGAAATGTCCAACATTATCCTCTGCTGCAATAAAATTACTTTGAATTTAAATATTATTAGGTGGTTGGATAATTTTATTTTACTGATTTTAAATGTCCAGGTAATTTACTCCCGCTGTGGGCCCCACTAAAAGGTGAATAAAATCAATACGTCTGAAGAACCAGACACTGTTCTATTTATATTTGACAAAGTGTGTAAATTAAAGTGTTGTTATTTATTCAGAGTGTGAATTTTATTAACATCAGGTTCTAATTCACGGATTAATTATTATTACCAAGTGACCACCGGGATTTTTAAGGTAAGAATACCACAATCTCGGACTTTCCATTTTGTCCGTGCAAGTTTATCATGACACACATGGATTGAAACTATTTATGGATTGAAACTGTTTTTACACTTATTCAATAATTTTTGTGTTCCCGAGGATGGCATTTAAAAGTGACTGCATGTTGTAGACACGGGTGGTCGCTATATAAAATTTGCATTCAGATTGAACTGTAATTTACACTACAATATGATGAAGTTTCATTTTTATTCACTTTAACATGGCGTTATGAACGATTAAGCATGCGGCTGATACACGCTAATTTTGCTTCTCGTAAAGTGGTGAAAATTTAATTCTGTCCTGAATTTTCACACAATATCCCCGATTGTCCCGGATAAATTTTAAACTGAAATCCCAATTATGATGCTCGACTCGGCCGTAATTTTCAATTGATGTAAAGGGGGGAAAAACAAGAAACAACAGTTACATTTAAAGATCGCCGACGTAAAAATTATATTTGTTTACATACGGGCTAGTTTAACCATCCTACGATCTTCTAGATCTACTCAATATTTTATAAACGGACGACGTGAAATTAATTTTATTTAGCCTAACCACAAAAAAATTATTTTTATTTATTACATTTATATGCTTCAGTAGCCAAAATATCGTTTGAAAGTGTCATTTTAATTTAACGTGAAATCTAATTTGATCTGAAAGTGAATGTTCCGCCCACTGACCAATCAAATCCATTGCCTAATTATATATGCATGTACAATGGGAATTCCCGGAACTTTGCGTCCTGTGATGTCTTTTATAATAATTGATTGTAAGACCTTAAAATTATTATTTATTTAAAAAATGGTAGATGTATTTCATAGATTCTATATGGAATTTACGTTATTATTATTTTTTTTATTTCATCGAGTATCACGAACGTTAACTAGTGTCGATGTCTTTCTGTGAAGTACAGTGCCGTGTGCAAACTTACGCACATTTTTGCCGATAGTGGAATATATGGCGCTGATGTTTTTCTTCCGGTCAAATCTTCCTGATCGCAATAAAGCTGACGCTGTTAGCGTCTGCTTTAAAAACTGCAATTTTTACCAAAATATGGTAGTTCAAAGGAAACTTTTGATTCATTGTTAATGAATTTTGGCTTGGCAATATTTGTAGCAGAAAAATAGACATATTTGATTCCAAAAGCTAACCCTGTATATGCCATGTATGCTGCAAATAAAAAAACATATTTCAATAACCATGCAGTCTTCAATCATTTAAAATTAACTAATGTCTGAACATTATGAAAATGGATTTTATCAAAAAGTTAACATACATTTCAAATATTATCATCAATGTTTATAAATACTTACTCTGTCTGTGATTGGTTTAGAACACACTGAACATTTCTCCAGGGAATTCTGTAATATAAAATTGAAATAAATAAATGTTTTTATTTAGACACTCTTGTTTGCAAGAGTTATAAAAATTCATGCAACAAGAATATTTAAATTTAAATTCATTACAAAAGTTAAAACCATGATATGCATTAAATATAAAATATACCGGTAGGTATAATTATTACAAAACCTTTTAAAATACCAAAAAACCAGAATAGTTTTTTTTAAATTACATAGTGTAGTAATAGTTAATTTTACATGTGATAAACAAGGTTTTGAAATATGACGATTTGAGTTGAGCATATTGTTTTAGTCATCGTTCATGATTTAATAACTTATTCTGCAGTGGTGGCAGAATCCAGAGTAGGAGGAGAAAAGTATAGACCCTAGACAAGCAAACTGATAATTTTTTTCAGACAAGAATCTGTCAGAGGTGGATTTGAATCAAGCTGAGACACTTAAGTACATGTACATCCTTTAGACAATTTGGTCACTGAGGCCTTAAAAACTGAAGGCAAAACAAAAATGCACAATTTCACCATCAATATCAAGTATTTTACTTACCATATAACAGGGCTCACAGTATGGTTTGTTATCCATAGAGTAAAATGATTTCCCTCTTAACATTGTACCTATAAAGTGAGAAATTTAAGACTAGAATGATATGTATTAATATTTGTGCCATATTAGTAAGGCATTTTCTAGAAGATATACATAGTTAGAGGGGATATTTTGGCAAAGGGAACTTGAAACAGTGGCCTAATGGACAATTTGTCTTTACATATAGATGTTTGTTTTAGTATATTAACACTGGGCAATTATATCTCAGTATTAGAATACTGCAGATTATTTTTTATCAACAAGCATGATATTTATATACTTTATAAACAGTAAAGAATATTTTATTAAGCCCCCCCCCCCCATTACCTCTATATGAAATATATGTACAAACTCCCTCCCTCTTCTTCTTTATCTCTGTCAGTTACCTTCTTCAATATTTGTGGTTTTGTTTCTCCAAACACTCCTGTTTCCCCATCATCCAAGAACCTTGGCATAAATAGAAAAATTCTAACCTGGGGCCTCCATTCATTCCTCTCTCTCTCTCTCTCTGAGATAGTATTTATCATAATGTACATACCACAGTTAATGCATATAAAGCAGGCAATATGGAATATTTGATCCATAGCAGTACATCCATTACTCTCTCCCATTACCTTCTTTCCACATTTAGAACACATTCCTGAAATTAAAACATCATATTAAAACAATGATTAAACTAAATAATAGCCCATTTCACCGCATTCAACCCAGTGGATTTTAATGTTCACTCATTCACCACACCAAATCTAACACAAAATGGTCCTAGTTGATTGAATATTTCTCTTAAAAATGCCATCAGCTGTACATCATGTACATGTAGGTGATGTGGAAGAAATTTTACCATTGCAAAACTTGCGTTGGCCTGTTGCAGCAAAGCAACTTTAGGATAGAGTTTACCTTGGCTTTTATCACTGATAGCAGTTCTCGGCTGGTATAGCAAGTTTGCATAGTGCACTCCAGTTGTTGTACTTCTCTTGGGTAAAAAGTCCAACACAATCAAAATTTCTAGGGGATCCAAGCCCTGCACATTAACGACTTTGAGCTTTATTCTCTGGCTCATAATTATGAACCCAAGTCTCATCTACAGTCACCAGACATGAAACAATCATCTTTTGACCTAAACATGCTAAAATGCTTCAACATGGTGCTATATACTGATCCTCTGGTTGCCATTTGCTCATCGCTTGAATTTTAATACCCCTTCCCTAAATTTATTCTGAGCATAAGATGGTGAATAAGACCAATTAAAATCAGCTAACATGCATGCTTTACTTTTTAGATACCAACTTGCAGAACAGTATTCAACTTTAGAAGAAAAGAATGGTTTTGCATCACTAGGCATGTTTGATATTCAATATTTTATAAATGAATAACTTGATATGCATGCACTATTGTTTCCAGATATAAAACATGGCACAAAAATCATGACCCTGTAAGACAATCTAGAATGGGATAGACTGGTTACTTACTGACTCGCCCTTGTATTGCCAGTTGTCAGACCCAGTTGGTGTTCCAACCCCAATGGTTGCAACCTGCCACATATGAAGCAAACACTCTAGTGGTGGTCTGGGATGAAAATTTTTTCTCAGTATTACATACCATAGAAGTCAGGATCACTGGTGGATTCCATGTTCTGCAGGAGTAAATTTGTCAGAGCGTCTACTTCTGCTTCTTTATTATTTCCCTTGTTTTCCATTGGACTTAGAAGATCATCATCAATATATGATGCCGGTACCTGTGGTCCTGGTACTGGTCTCTCTGATGGCACTTCTGTCTAAAAACAAAAGAAAATAATTTAACTTTTATATGTTTTAATATAGTAAAACCCTGACCATATGTCAAGTCAAATTATAGTGTTATAAAGGGGTTTGGTGATAAACTGAAGGAGGCTTATATAGAGAACCATGGATATTGGTACAGTTTGTACTTCAAAATACTGTGGTGATAAGTGAAGTGGTAAAGTTATATAGGTGGTGATAAGTGAAGTGGTAAAGTTATATAGGTGGTGATAAGTGAAGTGGTAAAGTTATATAGGTGGTGATAAGTGAAGTGGTAAAGTTATATAGGTGGTGATAAGTGAAGTGGTAAAGTTATAGAGGGGCATTATAATGAGGTATTATTGTACAGTACAGACATGGCCACAATACGCAATCAGATTTTGGCATTATACATGGATTAAAAGAAAATTGTGGGAAAATTATTTGTAAAGAAAAATGCAGATGAAATGTTTTTTGGGAGTTCAACATACATTTGCAGCATGACAATGAGTGAAGTGACAAAGTTATTGAGGGGCATTAAAACAAGATTATAATGTAGTCAAACTTATACATGAAGTAATTAAAGTGTAAAGCATTTCACTCCATTAAGATTGTTATTGTATATATGTATTATATGGTGAGTGTATCTAGCTAAACAGATTAATAGAATCTGTCACCTGTTTGTGACCGATACCGTATGATCTCAGTCGAGGGTGATGTGATGTAACATATATCCCAATCGAGGCTTTGCCTCGATTGGGATATGTTACGAAAAACATCACCCGAGACTGAGATTAACCCGTATGGGTTCTATTTCTCGTACCATTAAAGTGTTTATAACTGTGATACATACAAAACAAAACACATACCCTCATGGGGGATCTTGCATTCCTTTGGGCACCTAATCACATCTGCACTTTAAAAATAATCCCATCGACAACATCAAAATTTTTAAATACTGTAAATCACTTAATTTTCGCAATATTCGCAACTCTGTAACAATTCGCGAAAATTAAGTGTCGTGAAATTAAAGTGATTTTTGATAAAGTTGATCCGCATCTAGATCCGACAATAAAAGTGGTCGTCCTCGCTTAGCAGGTGATAAAATATTAATTTTATTCGGATCCTTGTGTTTTGTTAATTCCTTTTGAAAAGATTTTCTGATAGACCTCACAGTGCTTTTGTTTATATTTTTCTCCAATATTTTGGAAAAATGACGAGCCGTTGACGAATTACCATGTTCCAGTACATACTTTGCAATGTTTGCCCTTGTTTCATCGGTATAATTTGTGTACGATCCCCTTTTACGTTTACGCCCACCAGGACTTGGCATTGACGGAGGGACATTTTCTAATTCAGTCTCAATTTCCAGGTTAGCTGCAACGCACACATTTTGGCCGTTTTCACTTTCCAAATTGTTTGGATCTGGAAGTCCTGGAATGGAGGGTTTTGGCAGCGATTTGCCATCTTTTTTTATCAACCATGCATACATGTTGTTAGTTATTAATTGACAATACCTACTGTATTTTCACCTGAGTACTAATTAGATCACGTGACTCGATAATCTCATGAAGGTGTATATAAGTACATCTTGTATGAGTTTAAATATAAACCGACTGTGACATAATATATAGCAAATAAATTTAATGAGGGGTTACCTTTGGGGAAATCGCGAAATAGGTTTTGTTATGGATTCACAAAAAAAAGTGCCGCGAAATTAAAGTGATTTACAGTATCAATGATTTGTATTCAATGCAAATATAAAACAACTCTGATAATGAAATATTTTGAATAATAAAAAAATAAAACACATATTTGAGTAATAAATCAAGAAACGCTTTGTTTTGATGACGTCAAGCACAATGCTCGCATACGTCTTACTTTGCCTTTGGATTGGTAATACAATAACAGAAAGATACATACCTTGTAATGTGGTGAGACCTGACCCCTTGGACTGGCACTGCCAGGGCCAGCTGAGTATGACATATCCTGCTGGGGCGTTGGTGAAGGACGTCCTTGTGACCCACCACTACCTACACGAACATACCCATCTTGTGGCGTTGGCGAGTACTGTCTCCCTGTTGTAACCTTCACAGGACGTGCATAAGGTGATGGCTCTTGAGATGTTGGTTCATTTGAATACGATGACTGTAGACTTGATATGTTTGCATAATTACTTGCCATGTAAGGTGATGTCCGTCCAGCTGGTGAGGTTGATCTTACAGTATATGGTGACTGTTTAGACTCGTGCTGATACATGTTGGCTCTTGTGTATTCATCCTCGACAGTCCTTGGTGATGCTCTGTATGTCTGTATGTCATAACTTCTAGGGGAAGTTTTCTGTGGTGTATAGGATGCAGCCCCATATGTCTGATTTTCAAATGTGTTCGGCTGAGGGCTGTATGATGAAGTATAACTACCTGGAACATTAGTAATGTCTGGAGAATCTCTGCTATAACTGTAAGAAGTATTCTGAGGAGGGGGTGGTGGAAATTCCTCTCTCACCTCTCTACTTTCATATTCATATCCATGGTCCTGTGGCGGTGGAGGAAACTGTTCCTCTAGGTAACCACTTTGTAGTGGGGGTGGTGGAAACTCAGATTCACCTGGTTGGTCTCTGAACTGCCTGTATTGTCCTCCTCCTACAAATAAATTTAATAAATATATAAGAGAAAGAAAATATTACTTGTAATGTTCCTATTGTTACAATAAAGTATACATCATCATCATTGCACTGGTATGTGTATGTGGGAATCAATGAGTTCAAACCCCAGCCAGAGCCTAAAAAAGACTTGAAAATACATGTAGGTAGTGACTGTTCTTTCACCAAGCACTCCATATTTAGAAAAGAAATGAAAGCCACAGGGTCCTTCCGAAGAGACCTTAAAAATTGATGTCCATGTTGTGGCAGGTTTGTCGTTGTCATTGTCATCACCAATTCTGGACTGGTAGGGATAGCTAAAGTAAATACATGTAAATGCTACATACACACATTGTTAATTTGGTTATTTATATTTTACAACATCATCTAAAATGACAAAACTGTCACACTCTTAGAATTAGGAAAATAGGCATCTTTTATGCAACTGAGGGAAAAATCAACAGGTTTTGGACTAAATGTACTCAGACTAACAGCCCTGAATGAACAACAAAACATTAAATTGGTACCTGGTCTATATGGTGCTGGAGCTGAGTTGTGTATCTTTGGTTTTGGTGCTACAGCAGGTGGTTGTTTCCTGGCAGAACTCTGTATGTGGATATTCATCTGTGCAAAATCATTCTCTATACCCTGGTAAGCCATCTTTAAAATCTGTCAAAGAAATAAGAAGTTACATTTGTAGAACATAATTAAATTAGGAGTGGAGTAAAACAATATGGTTTTACACCCCAGTCAACCGGTGTCTAGAAAATGCATGCAAAAAGTGCATTTGGGCAGCCATTTTCTTCAATAGAGATGACCACAAGAGTTATAACATATATAGTATCATATAAAATAAGAAATATGGCACAAAAAGTAAGTATATATTGCGAACAACTGATAATTGATCAATTAATGAACTGATTTTAAGCAATCATTAGCTTGATTAAAGTATTAATAAAAACATGGTTTTAGCTGAAAAAAACAGTGGGAGTGTTTAAGGCCGATGTTATTACTACCTATTTTTTATACCCATATTATGCTCCATACATCAATTGATTTAGATTACAATAAATGGTCATATTTAAAATTAAATCAAAATTTTATTGATTACATAATAATAACATATTACAGTGAGATTTGTGAAAATAGCCTTGTAACAAAATCTGCATATATACGAGGGGAAGTCAGAAAGTTCATAGAACAGCGTATTCAGCCAAAAGTAACACAAATTTCTTTACTTATTTAGACAACACAACATTCCGCTATTTTAAACATATCAAGTTTATTTGTCACAAAATATTTGTGCAATTCTCAAAAGCATTCAAAGTTGGTGACCATCAAGCAATGATGGAAAACCAAAATTTTGAGTTTAGGGCAGTAATAAGTTCACCACAGTAGAGGGATCAAATGCCAAAGATATTTGGGGAATGGCCGAGGTGTACGGTGACAGTGGTCCTGCCTATTCCATAGTGGCAAAATGGTAAGCTGAGTTTAAACATGGGCGCACCTCCTGAAGGATGACCCACGGTCAAGTTGACCAGCTGATGCCATCACAAAGGAAATTGTCAGATCTGTGGAGACACTCATCATGAATGATCGCCGAATTAGGATTGATGAAATAGCTAGGGAGTGTGACATTTCACATGGAAGTGTATACACGGTTATCCACGAGCATCTTGGGATATAAAAAGTATCCGCAAGATGTGTCCCCAGAAACCTTAATGTGCAAAATCGCTTCCAAAGACTCCAGTCAAGTCAGGAGCTTCTTGGCGTTTAGTAACTGATGATGAAACATTGATTCATCATTGGGACCCAGAAACCAAAAAAGAGTCCATGCAATGGAAGCACCCTGGCTCACCCCCACCAAAGAAATTCAAAACTCAACCATCAGCTGGCAAAGTCATGGCCACTGTGTTTTTGGGATTCTAAGGGTGTTCTGTTTATCAATTATAAACCTGCTGGAATCTCTATCACTGGGGCTTACTATGCTGATCTAATGAAGCAGCTGAAAACTGCTATTAAATTAAAAAGGAGGGGAAAGTTTAGCCGGGGTATTACTTCTTCACGACAATGCTCCTGTGCAAAGTCAAGGATTGCACAAGCAGCGATTCGTAAATGCAAGTTCAAACAACTTAATCACCCACCCTACAGTCCTGATTTGGCACCCAGTGATTATTTCCTATCTAGACATTTGAAATCCCATTTACAGGGAATCAGATTTCCTGATGATGATGAACTTAAGGCTGCCACAGATGCATGGTTTCAGGACCAAACCGAAGACTTCTAAGTTCTATTTTAAAGGTATAGACAGTCTGAAAGAAAAGTGGGCTAAGTGCATTGGGATACATGGGGACTATATTGAAAAATAATAATAAAATGTATGGTTTGTTGCGGCAATATATACCCTGTTCTATGAACTTTATGACCTCCCCTCGTAATTACACTGTAAGGACAAATTTTGTGAAGATTTTGGGTCTGTAAAGATATGATTATTTTAATACATGTACATGTAAAATGATTTATGGATGGCAGTGTTTAACTCTCCCTGTAATCATTTTGGATTAAATATCAGAAGCCTAATGTGAAGCAATCAATTTATGGAAAAATTTCCAATTCTCAGCCCTAGGTCAGTAGTTAATTGAAGGAAATCTTATTTATACTGTAAATATAATTCTGTCAAGATTAATTGAGTCATTAAATGGGGTTTAACATCCCAGTCAAGAATATTTAACTTATATCAAGATGTTACCAGCTATAGGTGAAATGTCTGAAATTATTTCTATGAAGTGCCCACTGGGCAATGCATGTGCAGGAAAGGTTCTTTAATGAGCCACACCTGTCGTGACAATACGAGGCATTGGTTTTATTAAGGTCTCTTCTAAAGGACCCTGTGACTTTCATTTCTATAATGCAGAATGCTTGGCAAAAGATATAACAGTCACTATCTATTTTCAATTCTTCGGCTTGGTAAGACCTGGGCCGGGATTCAAATCCATGACTTCCCACATAGGACATGAGAACTCTACCAACTGAGCTACTTTAGTGGTTTGTAATTCTGTAAAGATGCTGTATGATGTTTTATGTAATTCATACAAAAAAGCAACCTGCATGAAAAACCAAGATAAGTAATGAAGATGTATAAAATGTATGTGTAGGTCTTTGCAACACATTTAATATACAGTTAATATGATACATGTACATGTATCTGTGGACTTATACATAACACATTTGTCATATGTATTCACTTTGTGACATAACACATTACATGTTTATGAAAGCACATTAATTTTGGAACTTCAACTCTTAACTGAAACACATTAGTTCTAAAATGTTCTACAGAAATTTTAAAATGAGACTTTAACAAAAGTAACAAATAAACACCTTGACTATCAGTGTCCAAAATACATCAAAATTTTCAGCTTATCCTTATCTTGGTAATTTTAATATTTCCTATTGTGATATTATCCCTGTATATATAGGTAAGGATTACTTTGGCCATTTTGGGAAAGGAGTTTGGAAGGAAAAATCAATTAACAATATCCACTATTAGAGTTAAAAATGAAGACACTCTAATTTACCTATTTTGACACCTTTTATGCATAATCTTGGAGTAGAAATTGCATCACTTGTACCAAAGATACATAGAATACACACCACTATATGTGTAAATGCAGGTTATTATGAAGATAGACTACAGTGAAATATAAGGTAGTAATTTTCACTCTTTTCTTGGGTTTTCCGCTCAATTTGTATGCAGAGTCAATTTCAGAATTTTTACCTATAAAAATTGTATGTTTTTTGGCATTTAGAATGTTTGAATGTTTTTGGTTTTTTTTATTCGACCATATGTGAGCAGCCAGAAAAATCACTGGTAGGAGAGTCTGAGACTATTGAAACGTAACCAGTGTTTCCAAACAATTACCAGTCATGTGGACCAGTTCCAACTCCGAGACTATGATTGATTGATTGAAGAGGGTTTTACCTCCAAGTCAAGAATATTTCATTTATATCAAGATGTCACCATGTATAAATATTTACATTTGCAGTGTGTTAATGGCTATGTGAGGAGGGATGGTTCTTGAACATACACCTCCTGTCGTAACATAGGGGTAATCAGTTTTTAATTTCTTTTCTCAGGAACCTGCGACTTTATTTCTTAATGCCGAGTGCTTGGCAAAAGTACAGTACTATCTATTTTCAAGTCTTAGTGGGACATGACCAGGGTTCAAACCCATGACCTCCCACATCACTACCAACTGAGCTACCATAGTGGTTAACACTGTGTCAATGTTAATTCTTTCTGGTCCTCATTAAAGATCAAGAACAGAAGTGACTAAATCAGGAGTAACATGGGTAAATGTGTTTTATGCCCTGGTCAAGATTTTGGTACTTATATCAATCGAGGTAGTTAGTTCAGAAATGTCAGAGACTACTGGAGTGCCTGGCAAAATTACACAAACAATAGGCAAGCAAATTGATAGATAACAGCAACCATATATATACACGATACATTTTTAAGGGATTTGGATGGAAAACATTTTGACAGTTCATATGTCAAACTGTCATAATTTGTCAATCCGTCAATACATACTTGTTAGTTTGATCCGATCACTTTATAACTCTTCATCAATTGTTGATAGTAGAGAAAATCAAGATAAGTTAGCTGTTATATTTGTGGAAGCAAGTCCATTTGTCTTTTGGTAAATTGTCAAGTAGATTAAGAAATGTTTTAATTTTGTGTGGGTAGCCTACATGATTCATCTAAATAAAATTTGGAACAATTGCTTCATTGTTTGTGTATACGTAATTATAATGTCGTCTTACCTCAATAACGATCAGAAGATTTTTTAAATTATCCCGAAAACCCCAAAAAATCACTGTCCCTGTCTCTCCACAACTAAAATAGTTTACATCTTCTCAAGACTTACAGAGAAGTTGATTACAGTTTCCTTAAAAGGAAATCGCAAGTGTCCGTGACGTAACTTCCTGTATATCATTGTTAAGGCCACTCGAGGTTCATTTCCGTTTATTAAATTATTAAATGCGGAAATGCCAGTCACTACTGCAAGTGTTATTGTTTCAATACACAAAACAGGATAATATGTTGAGTGTTCACAAGCCTTTTATACATTGCTGAGTAAGGCGCGGTTTCAAAATGCTAGTTGTCTCAACTGGCTGTAAGGATTATCTCCCTTGTATTTCCAATGGTTAGGTTGATTGAATTTAAGGTAACCTGGGGGTTTAAAACCTGTAATAAAGTTTCAAAGGTGATACAATTTTGTACTTCATTTTGACATTTTATTATTATTAAACCCTGTTTGTGTTCATAGCAGTGACTTTCTATAGTACAGATGGTAGGATATTCCAGCAATGGATCGAGGTACCCAGGCACTAACCGTGAGGCCAAGTTCTTAAACGTTTTCAATGGTACTGGAATATATTAAAACACATGTTTACAAATTATTTGGAATTTATTAGATCTTTAATATAACTACATCTTCAAGTGACAGTATGTACAGTGTTATGCAATCATATAAGTTGTTTTCCCCAAGCACGGTCTATTCTAACGGCTTAGAATCGGCACCGTGGGTGACTCTGCATAATGCAATATTATGATTGAACTGTAATAATTTTATGGATTCAAATTGTTTGCGTCTGACAATACAAAGTTACTTATACTTTCATTCCATTGCCATGACATCATGGACAAGTAACATGATTAACAGTGACAGGCTCAGTCAGTTTCACAACTGATTTATATTCCTTAAACATTTAAAATATCTTTGTTAATTTCATAAAATCTGGCAAAATTTGACAATAATTTATGGTACCATTAATTTGAAAAAAAAAAAAAAAAAAAAATTAACAAAATTGGAATATATGAGATGTTTTAAGTTTTCGTGATATTTAATATGACACCTTCTTCCAACTACAGTTGGAAGCACTTTATTAACGGAACACTTAGACCTGTAGAATGCATATACCCTTAAAAAATTGAAGCTGTCTAGCTATAGGGAGTCTGCCACAACAACATTTGCTGGTAGGTCAGTGTTCCAGAGGCGAATGTCTGATGGAAAAACGACGTCTGGTATGCTGTTGTTCTTGAATGTGGTACCAGGTACCCTTGACTATGACTTCTGGTCCTTGTGGATATCTGCTGTAGATGGTGCTTGGCAGGGATTTCCACAAAGGAGTGCACGACACGATAGAACACCACAACCTGCGATGTCTCTCTCCTCTCCCGTTGCGATGTCTCTTTCCTATCCCGTAATGTCTACCACTCACGGTAGTTGTTACATCATGGCTAGTACGCTGCAGGTGCGTCTGTAATCACTGGTGGCGAATCTTGCTGCTCTCCTTTGTACTGATTCGATCTTGCTGATGTTATTCAGTTTTGTTGGGTTCCACACACACTGGATGCATACTCAGTGACGGTCTTACAAGCGTAGTGTAGCACCATGCCTTGATGTTGGTTGGGCAGTGGTGTAGATTACCTAAAAAAGGCTAAGGTGGAGTTTTGCCTCCTTGGTGATCTATTGTCATATACAATTTAATCATAAAATACATTTAACAAGATGCCCATGGACCTGATACGCTCACCTGATAAATAATGGCTAGCTGATAGATTTCAAGAAAAAATAAATACTGAAACCCAATGACATTTTTCTATACATCAAAATGATCGTTGTATCAATACCTACAACATTTTAACATACATGCCTATACAAAAAGTTTATAGTTTTCGAGATAATTAACCATTTTGGTATTGTTTCGCATCTGTGACCTTGACCTTTGAACCCATGACCTTTTTCTATACATCAAAATGATTGTTGTATCAATACCTACAACATTCTAATATACATGCTAATACAAAAAGTTTATAGTTTTCGAGATAATTAACCATTTTGGTATTGTTTCACATCTGTGACCTTGACCTTTGAACCCATTACCTTTTTCATCGTTGTATCAATACCTACAACATTCTAATATACATGTCTATACAAAAAGTTCATAGTTTTCGAGATAATTAACCATTTCGGTATTGTTTTGCATCTGTGACCTTGACCTTTGAACCCATGACCTTTTTCTATACATCAAAATGATCGATGAATCAATACCTACAACATTCTAATATACATGCAAATACAAAAAAGTTTATAGTTTTCGAGATAATTAACCATTTCAGTATTGTTTCGCACCTGTGGCCTTGACCTTTGAACCCATGACCTTTTTCTATATATCAAAATGATCGTTGTATTAATACCTACAACATTCTAATATACATGCTAATACAAAAAGTTTATAGTTTTCGAGATAATTAACCATTTCGGTATTGTTTTGCATCTGTGACCTTGACCCTTGATTTCATGACCTTTTTCTATACATCAAAATGATTGTTGTATCAATACTTAGAACATTCTAATATACATGCCTATACAAAAAAGTTTATAGTTTTCGAGATAATTAACCATGCAAGTGTGACATTGACCTTTGAACCCATGACCTTTTTCTATACATCAAAATGATTGTTATATCAATATCTACAACAATGTAATATACATGTCTATACAAAAAGTGTGTAGTATTCCAGATAATAGTTAAAATCAGAGGCCAAAAAAATTAAGTCATGACCTTCACAATTGACCGACCTCATTTTGAAGATAATTACAAGAATATGTCAAAACTGAAACCCCCATGTCATTATCTGGTCAAATAGTCAAGTTATTACAATTTGAAGCTATTTTACGATTTTTTTCAAAATTAATCGCAAAAAACGCGTAACCTATTTTTTGTCCGAATTTCACAAAATGAACAAACTATAGGCTTAAGACCCTAGAGAAGCCAACTATCATATCAGAATCTTTCTCCAATAATTGGTTTCGGAGAAGAAGATTTGTTAAGATTTTTGCACCCCTAGGTCACCTTGACCTAGTTATGGTAGCCATGGCAACGCCATGAACAAATCTGAATTGCACCGGCCCATATATAGTTTTCACCAAGTTACATTGAAATCTGTCTTGTAGTTTCAGAGGAGATGTCGAAAATAGGTGTTAACGACGCACACACGCACGCGCGCACGCACATACACACGCTGCGCTATGCCATAAGCTCACATGACCTTTCGGTCAGGTGAGCTAAAAATGGCCATTTTTTAATGTATTTTATTTTGTATAAAATGGAATATGACATTATCAATGTGCGTGTCCCATTTCAGTTCTTTGTGGGTGTTGAGTCCCAGGTTTTTTGCAGAGTCGGCAGTGTTGAGAGCCTGGCCGTGAATCGTGTAGTTGCTGATGAGTGGTTGTTTCCTTTTGATGACTCTTAAAATCTCGCATTTATCTAAATTCAAGCTCATCAGCCATTTGTTCTCCCACTGTTGAAGTTGTTTGATATCTTCTTGCAGTATTGCTTGGTCTTCCGGTGATCTTATCTGTCTGTAGAGTAAACAGTCATCTGCAAAGAGTCTGGTCGTGGATCTGACTGGTAATGGTAGGTCGATGAAGGGTGACAAAACAGAGTAAACACGTTATGCGTACTTAGTAAACCACTAGGTCATGGTAAATATCTCGACATAAGTATCTCGACATTTTGTGCTATTTATCGAAACTTTTTATTTTACTATCACAACTTTCCATCATATGTCTCGACTTGTCGTAATATTCGCAATAGTTATTTGTATTTTTGCAATCATTATATTTTTTATTCGGAATCGTATTTCGTATATATTCGAATAAGTATTTTACGCGTACAGAAGCCCGTTAGTTCAAGGCCATGAAATATTTACTACCTTATTTTATCTTACGGTCGCAACATAATAGCTAGATAAACATCATAAAGCTAGCTACTTGTAACTGGCCACTAGTAGCTGACTATGTGTAGAAGGTTGTTGGTTGGGTTAGTGTTGTTTTACGTCATATCAGCTATTTATATTGATCTTATTAACCACATACTACTTTGTGCGGTGCGTGAGTCTGTGCAAGTATTCCAGAGCTACTATAGGTATTCCAAAATCTGTTGACAGTGAGCTGAAAATCCGACGGACTTATGAATTATAAAATATTGCATCTTATCTCAAACATAACTCCGCCGTGGGCCTATCCCAACACAGAAAACATGTGTTGCTTCAAAACTTAAGAGTAAGAGTAGAGTATCAATAAAAGCAAATAAATCGGCCAGAAAGTCAACAAGCATAGTACATGGTGATCTCTATCAACAAATGATTGATTGGAAGGCGGGGGTATCGGGTTCGATTCTCAAGTTTCAACTTGTCAAAATGCATAATAATAAAGTGGTTGTCAGGACCATATCTGAATGCGTTACTTATTCAACATTCGACAATATGTTCCTTTAACTTGTTAAACATCCAACCAAACGATTATTATCACATTTCACGATGAATTGTCACTACCAAGTATGGTAACTCCCAGTGCCTCGAAACACATTAGCTTAAATCATCAATGTAAGCACATACCATTATACAGTATATTTTATATAGACAGAAAGTACAGTGCCTGAGCAAAGTGAAGCTTTCACTGTGCTGAAAATATTTCGAAATATCATTTTGTAACACTATGCTTTAAGCCAATGTGTTCCGAGACACTTGGGATAACCGTACTTGGTAGTGACATTGCCTACAGAGTATTACAAAATATACTTCGAAAGATTCAGTACAGCGAAGGCTTCACTAGTATGCTTCACTATGCTCGAATACTTTACTCTCCGAACATATGAAATATCCCGTGTAATGATATATGTGCTTACATTGGTGCTTTAAGCAAATTTGGTCCTAGGCACTGAGGATGACCACACTTGGTAGTGACATTGCATACAATTTAATTGAGTGTAATACATATAGTTTCTTATTCAATGTTGAATAGGTAACGTACTTCAGGTATCCTCCCGGTATACAATTAATCTGTGTGTTTTTTGTTAATACGAATTAACAATTTGAAGAATATATATTGAACATGATGTACCTGAAAATGATTATCTTATAGTCTTGTTATAAAACATTTATTTCTTTAAAGAACTGATTACTTGTAGTAAACTTTTTCCCAGAGGTGAGTAACTTTTCTCCCACAAGTAACTGCATCTAATGTAAACTTTGACGCACGCATACGAATCATGGTGCCTCTCATCACCTAGGTTTGGATCCCACTTGGACAGATTCTAGTTTGCCGGTGCCGGTGGTTTTTTTCCATATTCCGATTTCCTTCACTATCTAAAAATGACCACCTTGATATGAGTGATAGAATTTGACTGAGTTGTGAAAAACCATTATCTAATCCAATCCACTTTAAAAGGTAACTGATTGTAGTGAACTTTTCTTTGCTTGTCTTACAAGAAGTAAGTTGCATATAATTTAGTTCCGCCGCAAGATAATAACTTGCGGTCGCAAGATAAAATATTTTCTATCAGAAATATTTTCACAACCTTGCACAAGCGGGCTTCCGTAAAATACTAATTCGACATAAGACAAACCACTTCGAAAACACGATATAATTACTGCGAAAATACGAAATAACTATAGCGAATATACGCAATAATAATTCAGAAGTTCAAAATGCTATTTCTTCAAAAATACAAATAACTATAGCGAAAATACGAAAAACTTTTTTTCGAAAATGTGATAAAACTATTGCGAATATACGATATACTATTTCGAATATACGAAATAACCTTTTTTACACATGTCACCTTACGGGCTCCGTTGAAACCTCATACCAAAGAAGAAGAATTTAGATGATGTATACTACTAAATTTAATTTTTGACTGCTCGATTTTACACTTAATTATACAAAAAATTAGTCTGATAAGTGATGCAAAACCTGAATTGCGATCATTCAAAGTCCTAAGTGAAACATCACAACAGCGACTTTACCCCCTAATTTATTTTAATAAAAGTAATTTATAGCCTTTTTAAAACTACCTATAAGATTTAAAACACTTAAAAGAAGTTAAAAGACATTTTTGGTGGAGAAAGTTTCAATTTATGATTAGTTAAAAATGATGTCATAGCGTTTCACCATATGAAAACAGAAGTGTTTACAAATAAAGCGATAAAAAGTGCCCTAAATTAAGTCACGTGGTGATAAAATTCACACTACACATATCGGTATCAGTGTAGGAGTGTGGCGGCGTACTGACTCGGTGATCTAGCAACTTAAAGTCGCCCCGAGTGTGTGCTAGTACAAGGCAGACAATACAACACACTTGCATTTCACAAGCATAGTATATACACAAAATTGTTCATAGATTAATCCATAGGGATTATTGAAATATTTCTCGTCGCGAATAGCTGAAAAATTGCTGATGCGAGAAAGAGCGTATTTAAAATTCAACTATATGTAATTGTTCAACATTTTTTAATGCTGGAATTATACAATTCCCTAAGATTTAATGTCTACGAAAGATCTGCAAATAATTCTGCCTATAATACTGAAAATTTCATAAAAATCGGCCGAATAATAACTTCAAAATGAATGTTTTATTGTGTATAAGTTAAATAAAGACAGGTGCTGGTTTTTTTCTGTGGTCATTTTTTGATGACACAGTAATGATGACGTTACAATCTCGGCGCAGCGTTGACGTAATTTGAACTTTTCCGTGACAGCAAGAGGGTTAAGAAATATATATATTTAACCAGAAGGTTCTAATATACTTCGCCATACACAATAATTTATTTATTTCACAATAAATAGACTATTTATTATTTTATTCGATTTTTTTAAAATACAGCTTATTCATTTACTGTTTATTTAGCCTATTTCGGAGAAAGCAAGATCGCAAAATACTCTATAAATTTCAATACGACGGGTACAAATCAATGATTCTTTTACTCACAAGAGCCGAGTCGTAACTGAAAATTTCTGTTTCGGTTCCATCCTTGCTTAATATATCATTTTATGCGACAAAATATAACCTGGGTGGGTGTTTACAATGGTAATATTTTTTACGAAATGGCGTGGTTCTTTATGTTACGTAGTCATGACGAAAGAGTCGACTATTTACGTAGGTTAGTGCAGCTCAAGAACGGATTGATGTTTGCGTAACTGGGATGACCAAACTCGATTTAATATAGTAATAAAGTGAACTACCTTTCTGCATTTTCAAACTTTTGAAAAACATTTACGTAAATTCAAACTTTTAAACTCAACCCGACCTTTGAACTACCATTCATTGTACCCCTCGAGAACCTACGTAAATAATAAATTCTTGCGTCCTCATTACGTCACACGAAAGACTCCGCCATTTTGTCAAAATGTTTACCATTGTAAACACGTTTTGGTGCAATAAAGGAGATATAATGCATGGGTTAGATCGAAATAAGGACTAAGAAATAACGACTCGGCTAATGTAAGTAAATGATTAATTGATTTTTAACCGTGCCATTCAAATCTTTGAAATATTAGCGTTATTCCTTTCTCTTCAGCAGAGTAAACGGACAGTAGTTGACCTTTGGAGCTTAAACAAAATTTGTATTTTGTGTTTTAGGCAACATTTCATAACTTTCTTTTTCAAATGTTAACTGTGTATATATATATATTAAAAACGCATCTTATTATAATAATTAATATTTATATTTGAAAGTTGTTTAAGGTTCCTTGCACATTGTAAAATATCAGAAATTAAAATAATTCCGAGAAAATGACATATAATTTTAACGTTTTTACACACTAAGTTTAACACTAAGATAACGAGAAGAAAACGAAAGCTCAGCTATCGAGTGGCCGAGTTATAGACACCTAGTGGACGAGAGACAGAGAGTAGCTGTCGAGATACAGCCAACTAGGGGTCGATGTGAACAGTCGATTTACCACTAATTCGTTAGCTTGGTGTTAAACTTTCGACAGGTATGTACTGTACATTTTCTATGTATTTATGAAGATACAATAGTACAGACCCATCAAGATGTAACACAGAGCTTACGTAAAGAGAGTTAGAAAAAAGCTTGACTGCTGAGTGGTCGAGATATGGACAATTAGTGACAGAGATAACGTTTGATAAATTTTAGACAGGTATGTACTCTATCTATATATCAGTCCTGTAGTTCTCTCTCCAACCAACCAGGGACTGTATATTTATGTTCGTTCAAAAATTCAGACAACTGAGCATTGTAATGGCGATAATACGCCCTTAAATACTCCATTGCTTCTTCTTCCATTGGTGGATAGAGACGTCCTTTACCCTTATGTAAACATTTAGTTGTATTCGTTGTTATTTGGCAATAAAATCCTTTCTTAGAGTCAAATCTGTAAGACAAAATTATGTAAAAGTTAATAAACACGTTTGGCATATTGTATTTTTGTTTAATATTTCGTTTTGTGATCTAAAATAAACTTCTTGGCAGTTCACTAGCTATACTAGTTTTAATCTGGTTCATTACTTTTTGGCCAAGAATAAGTGATATAAGGATTCTTCAAACATGTTATAGTACATAATCCAGACATCATGGATATATTTTACCCAGTTGCTAGAGACACATCATATTCTTAACTTGACCCTATGCTAAGTGGCAGTTGTTACATCACTGTCAAATCCAAGTATACATTTTGTATGTGGTTGCTAAAAACATTTTGCATATTTATTTCATCTCTAAGTATATATGACTTTGTCTTTGACCTAAGTTTGACTCAAACTGACACTCCCGAAATCATTGAATCAATATGGCTTCTAAAGATCTGTTGTATTATTTTACTTGGTTTGAAAGATCATAACCTTTGACATTGACAATTGGTGAATCCAAATGTGTATGGCTGCTTTTAACTTTTTTGATGGTTGCCATGAACAGGGGCTGGATAAAACTTGATCATGATCGATCTTGACCTCTGCCCTCAATCATACGCTCGTATCATTTACAAATGTCAGAAGTGAAAACCTTGCCGCTCAACTATTATTAAAGATTCACTGATATGGACAAACAATTTCTAAAATAATTTCTCTGAACACAAAGCGCCACATATTTTTCGATGGAATTTCACTATTTGTAAACACTATACTCATTTAGACACTGGAGAAGCTGAAAATCGTGCCAGTTTTTGTACGGCGTTCACGACAGTGAAAGCGTACATTGCTATCGCTTTCTGCTAAGAAGATCGGGCTTCTTTTCTATGAAATAAGTACGCATGGAAATAGTGCGCCTGGTAAATGAACGTGAAAGAAATATATCTGTTTTATCGTGAGATATGTATTCTGAGACGGGTAATGCATTTGGTTACATATGTACATATAGAATAAATTTTCGGATTATATTTCGGAATCTAGTAAAGTATTACGGCGGGATGCATCAAATAACTTGTGCAATCTGGCGAACTGATCTCGTAAATACAATAAAAAGTAGTCCGGGAAGTTTGCATTCTACGATGTAAAATCATAACTTTTTATGAAAAAAAAACAACAACGACAGGTGGATTTAACTAATTCTTTATGAAATCTAAGGTAATTTTAATTTATTTTAAGGGTATAATAAAGTATTTTGGTATTTTGCGGTATTCTGTCATATTTCAAAACTGATTAATCGATTACATTTCACTTCCGTGAAAGGGAGATAAATCGTACAGTGTCGTGTGCAAACTGAGCATGTGGATTTTAAATTTGGAAGTAAAATTAGCGTGAATATTGTCAATGATAATTAGCAGATTATTAAAAACCAGACTTAACAGCAAATGATCCAGTTACATACTAACGCTAGAAGGAACCCTCTCATAGCAGCGGTCGGTCTGCTTTCTCTACCCAAAATGACAAACAACGATCGATCAGGTACAATAATAAAACTTTATTAAATTTTAATTACTGATTGTCTTAATTTTTCATATATTTATGGAATGATTATGTTCTGCCGTTTTTACTGATGAGCAATACATGGTTTGGTACATTGTTTTCTTTTACAAAACACAATCCGTCTAACTATGTATCGATCGAACCTATATTCCCCTACATAGAGAAAATTTTACATTTTTTACTAAAAATCAGCTGTAGTATGTTCCCTTGGTGACCCCATATGCATATATTAAAAGGTTCAATTACAATTTTAACCAATTAAATCACACTTGTTATTGGCATCGGTTTAGACAAAATCATGGAGAAGAAATATCTATTTCAGATGACGTGAAGTATGTAGTTTTTAAGTTTTAATTTGTAAAAAGGCATTAGGATCACATTTTTTGAAAGTGGACAAACTGATTAAGTCTATGACACAGGCGTGATTCAGGCGTGAATGATTTAGAACACAGGGTCCGAAACGGGTGTTTTAGTTCTTAGTTTAATCACGATAATTGTAAATTTGCTGATTTTTTCTCTATATACAGGAATAAATGTAATGGTTTAGATTTTTCATGTATTTTTTCTTGTTAGTATTTTTGTTTTTTAACACAAATATTGTGGTTATTTCACGAGAAACCATATGATAATATAGCCATTTTAATTTAGGACTGTCTCTACTGTTGTCTAAAAGACGAACAGTAGAAAGACGCCCGCTAAATCTTCGCACATAAAGCCTGATCAATCAAAACCATACTTGCAGCTCCATGTTTAAAACACAATCCAAACAGCAAAGTAAAAAACTTTGAAACTGGCAAATTAAATCAGACACGCGCGCGAGCTTTTACCAGGCAAGTCAGGCCGGATGTTCCAAGAGGGTAAGTTACTCCTGCTAAGCTAGCTACAACCGCTACACACGATATCAAAATGGGAGGGTCTCTGTTCGGTCTGGTCATGATAAATGCTTAAAGATTTGTATTTACCTGATCTGTGTACTATAATTTAAATGTGGTTTTATGTGTAGAAATTTCTGGATATCATCCATAACAACAACAGGGTTACTTTTTAACTTTTCCCCGTCCACTATAAAGAGCTAAAATATAAGTTTATAACGTGTTAAAACACCTTTTTACAAATGAGAACATTCAAGTCATTGGATTATAAAATTACTGTTTATTTGGCCTATTTAGGAGAAAGCAAGATCGCAAAATATTTTATAGATTTCAATATGACTGGTACAAATCCATGATTCCTTTACTTGCATGAGCCGAGTCGTTACTAAAAATTCTTGTTTCGGCTCCATATATCATTTTATACAACAAAATACAATTTGGATGGGTGTTTACAATGATTTTTTTTAATGGCGGGGTACTTTATGTTACGTAGTCATGACGAATGAGTCGACTATTGACGTAGGTTAGTACAGCTCAAGAACGGATTGATTTTTTGCGTTTGGATGATCAAATAAAGTAAAAAAGTAAACCACTTTTTTGCATTTTCAAACTTTTAGAACATTTAACATTACTTCAATTTTTTAAACTTAACCCGACCTTTGTCTACCCTTAATTGTACCTCATTGCAAACCTACGTAAATTATGAATTCTGCAATAATCAAACGAAAGATACCGCCATTTTGTCAAAATGTTTACCATTGTAAAACTTATTCAACATACGTTCTGGTGTTTTAAAGGAGTTGAAATGCATGGATTAGATCGAAATTAAGATTATTAGCAACGACGCAGCTCATGTAAGTAAATGATTATTTGATTTTTAACCGTGCCATTCAAATCTTTGAACTATTAGCATTTTTTCCTTTCTATGCAACATATTAAACAGACAAAAAATAACCATAATCAAAACCAAACATAACAATCGATGCAAAACTCATAAACACAAACATATTTATCCAGGTCCAAATCCCAATCTCAAACATAACAAATCCATGTCCAAATCCAAATCTTTAGCACAAACATATCAATCCATGCAAAAATCACATACACGTACATGCCAATTTATTTCCAAATCCCAATCTCAAACATAAACATACCAATTCATGTCTAAATCACAATCACAAAGCAAAGTAAAAAAAGTTGAAACCGACAAATTAACTTAAATAGGTGATTTTTGCACTAAAACAGTGAGACCGAGTGTTCCGGAGGGGTAAGCTCCTCTTATTTTGCTAGCTACACCCTCAACATACGTATTATACGCATTCAAACTTGAGAATGAAAAGTACATGTAACTATGGTAGTTAAAATAATACAATGTATATATATTTATAACATGTATATATTATATATTCAATGTAACGAATGAGAAGAACTATCAATAATCGCATGTTATAATTATTTTCTTTTTCATCCACAATTTAAAGGCTAGTAGATTCTATTGTTGTTTACTGCCATCAGGGCAAAATTTGTTTGACGCTAGACGAATTTATTCAACTGATTTTGTGTCTTGAAAATACAAAAGTTTACTAAACTTTCACCTATAGTTTGATCACTTTTTCAGTGAGGAAAAAACATGTTTTGAATAGGTGGTGTGATTCACACTTAGATATCTCACTTGATATAAGTTCAATAGACTTAATTAATTTTAATTTAATGATTTAAAACTACAAAACTTCCAAGCTCATTTGAAAGAGCCAAGATTTTTTATCTCAAAATATGAAGTTATTGGCGATAAGGCATTTAACTACGTGTACCTTTGTTGAATGATAAAGCTTTAACCATCTAGTGAGATGTTCCACATAGATTCCAGGTGTAAGACATTCATCTCGCAATTGTCTTAATTTAATTGGAGCAGAATCACCTGCTTTAATGATTTCCAAAAAACTATAAGTCATTGCCACTGGATCAGCATGTGCTCTTCTATGCTACAAAAAGTATTTGCAATAGACATGTATATATGTTTATTTATAGATAAGTAAGTTTTAACATTTGACAAATCGATCAATAATAATAATATTCAAACCGTTCCATCTCCTAAAAATTCTCACAAAGTAAAACTTTTAAAACATGCCAAATTAAGACAAGCACGTGAACTTCCACCAGCTAAGTATAACCCAGTGCTTCAGGTGGGCAAGCATCTTCTGTTTAGCTAGCTATACCCTCATTGAATATATTTTGATACAGGATCAGCATACGTAACAATATTGCGATGACGGCCATAAAACACAAAATGATAAAATTTGGACATTACATGTGCATCTCTCCAACCTGACGTCTCATTCACAATATAGAATAATATTGTATCCTTTTGCATGTAAAATCCTGATCATGTTATATCGTTAACTTTAAGGCACAATAACCACATTCTCATTTCACTTTTATATTCTGAATTTGATCTATAGATTAACAAGAAAAAAGGCAATTACTACTAAACCCGTTGCAACCCCGCAGTACTAGACCACCGTTTCGGAATATAAATTCTTCACAAGCAGTGTTCGGACTAAAATTGTTGAATCCAAATATTTTTTAAGTTGTTGAAATGTTAAAAATAGAAGGACCTAATCTACTCATTGTTTTAAATACAGCGCATAGCTTATTTTTTGAGGAATGCTATCTCCGCTTTGATAATATAAATTATGGATAAACTATAGTGTATGTGGGCGTATTTGACTGGTAAAATTTCGTTAAACCAGAATCTCTTTCATAACTTGCTATTTTTCATCTTTATTTTTGACAATTCAAATCGCAAGCAAACACTACAACCAGTGCCCATCAAAAAACAAAAATTTCACATCTTATTTTTGTACTGGCAAAGAGTGCTCAACTAGTCTGTCGTGTCGAGAACAACAGCTGTTTTAGGGATTGCAGTGTGTTTCTTTTTTACAAAGGCACATAGTATTCTGTGATATGAATGGTTATATATATGTATATATATATATGGGAGAATACTGATCAATAAACGACAATTTTTGTGTTTTGTCCAAATGGAAACTGTCAGTTGAAAATGACATACGCCTTGACAAAGAAAGTACTAGACCTGCCTTAAGATAACAAAAGTTGAGTGTTTTGATATACTTACCAAGAAACGATTTTTGAAAAAAATAAAACACGTAACAATATATTATAGCATAAACAAATTTTTACGAATCATATAGCTGAGAGTCTACTGCTCTCAAATCTTAAAAACTCACCTGGTACCAGGAATATGCCCGATTTGCCGGATGAATTAAGATACACATAATCTTTGCTCTTGGAAGTAAAGCATGAGCTCTCCTAGGAACAAGCACATTATGAAAATACGTTGCACTCTTTTCGAATACAACATCAGACGTTGCATTAGGGAAGAAATCTAGATACCTATAGACAGGAACAAGAATAAAATATGATTGTTTGCGATAAAAATAACTATATAATAATAATTTAAGCTTTAAATTATTTTGTTTTATCTTGATTGTGATTTGGACAGGGATTAGTATGTTTGGTTTGGATTAAGAACATATATTATATTGTTCTTGTCAATTACACAAATGCTTGTACACTATCTTCACCGGCAGAATACAAATGTATTTCAAACAGAAAAAAAGTGCTTTGCCTTCTAAACGGTCTACTATGAAGCATATTATCAAACCTATATATCAAACACACCCATAACAAGCCATGACCACATTAATACCCCAAAGCAAAGTAAAAGCTTTGAAAGCAGGCATATTAAGTGACCCAGGGATATTGCTAGCTCAGGCTTATCAGGAACATTACTCGAAGTATTACACTACAAGGTGGGTATTACATTACTTGGTATTTATTACATAACCCGGCGTAACAGACCTCAAAAAGGTTTATGACAGTCACAGTATTGCTTATATGTATGATGTCTCTGTGTCCAGGATAGTCCTGGATATATTTTACGTCTTATAGTGCCATGTTCCTTTATTCTCAATTTCGGTTACACACTTGGCGGGTGTAGTTGCTTACCCTTCTAGAGCACCAGCCCTCGTCTTCATCGCGAAAGTTTGTGTGTTTTAATCTTATTTTTCAGTTTAAGAGTTTTTTACTTTGGGAGTGTGATTTGGACATTGATACGTACGTTTGTATCTGAGTTAAACACAACGAAAGTGAGGTGCTCTGGAAGGGAAGCACCTTCTGTTTAGCAAACTACACCCGTCACGTATGAAATCGAAATTGAGAACAAAAATATTGTGACGACGGCCATTACACGTCTTGAGGGCATGTTTTAGGTAGAAGATGTTTTATTCGACGAGGTAGATTACCTCTTTCACAATAACTATACTGCTATTGTGTCAAAATACCACTTTACATGTACAATAACCATTTAGTCAGAAAAAGTTATAATTGGACTTAATGTCAACAAGATAATTATATAGAAATAAATTACTGAACATTTTTCGATTTACGAAATTTATGATGTTAGACAAATCAAAACCAAACAAAGCATTGTATCTTTGGTATGATCTGGTATCATTGTAGATGATTATCTGTTTGATGCACGGCATGTGTCTATTGATATACCGACTGTCTGTCGGAAAGTTCTTTTGATAAACACAACAAATATGCTATCTATCAAACAATGTGTATAATTGGACATAATGTCAAAATTATACAATTAACAGAAACAATAGTCTTCAAATGTTTGATGAACCAAAATAATAGCTAATTATATCTCCGGTGTGTTTGGAAAGTGTATCTCGCTGGTCAGTATAACATTTTTAATACACCAACGTGTATTTTGCAGCAAGCGATATGACATTCCCGAGCTGGCAAGCTTAAGGGTATTTTGTCTTCAATACACTAAAAATTATGGAATTTAATGACACAACTGAACATGAACCACATCAATTAATCTCAGTTTTATTATATTGGTCAAGATAACGGCTTTTTAAATTTCTATTTGGTCCTTTTAGTCATCTATTTTACAGAAGTGATTAACGATTATATAGCGTGTAAGATTTGAGCTTTAGTTTAAACAGTGTATGCATCAAATATTGTAACTTTAGAATGTGTAATATTTTAATTAAATTATTTAAATGCTATCGCGCATTATTGCGTTTGTCGTGCAAAGGTTTGGCATTCATATCGAATATGAACGCCATTTCAAAACAGTTCAAGTTGGAATAGTGTTTATTGAATCAGTAAAACATAATCAAAAACAAACATACTAATCCATGTCCGAATCACAATCCAGACGCAAAGTAAAAACTTTGGAACTGACAAGTTAGACACATGAACTTCCATTAGGGAAGTGAGGCCGGGTGCTCCGGAAGGGTAAGCATCTCCTATTTAGCTAGCTACACCCGACACGTGTGTAATCAAAATTGTGTGAAGGGAACATGGAACTATGAGACGTCAAATATATCCAGGACAATGATTTTAAAAATGCAAACATGCATTCCCGTTTTGAAATCACATTCACAAAAGCAACGCAGAAACTGAAATCATTACAACATAAATGATTTTAAAAATACAAAATCATGCATGCCCGTTTTCAAATCACATTCACAAATTTAAAAGCAACGTAGAAACTGAAACCGGGTGGTCCGGAAGTGTAAGCGTTTCCCGTCTAATTAGCTAAGCGTTTCCCGCCTAATTAGCTGTGTCCCACAACGTGTAAAACCAAAATGAAGAATGAGGAAGATGTGAAACCATGAGATATCCTGGTGTCAAATATATCCAGGAAAATAATGGATACACAAACGGCGTCTTCCCACTCAGCCTACATTGTTAAATAAACATTTAAGACTTCACCTAGAAAGTTTTTGCTATAGTCTTTTTCAGCAAAATTTGATTTGTTGTGCAATATTTTGTAATTTATAATTCAGCAAATTATTCCTTTAAATTTTAATTATTTTATTATATTTTGATGTTAAAAAATTGGTTATCATATAAATAAATAAAATGCATTTGAAGCTTAAATAAATAAATAAATAATAAATAAATTAGATGTGTATTATAAAATTCAACTACAGATTCTTTGTCATTTTGAAACTTCAGAATGTACGCCGAACAAAATAACTTACAAAATGAACAAAAACATAAATAAAATAAATATGCGAGTTATTTTATCAAAAAAATCACTAAGCGTTTTTGATCAAATAATTCTCATATTTATGGTACACTGATTTATTTATTTATTATTTAATGATACACTATCTTATATATTCATAATTTATAAAATGTTGTTTTTCTTCCCACATGTATTTTCAACGGTCCAAAAATTGTAACTTTCATATATGAAGACGGGTATAAGCACCTGGCTTGTTCCCGAATCCTAATTTTTTAGAATATTGTACATGTGTATATGTTTATTTATTTATTTACTTATGTATTTATGGACTAAATAAAAAACTGTTTAAACTAAACTTTAAACATAAATATTAATTAAACCTTTATTATGTTGTTCCTAGTTTTAATACAGGGGTTAATACTGAATCATTTTTTATTTCATCACCATATGCCACGTGATACCAGAACAAAACATCACTTTTGTCCACTTCTCATTATCTGATGGTTAGAAATAGTGCGTTGTATTTTCAATGTATCGCTTGCACATATTTTTGCTTCAAATGTGCATTTTGAATGGTTTTCGGCAACAGTTTTAAATCAATTCGTACATTGATGAAGTTTTCATAAATTATAATTTGCATTTTGACTGCATAAATCAGTTAAACAGTTAAAAACCTATTAAATTGACTATTTTCCCTAGAAAATAAATCAATATATTATACATGTACATGTAATGCTTTCATTTTTTATCTTGTAAATCTCCAAATAAAAATTAAGAGAGAGACTAAAATGAACAATATAAGGATCTCAAGGAAAGTTCATAGACATTTGATCAAATCTTCTAATGGGATTTGAAATAAAATATAATGACACACAAAATATTTTACTTTACCAATTTGCCACATTTATAAGTACTCTAAGTTTGTTTAAGGTGGAAATATGTGTAACTTCTAGCATTTTTATGTGCATAAAACCAAATTAAACATTAAAAAAAATTCATGTAAATTTGTAGTTATTTTATTGATATAGCTTGTAAATCTGTAAAACAATTCAATTATTAAATCGTATTAAGGAATCATTTTATTCACATTTTGAAATTATGTTATTGATTTTCTGAAACAGACTTTACTGTCACCTGTAATTAAGACCTTTGTCTTTGCTAATCCAACAACCAACACCAATTCCCACTTAGCCAACATTTAAAATCTTACCTATAAGTACAAAATTTCAGAATGTTGGCTAAGTGGGAATGAACCACAGGGACATCATACTAATCAACAATATCAATGAGGCCATAAAACTGTTTTAGGGGTTGATAAGCCTTGAAATGTCCATTAATAAATGAAGAAAGAATGGTTGAAAGTAAAAAAAAAAAATTGAAAAAGAAATTTATAAGCTTTACAATCAAACTAATGCATAAGTAAAAGGTTCTCAAATACATGCTGAAAACAAAATAGTAACAAATGTCATAAAATTGAGCTATCCGCATTAAACGCAGTGTCAGAACAATTTGTATTTTTCGTCTTGATTAATAAATACGGTATTAACGCATACCGGTACGTACTTGTAAAATGAACATTTTTGCCAATGCCAGGTCCCAATTCCGATTACTTCGAAGCTATTTTGACCTTTACGAACATATAAGGCACTTTTGATATCACCAACTCAAAGTCAAGCAAAGTTCCCATTCAAAAATATCACATTTATCATGTTTTCGACACGATACTGAAATTAAATAAATTTAACACAATCTCTCTATTACAATTTAATTTAGCCACGTACGCAATTGAACAGAGGAAGCAAAATTCATGATATGTCCAATATACAACTGTATTCATATTGATGTATTGATATACTAGTAAACTAAACATAGTCTGAGTATTAGGGTTTTTTCCCTAATTACTTACCAATCCAACCCTTTGTAGTAGTTATCACCATTGAAGAATTGTACCTCTTCATATGTTACAGGACTTCTATGGCTACTAGTGATAGCTGGATGGATACCAAGGAATGTATACAGAGCCATTGTACCTATAAATGAAACAAGCATATACAGGTCCACGATACAAAGGTTTTCTTATCATTACAGATGTTGATGGGGAATCTATAAATGTTTTGATTAAAAGACAGCATACATAGTATAATCCAATAGGTTCAAAACCAGCTGTATCAATTAACAATTTTTAATTTTTAATTTCGAACAGCCAGGCACAATTTTAAAAAGTATCGCACCAACAAATCAAACATACTAATCCATGTCCGAATAGCAACCCAGAAGCAAATTAAAACACTTGAAACTCACAAGTTAGGTAAACACGTAAACTTCCACCAGGGAAGTAAGGCCGGGTGCTCCAGAAGGTTAAGCATCGCCTGTTTAGCTAGCTACACCCGTCATGTGTGTAATCGAATTTGGTTTGAAGGAACACGGAAATATGGGGCGTCAAATATATCCTTGACTCAGAGATATCACACTTAACAACAATACTGTGATAATGGCCATACAATTTTTTAAAAAGCCTTGAAAAGCTTGGCTTGAAATATACCTGAATCAACAATTTATTTGCAAGCAGTCTGTTTCGTTGTACAAAGTTCCCATAGTGGGAACAAGCTCTACCATAGCGTATTACTTGGGAAACAAATACACCATAAGCAGGAGAAGCAGGTATATTGCTGCATAGAAAAGGAAAGTTAAAAATAGAAAAAATAAAGTCTTCACGTTTGTCATAAAGTTTAAAATGTAGCCTTTCGTGGGCGTCATATTTGAGGTATACGTCTAAATATGAAGCAGAACAACTCGAGGAATCATTCACAAACACCTTATTAATTATCCCTAATTAAATGGACATAGAGATAACATAATCGAAAACAAACATACCAATGCATGCCCAAGACACACACTCAGAGCAAAGTAAAAACGCTGAAACTAAAACTAGTAAATCAAAAAGTTAAATATTTAGTTTTTTTCTTTCTTTGTAACAATTATCAAACTCACCTGTCTTTTGTGGACCAATCACCAAAAGATTTGGTAATTTTTTGCAATTTTTATTGGCTGACCACATTTTAAAGTGACGTTTGTTCAGACAGGGATTCTACAAAAACAGATAATGATCTTTATGTTCTTCGAGAAAATGACATTAATAAAGTCTATAATTAAACATGATCAATTTGAACTAAGCAATCAGACAGGTCCATGTTTAAACCACACTCCCTAAAAAAGAAAACAATCTTTGATAACTGAGAGATAAAGTTAAACACGCAAGCTTTAATCAGACAATTGAGGTCGGTGACCCGGAAGTGTACATACACCTCTGTCTAGCTAGCTACACTTACCATGTGCGAAATCAAAACTGAGGGGAAAAAGGATTGTACGCGTCAAACAAATCCAGGATAATTATGAATTCTTAGGCATCAAATGTATCAACAATATTGTGTTGATAATTCTTAGAGTCTTATAAATATGACTAAGCTTGGAATTACTAGTAGGATAAATGCCGTTAAGATACTTGTCATGCTGTTCTACACTTACCAACCAAAGAGGTTCCTTGTCTTCGGGGAAAATCTCAAAATACTTCTTTCCTGCCTCATATGGCGAAATCTGCTTTAGTTTGAGATTTGTCCAACACTTTATAAAATTGAACAAACTCTCAAACGTATACAAAGCTAATCTGTCATTACCGTAGTTCTGAATATGCGTCATAAAGATATTGATCTACAAAATAGTATATTATAATGGCTATTAATCGTTTTGTTGTCGGCGAATGTTTCAAATTTCAGAAATAGGAAGATTATTAATGAAAAAGTATATGTACTAGTATTATTTACGCTTTCTGGATCTTTTGGTTATATATTTGCTTTGGTAATGCCGTACTATTACCGAAAATTGTATTCCTTTTATTTTGTTTCAAAGATATGAATGAAAGTCACATTTTGTATTGAATATAACGTTTACAATTGTAATGATATAAAAGAATAGTAGAAATGGGGCATGATCGAAAAATGCAGACGTACAGAACCATGCGTGGTCGTCAAAATACGTTTCGGAATACAGTGAAACATATTTAAACCAGACAATCTGTAAACTTGACAACTCTCTATACCGGACAGTTTCTTTCCGCCCGAATTTTTCCTTCTTTGTTATGCTAAACCCAACCTCTATAAACCGCGACACTCTGTATTCTTGACACCGGACGCCCTTTTAGGTCCTACATGGACAAAATGCTTAAAGTCGAACTCTATCATGGTATGATAATCCGGACAGTGAAATTTTGAAAAGTCAAGATTATATTTTTTTAAAACAATTTTTTCTTTTATGTACAATACACCAATCCTCTTTTTATTTACAACGCAGTTTGCACCTACTAAACAAAGCTTACCGGATTTGTAAGTATCGTGTGAAAGAGTTCTCCCCCTTTTATATTGTTATCTAATCTCGATCTTCCGCCAGGGTACTTATCCAGAAATACAGTAAACGTCCATACTCCACATACTTGGCGAGGTAAAACCTACAATATCAATACTGGTTACCATTTCAGGAATTCTTTACGTAATCTGTCGTTCACAATAAAGTGAATAATGCGTCTTATTATACCTCACATATATTAAACCACTTTTTATTGGATGTTTTCCAATCACATGACATGTAATAAATGAGACATTTCCCACAGAATCACTGTCAGCGTGTGACAACCTCTCACTGCCATGTGATAACCTCTCACAGTCATGTGATAATACTATTATCACCCGGTGATAACCCGGTACAAGGGAAATAACTCGTACAACTGGACCGTGGTGTCATTTTTGTCACAAGGGTTTTCACCCTCGGGTGACAACCGTTCTGTCGGGTGACAATTCTAGATGTCCACATACCTAGAGGGCAATTATTGTATAATATACATTTTCGGGTTCTACTTTAGAAATCATAATCATGGTGGAATTCACCAATAAGTTTTTCATCACCCGCTTGTTACATTGGGTTTCCGTTTTGAAAAAAAAACGATCCTGAAAATCCCAAATAAAACTTGTAAGCTTCGACATATTCCCAAAATTTCTCTGTCGTTAACAATACAGTTAATAATGTGTCATGTACATTTTGTAAAAGGTCCACCTGTTATATTCACTTGTAGCTAGAAAATGTTGTTTTAATTTTATAATTTGTAAAGAAATTTCAAACGTTTATTACATGATAGTCAAGTCAATGGATCAGTCAAACCAATGGATATTCTTTTGTAAACTACATAATTATTAATATTATAAACGAACACAATCATAATTTAATCACAAAAACAGGTAAATCAAAATATGCACGTGCATTTCCACCAGGGAAGTTATAACGGTTGATCCGGTCCAAAAAGACTTCCCATTCAATAAGTCACAACTTTCAAATGGGATTCGAAGTAAAGTGGTACAGTTTGTAAGAATCACTAACCATAATATCCTTGTGTATAAACCCCCGTCTTTGCCGCATGGGGTTTCTCCTCGGGTACTCCTCTGTACTGGTGACATTAATTCCCCATACATTCTTCCACGCGTCGTATAATGATTCATGTACTGGAAATACGCCATCATGCCACGGTGCTATAGAATATGTATATTTTACTGGGATTCCATGTTCCTAAAAGACATAATGAGAACGACTCCTGTAACAATTTCATATTATAATCCTACAAATGAAGTTTATGGTAAATAGAAATCATCATGTCCGTCCGTACGTCCAACCGTCTGGTCGTACGACCGAATATAATGTCCGCTCCATTTATTGCATGAATCGATTGTGATCAAATTGGACATGAATGTAAATTACATATTGTACCAGCACTCGACGTCTGTTTTAGAATACAATTCCTCGTCAGTAGTGCATGGGCTGAAAAATGTGAATTATGAAACCAATTATTTCCCAGATGTTGATAAGATACCCAAAGGACCAAAGAAATATTTTACCAAATTAAGCTAAGGAAATACTTTCTAATTTAAGACATGTTTTGCATACCAAATTATGGTACATAGGCAAGATAACAAGGTCAAATTTTAGAAAAAACACCTTGGCAATGTTGAGAATGGGGTATATGTCTCTCAACAGAGTGCTCTAGTTTTTATTCTTCTTATTATTAGCTTCGGGGGTATTTTGTGTCATATCTCATTGGCTCTACACTACTACGATCAATTATCAATATGATTGTTAACTTTAATGTTAGGGTCTCGCATCAAATGTAAAATTGTAATGGTATTTTGCCATACAGCATGAATTGAATCCATCTAGTCGATACACTTTTTACCATGTTCTCTAAACCTAAGTTATGGTAAATTTATAAGTTATAGAAAATTCTAATTCCAAAGATAGAAACTGTATACTGGTTAGTTGAAAGATGTTTGTTTTAATTTTCAACATTATCTCATTAATAATAATTTACCCTTGCAAATTGGTGATTTAATCTCATAGATTGTTCTAATTCTTCTTGGGATAATTCATGTGCGTGTGTATGACGCCATGTGTGCCCAAACCACAAAAATCTATTTTTATATTCTGAAAGAAATGTTAAATTGATTTTGTTAAACTTTTCAAACAAGAGTAAAATAAAAATTCTATTATTGGAGAACGGTAAAAATAATCTATGTTTGTCTCTATGTGTCATTTTTTTACTGTCGTGATTTATTTTATGATTGGCTGTTCTATCAAAGCTTGGATATCATGTTCTTGGTTGGGTTGCCTACTGCCAAGTACATGATTGGCTGTTCTATCAAAGATTGGATATCATGTTCTTGGTTGGGTTGCCTACTGCCAAGTACATGATTGGCTGTTCTATCAAAGATTGGATATCATGTTCTTGGTTGGGTTGCCTACTGCCAGTTACATGATAGGCTGTTCTATCAAAGCTTGGATATCATGTTCTTGGTTGGGTTGCCTACTGCCAAGTACATGATTGGCTGTTCCATCAAAGCTTGGATATCGTGTTCTTGGTTGGGTTGCCTACTGCCAAGTACATGATTGGCTGTTCTATCAAAGCTTGGATATCGTGTTCTTGGTTGGGTTGCCTACTGACAAGTACATGATTGGCTGTTCTATCAAAGCTTGGATATCGTGTTCTTGGTTGGGTTGCCTACTGCCAAGTACATGATTGGCTGTTCTATCAAAGCTTGGATATCATGTTCTTGGTTGGGTTGCCTACTGCCAAGTACATGATTGGCTGTTCTATCAAAGCTTGGATATCATGTTCTTATTGGGTTGCCTACTGCCAGGTACATGGTTGGCTGTTCTATCAAAGCTTGGATATCATGTTCTTGGTTGGGTTGCCTACTGCCAGGTACATGATTGGCTGTTCTATCAAAGCTTGGATATCATGTTCTTGGTTGGGTTGCCTACTGCCAGGTACATGATTGGCTGTTCTATCAAAGCTTGGATATCGTGTTCTTGGTTGGATTGCCTACTGCCAGGTACATGATTTTCAGTTGCAAACCTTCTCCTATTTATGACGTAAGGCATTACTTTTATTATTATTTAAAAAAGCTAAATGCACGAAATCATCAGCTATACAAATAGTATATGTTACACATGGAGTGTACTGAATATAAAACAATTCGATTACATGTATGTATTCCCTGATACATATTGGAACGCTTCGAATAGTCTTCTAAATATCAATATATGTGGGTTCCATTTTAGAATTCATAATGGTGGAACTAACCGATTAGTTTTTCATCACCGGCTTTTTCCATTGGGTTTCCTGTTTGATAAAACGACCCTGAAAATCCTAAATAAAACGTGAAATCCTCGACAAATTCCCGGAATTTTTCTTGAGCTTCAACCAATGCCTGTTTAAAAACAAAGTTAAAATTAATATCTTTGTATAAAAATGTAACACAGAGTGACTGAAAAACATAGTATAACGGGCATCTTATCAAGTCAAGGCAGGACCACGTAAACCAAGTGCGCAATTACAAATCACAACACTTATCACTGCATAGGTTCAAATTCCACTCTGACAGATAGTGTGAGAAGGTTAGTCAGTTTATTTGCTGAAGGTAGGCGGATTTCTTAAGATTACCTTGCTTTTCTAGAACTGACTACTTCGATATAAGCGCATAAATCTTGAATGAGGCAAACAACAGCATCATTCCATTTACTCAAAATGTCACGGTCAAATTTAATAAAGTTGATTGAATTACTAATAACTAATAAAAGTAATAAGTATGGAGAGAGAGAGAGAGAGAGAGAGAGAGAGAGAGAGAGAGAGAATGGTTAACTGTCCTAAATGATTACATGTATAAATAAGTTTTATTTTAGAGAAGTGCATACCCTTTTTGAGTTCGTGGTCACATTTTCCTTGTTAAAGTATACACACTTTTTCAAAGATTTAATTTGCTCATTGGAATGTTTTAATTTGATTTATTTATTTATGGTGACATGTTCTCAGTTGCTTTTGCTGTCTTGTTTACTGTCATTTATTTTTACATGTTTTATTACAAGTAATACAGAAACTATATCTACAGCTTACAACTCAGTTATCAAGTCTTTCAATTTTATACCTGTTTAAAATACCTCTTTGGTTTCTCTCAAATTCCTTGCTGCTGGCAGGTCGTGATTAGCATTTCATAAAAGCAGTAGTTTAAAACATGGCATCATTTCATAGGATCTTTGCTTGATCTGAACAAATATTGGCTTTCACGTCCGATTTATCCATATACCCTAAAGCCTCTTTAAATGTAGTTTCTTGTCATCGTATGCTAAAATCTTTTTAATGACGATGAGCGGCTTAAGGTATACGTAAAGCGTATGACTAGTGCAAGGTTAGCCCTTTTACTTGTTCGAATTCACTCAATGGAGCAGTGAAATTAAAAAATTAAAAACTAAAAAGAAATTAAAAAGAAGACCAAAAAGGACATATTAGTTATCCTGTCTGGGGTCGATGACACAATAATCATTACTCTGCATTCTAATGCACTCGGCTATGTGTCCCCATTGCACCGTATAGTAAAGCCAATAATCCAAAACAAACACACCAGTCCATATTCAAACCACAACCCCAAAGCAAATGAGGTTCAACACGTGAAATTTCTACATGGAACTGAGACCGAGTGCTCCTAAAGCATATCACCTGTTTAGCTACCTACATCTGCCACGTGTAGTAAACAAAATTTGAGAATGAAAGGAACAGGTTAGATATGGGATGTCAAACATATCCAGGATGATTTTGAATACGGAGACATCATACTTAACAATATTGTGATGACGATCATAAAAATTTTGAGGGCCTTTATAAGCCTAAACTTATTCTATCCTTGTAAATACAAAAATAATTAATTCTCACCACCGCATCAGAAGCAGTCATCTTCAGTCCCGTTTCTGCTTTAAATATATCGTCAATATTACCTGTATGTATCTATCTAAAGACAAACTAAGTTTTCCGTGAGATAGGTACGACAGTACATCTACAAAAACTAGTCCATGTAACCAAAACCGCAGGCCATTTCCAAAATAAACACGACGTATTCCATCGTATCCGTTGTCTTTCAATAGAGGTACCAATTTTTTATTACCAAAAGCTTTAGTCGGCGGGGAATTGGCAAAAGCAAGCGGTTCAAAAGCGGAATGATTATATTCAAACACTGTCCATTTGTCGTTGTGTAAATGTTCCCTAGTTATTTTCCCTGGACGAGTTATCCTCCATACATCCGTGTTGTCATTAAGTGTATAATCTATTAATTCAGTGTTGTAACGAACAGCTAATGGAAACCCTTGAACTACTTTTGCTTCAACACCATTTTCTTTGGCCGAATTGACAAACAAAACCATACCCACACTAAAATCACGGCAATATTTATCAATTTTCCTTCTTTTTCATCGTTTAAATTAATATATGCCTTTAAACTATCAAAAATGATGACACTATATCGTCCCCTATCGTTGTCGATCAACAATGGCAAATTCCCGCCTGTCTTTTCTACTTCAAAATCAAACCGAGTGGACTCAAACATACTTATTATCTGTGATACTACTGTTTGAGATTCCGAATCAGTTAAAACAAGCACACTTTTCCCGTTAGTAAACTTGCAATAGAATTGTGATCGTTTGGAATAAAGAGCGAAAGGTTTGCTTTATTAACATCACACGTTAACATTGGACGAGGAGGTGTCTTTGGCTTCGATTAGAAAACGATGTCAATGTTTTAATGATTGGTTGGTAGAATATTTCTTTCAGGCGTGTTGTGGCTGGCTTTTGACCTAGGAGAAAACTCGATGTCCTCGTGCAAGATTTGGATGCCATTATGTAAGATTCCGAAGTAACAAAACAAAATTTCAGCGTCATAAAAAGATAGCATAACATAGCTAAAATAATAACCAAAAGAAGAAGATTTTTCTTTGGAATAAATCGCAACATAAAGAATCTGCATGGTGGTTGTAATGTTTTCTTTTGCTTTTTCATTAACATACTGAGGTATAGATTCTAATATCTTATAAACACAAAATCTCAATGACTTGATCGTTCCTTTTTAAAAGCTAAATGAAGTCTTAGACAACTATATGACAATGTCGTGTTTGTGACCGCAATAATGTACTTAATATGATATATTAAGGCATATGCGGATAATACCAAACTAGTTTAATAACTAATATTTTGGTTTTAGATTGCTGCGGGTTTTTTCTGTTACTGAAATAAAACATATAACAAAATGTTAAGTTATATCATCACCAGCAAAAAACGTTAGAGTAATCTCAATAAACAATGCATATCATACCTAATTCGTATACATTACGCATAATTAATATACAGGTATAACACTAATATAACACACATTTTAAACCTGACAGGAGTCGTAATGTCGGATTGTAGTATTATGATATTGTTTGTTATATTTTTAACTTGGATTATATCTACATTTGGACAAGGTAAGATATACTTTAAAAATACAAATCTCCTTGAATTCGGATTTTATTTATTTATTTATTTATTTTTGCAAATAACAACTATTCTCTTGATTTTTTGGAGTGAAGAATTTTGGTCTTGCCAAAAATGTAAGAAAAATATGTTGGGGACACCATGCTTCTCTTCGCTCTGAATTCGTTAAGGCAAATGTTTATTACAAAGACGTTTTCTTCTTTTATACTTTCATTCAAAAGCATATCGATATTATTTTGCAGTCTTCCTTATAACACATTTTATAAGTATGTACTCACGTGATCAATAATATATGCTATATGGATAATATCAGATAATAACAATTAACAGATCATTGACCAAGTAGTATTCAACCAACAAATGGTCAACGTTGTTGAGAGGGTTAATAAAAATACTAATAATAGTAATAAAAGATAATAATAATAATAATAAGAAGAAGAAAATTATATCTGATAAAGGTAATTTTTTCTTTGTTTATCTCCTAGTTTTCACGGTCTAGTGGAGTCAAGTTAAACACTATAGATTAGACACTTGTCATGTTAATGCGTAGATAAAACAACATTAATAAGCAGTCTACAATTAAATCCCAACAAATTGTTTATTTTCCTGACGTAATTAAAATGGTTGTTTTTTTATACATCGGTATAGTAACATGTTAATATCAAATACAGTAAAATGACAAAAGCCGTTAATGAAATTGGAGTAATGGAGGTTATCGCCCTAGTCTTCAGTATACTGGACATGAGACGGTCATTTCATGGATAGTTAAGAAAATCGCAGTATCGAACTGGCAAGCTTTCTCATACTAGGGTTTTCCCAAGTGTGATTCGGACCTGTTGATTCTAACATCCGTAAGGGTGCGAATTATACCACTCGGCCTCAAACGTCCGGGCACAAACATGGTTTAGTCGAACGTGAAACAAGAATACAGTTAAAGAGAAATTGTTGATTTGTTGGTTTAATCAGACGTTTATAATGTATCCTCTATAAATAAAAAGAAACAAACCAACCATGTCCAAATAGTATCACAAAGCATAGTAAGTATTGGAAAACTGGCAATTCAATATCCACCCAGAAAGTGAGACCGGTTGCTCCGGAAGAGTAAACAAACAACACCCGTCAATAAGGAAATCAAAACCGGTCATGACAGGAATTTTGAGCAATGGGACGTCAAATATATCAACGATAACTTTGAACACATACATAAATGTTGTTGGTATAACAATGGCATTTATTAATTCAAGGAGTAACAGAAAATATTTCCTATTAATACTATTGTAGTAATCACTCTGTGACAGTACGATACTCTTTTTTTCATCGAAAATCAGTTCAAACTTGATTAATCGTAGCTGAAAATATGGATGCGCATCCGCGCAGTATTTCTGTAAAAAGGAAAATGTTGAACCTATGTGGATTTTACATGGCAAAATTGAAATGACTATGTTAACACCGGAATTAATGACTTTGGTAATTTTACGTCATATGCGCAACGGGATCCGCCATTTGCCTTTTTTTAACATGTTAAATCCCCATAACGCAAACGTTCTACCCTGTGCAGATATATTCTAGGGTAATCGCAGATGCGCATACATATTTCCTGTTACGACTAGGTACAAGTAAGTGAAATATATTAGGTACAACTAAGTGAAAAATGACTTTCTATGTCACAGTGATTCCAACAGTAATTATTACCTATAATAAATAGCTATAGATTTTTACTTTACAATATCTGCTGCATTCCTTTCTTTCACACATTGCATTGAATATTGTCAAATGTTTAAAATTTCAGAAAATGGACAATTTATTTTTGCGACAGATACAGAGCAGAAGAGAATATATCAGGTGTCATTGGATAATGGGAACATATCTCATATATTTGATATGAATGTAATTGTACCAGGTTTATATTATGACAGAGCCACAAGAAACATGTACTGGACAGATTATTTTGGAAAGCAGATAATACGTTCTCCATTAAAAAACCTAAATGTACGAACAAGTTATAAAACAGGTAATACTTTTTAAATCTCGTAAGAAAGGAACTTCCAAATTAATGCTTGAAATACACTCGAGACATTAATTGATTTTTGATATCTAGAAACAGTTTTCTACGGAAGCGCTCTTAGAACATTAAAAAATATTAAGTAATTTATCTGCTCGGACAGAACAACAATCTGCAATTAGTTATTCCGTCCGGGCAGATTAATTATTTCGCCCGGACAGATTAGATAATATTCCGCCCGGGCGGATTACTTATTCTGTCCGGGCAGACTGTTATTCCGCCCGTACAAGTAAATAAATAATACTTGTTTGTACTACGACTTTATGTATAGTTTTATTCTATAGGCAGTGGTATGCCTGAGCGGATGGCAATGGATTCTTCAACGGGACATTTGTATTACACTGCGGTGGTAAAATCAAACTATGATAATGAATCATTTGTAGCTGTGCTAGATCCAAAAGGAAGAGGCCACAAAATTCTGGTTGCTGGACTCGATCGACCTAGAGCAATTGCTTTGTATCCTTCTAAAGGGTAAGTTCAAATGTGAATGAAAAAGGAGTTAATTTAAGTATTTAATCTGCAATAAAAAACCCAAAGATACCCATCCATGTCCAAATCACAATCTTAAAGCAATGTTAACGCTTATAAAACTTGAAAATTATGTTTAACACGTGAACTTCTAACAGGGAAGTGAGGTTGTTTGTTTCGAAAGGTAAGCAACTGTTTAGTCGCGACACCTGCCTCCGTGTTATCAAAATTGAGAATGTACACAGAACTATTGGACGTCAACCTAATCCAGTGCAACCCTAAACACAGATATACGTAACCCATAAAGACGACAACCACAAGACTCAAAGTACCGGCAAGCCGAGGATTGCAATATCCCCAGTCAACAACCAATTTTAAACAGCCTGTTTCACTGCACCACGTTTCCGCAGTAAGAACATATTCTTTCATATTTGTTAATTAATTAAAACAATTGATTCAATTACTATAAAAAATACATGTAGTAATTTAATAATTTATTTCTCCCATATCAGACAAGAAAATTCCTAGTTTTACCAGGGTAAACTTTTTATGTTTACCCTATAGTAAAACAAGCAACATGTGCTACGATGTCACAATATCATTTTGGTTGTGACGTTAATTATTTACATTGTGACTTCATTAGTTGCAAATAAAAAAAAGGAACTAATGACTAATAAAGGTATTTACTAAATTATTAGTTCAAGGTATTGGTTAAAAGACAGGACAACAATAAAACCCGACAGTACATTCTAATTTATATTCAAGGAAGTGTTAATAGTCATGTTAAAAAATCAAAAAGGAAAGAGCGAGATCAAAAAAGAAAAAAAAGGCAACATCTTGAATAACTGTCAAAGCGACTGTTTTGTTTCATCTTTGATTTTAGCAATTGATATATAAATATATAAATGCAAATTTTAAACGGAAATGAATTAATTATCTCCATTGTTGTAATTATTTCATTTTTTTTTTATTGATTTTTCCTTAAATTTGTAGAAAACAGAAAAGTTTAAAAGCGCAGTTGTACGAGCCACTACATGTTGTTTTAAAAACATTGAATGCTTGATCTTTCATTGAAATTTAAGTTCAGAAATGGTTATTATCATTAATAGTCTCAATTTGTTGCTACCATATGTTTTGTTTCTAATCTTCACTCACATTGGTGAAGTGGGTTCTTGGTCATTCTGTCATCCTAAGTTAATCTTTTATTTTTATATAAATATTTTGAGAGGAATTAAAAAATACAATTAGAAGCTACATAAACCGTTGTATCAGATGCACATACTTGAAACACATTTACCATTTGTCTAAAGCAACTTTCATAAATAGGTCAGAGTAAATCGGCAAGACATTTGCAACTGATCTATTTATGCATCAGGTAACAGCGGACGTAACCAAGATCACAACACAATACAAGGCAATAATAAAAATCCTTGAAGAAAAGATGAACGCAATGGGAAACTGATTATAATTAACCCACCTTTAAACGGGAAAGGGGCAAATATAGTAATAGTCCAAGAGATCATGGCTAAAATCCGGGTGAACGAGGCCAAAAGGTTTGAAGGTTGATTCTTGTAGGAAAATGTCCCTAGTTACTGAAAACCCATTTCTTACGCGTCAAATCGTTTCCGATTTTTTAATCAGAAACAGTTTTTGAAGAAAAGCCTCTGCAAATGTTAAATTTTGGTAAAAAATAAAAATTCCAGATTTTGAAGCATTTTGTGGCAAAAACAACACAAAAATGTTCATTCTATCTTTCATTGTGGACACATGATAGATTAAAATGCAAAACATCCTGACAGTTTTCCGATTTTGTGTCAAAATGTTAAAATAAGCGATAAAATCGATGCTGTAAACTGCGTTTTTATCATATCTACCGTCTTTCGATTCTTGTAAATCTGTTGTTTATGCACTAAATATGACAAACTATATATTTTTATAAAGCCTTGGTAGTGCTTTAGATAAAAATGTTACAAAACTTCGGAAATATGGAACCTTAATACCGTAGCAAATTATTATGTTTCCCCTACCCCAAAAATACGAAAATGTCAAAAATTCATTATTTTGGCCCATGCTTGCCGATAAGTGTTTAAAACAAATCATTATTGTTTGTTACATCTCCCGTCTGTTCCCGACATATTTAAAAAACAATTATATGTAGAGTGTTTGGTGATTTTATATAAAAATTTGCACTTTTCATGTAACAATCCCGACATATTTAAAAAACAATTATATGTAGAGTGTTTGGTGATTTTATATAAAAATTTGCACTTTTCATGTAACAATAGTTTGGAAAATGAGTTTTCATTAAATCATCTGTACTCTACTTCTTGTAATTTTGTTATATAGGCATTGAATCTCGAGATTTATATATTTCTGTATTGCCATGGTATTGAGTCTGACAACATAAAAAACTATCGGAAATACCGAAGTTTATAGACGAAACGGATAAATTTATTTCCCCTACCCCAAAATTGAAAAACATGTGAAAATCCATTTTTATGCAATATATGCCGATTTGTGTTTCTAATGAAGATTTCGAGCAAAAGTACCGCAACAATGATAAAACAAGCTTCGAGGATTTTAAATATTTGTGAAATGCTTTAGCTTAAGGACAGATAGGACTAACTAATATAATAAAATTGCTTATTTTATTCATTTATATGTAAAATGCTATAAGAAAAAAGGAGCTTTGCCTCTTGTATTTTTGTTATTTAGGCATTGAATCTCGACTGTTATCTATTGACGTAATTCCTTGACATATAAGAGTCTAATAACACCAAAATCTGTCGGAAATAGCAAAGCTTGTAAATAAGGCCAAAAATTTATTTCCCCTACCCCAAAAGTGTGAAAAAAACTTTTTAGGCCATGTATGCTTTTGGTGAAGGTTTTAAGCAAGTGTCCATGCAACAATTATGTTTTAATGATTCAAAGTCATAGCAAAATGATTTTTTTTTAATTAAGGAAAGAAATTATGAAATATTCATATTTAAACTTGAAAATCAAAAACAAACATACCAATCCTTGTCAAGATCACAATCCCCACAAAAGTAAAATCTTCCAAAATAGCAAATTTGGCGGGGTGCTCCTTAAGCACCTCCTGTTTAGCAATTACACCCGCCACGTGTGAAAAATTAAGAATACACATATCTTTTCGAACAACCTAATACTATAAAATAATAATTGCAAATAATGTCATCTCTAGTGAAACATAATATTAAAATATGGTAAAACTTAGTGTAAGGCATTTCTGGTTATGGTTTTATATAAAGCTATTGGGTTTTATAAGACATATCTCCATTCGATAAAGTTCAATCAGATCCATGAGCTTTCTAAACCATATTCATTATTACCAAAACCCGTCTATCAAAGATTGTAGCCACATTTTACAAAACTTTGCAATTTATTCTTGTGGAATCATTTAATTTTGAAGTGACCTAATGTACATTGTCGGTCTCCATTAAATCTTATTTTAAAAAGTCTGCACACTCCGTAAAATTTTCAATTTCACTTCAAACTGACAAAATTTCTATGTCCAATAACTCCATCTTTGTATCTTTTAAAGGAATTATTAATAGCTATCACATCACAAATTGCCTGGCCATATTATAATGATAAAACAAAGTGGTATTGGACACCTTTCAACCTTAAGCCTGTTACCAGGTGCCCAGTGCCACGTTCTTTTAAGAATACAAGTTTTTGAGCAGAGACTGAAATTGTACATTAGGTCAATTCTTAATAAAATGATGGCACCAGAAAAAAGTTGCAAAGTTATGTAAAATGTGGCTGCAATCTTTGATAAACGGGGTTTTAGTAATAACAAATATGGTTTAGTAAACTTCTTTTGCCATATAATCACGAATAATAGGTAAACACTACTACATAATATAGCCGAGGTCATAGAAAACCAGAAAAAAGGAGAATCACGGATATAAGAAATGCTTTCGGATTGAGAATATAAACCCCGTAGATACTTATGTTTTAGCTAAAATAAGTAGATATGGCCAGCAAAGGACGGATTGAAAAAGTGAATTACTAACATTACCGGAGTTGCAAAGATCGATGGAACAATTGGTATGATGATATGAGTAAAGTGTTCAACTGACAAATAGAAAGAGATCAATGTTATAAAAAACATTTTTGAATTGAGGCAATAGAGAACTGATTAAATGCGCTGTGTAAATCAGTAGACATAAACACAAACATAATTATTATATCACAATAACAAAAACGAAGTTAAAAAACTGGCAAAGTTAAACACGTAAACATTGGCAGGGGAAAATCCGGGTGCTCGGGAAGGGTAACCGCCTCCTGTCACCACATGTGAAATCAAAATTGAGAGTGAAAGTAGTAACAAGAAAAGTCATTTCAATTCCGACCGTTTGGAAGGAAATTGAACAAACAATTTATTGTTAGAGATTGGCAGAAACCAAAGAAGAGCTGATCATAGTAACCACGCTCTGCCATTCCATCAGGTACTGTTCGACAAACAGACCTGTGTCACCTTAATGTGTCTTTAATCATTTTAGGAGGAAGGATGTAGATTTATATGCATGTTAAAGTAAATGGTTTGTGATTTTGAAAATGATTTTAAGGATTTGTCCAAAGACTGACTGACACTGCCTTCCAAATGACAAAGTGTTGATTATTTTAAATGTTTAGAGTGCGTGACACTTACACAATTTTTTTGCGCATTGTCTTCTTTGCAAATATTTTGGATTTCTATCAGTTGACTTTTAGTCTTTTGCTAGAGGGTCCAGTCGTTGTTTTAATAGTTACGATGTGTTTTACTCAAATGTGGTTCAACATAAAATTCAGTGACTTTCACCCTCAATTTCCATACTTGACCCTGTATTCTATATTCTAGTATGTTTCTTAACTTAAATGCGGCATTCATACTGCAACTTTTCAAGTACAGTAATTTACCGATTTGCTAGTGTTCTTCTTGTCATTCTATGAATACAGAGTAGAATGAAAACGCATGCATATGGTTCATCACATTGCTTTTTTACCAATCTGAAAACATATTCGTTCACTTACATTTGCACTATTATTTGCCTACATGCCTCAAATACTAGTATACCCTTTTGTGAATTCATATGACAATTTTTTTCTAATGCAAAAAGGTAAGCTATGACTTCTTAGCCTGGAGAGGGTTTCTATGTTTTCATATTTTGGAGACGGGGAAATCAATTGATTCATGACAGCTACCAAAATTGACATTTCCGAAATATGTTCATGTTTTTAATGATTTTAGTGTAAGCGCATTGAATCAATATCTGATATTTGAAGGTCAATGCCTATATAACAAAAATACAAACAGCGAAGATTCTTTTTTGCCATAGCACATTGAATTGAAAATGAAAGAAGTAGGCATTTTTCTATGAATAATTAGACCAATCTGCCATTGAAATGATGCATTTTGTAAATTATTTTGTATCCTTCAAGCATCTTTTCCATTCTTACATGCACATTTGCTTGAAACTTCCATTAGAAATACTAATTGTTACATATTGGCTAAAACAGGGTTTTCACATTTTTTGCAATTTTGGGGTAGGGGAAATAAATTTATTCGCCTCATCTACAAGCTTTGCTACTTCCGACAGTTTTTGGTGTAATTAGACTGTTATATGTCAAGGAATTACGTCAATAGATAAAAGTCGAGATTCAATGCCTAAATAACAAAAATACAAGGGGCAAAGCTCCTTTTTCTTATAGCATTTTACATATAAATGAATGAAATAAGCAATTTTATTATATTAGTTAGTCGTATCTGTCCTTAAGCTAAAGCATTTCACAAATATTTAAAATCCTCGAAGCTTGTTTTATCATTGTTGTGGGTACTTTTGCTCGAAATCTTCAATAGAAACACAAATCGGCATATATTGCATAAAAATGGATTTTCACATGTTTTTCAATTTTGGGGTAGGGGAAATAAATTTATCCGTTTCGTCTATAAACGTCGGTATTTCCGATAGGTTTTTATGTTGTCAGACTCAAATATACCATGGCAATACAGAAATATATAAATCTCGAGATTCAATGCCTATATAACAAAATTACAAGAAGTAGAGTACAAATGATTTAATGAAAACTCATTTTTCAAACTACTGTTACATGAAAAGTGCAAATTTTCATATAAAATCACCAAGCACTCTACATATAATTGTTTTTTAAATATGTCGGGAACAGACGGGAGATGTAACAAACAATAATGATTTGTTTTAAACACTTATCGGCAAGCATGGGCCAAAATAATGAATTTTTGACATTTTCGTATTTTTGGGGTAGGGGAAACAATAATTTGCTACGGTTTTAAGGTTCCATATTTCCGAAGTTTTGTAACATTTTTATCTAAAGCACTACCAAGGCTTTATAAAAATATATAGTTTGTCATATTTAGTGCATAAACAACAGATTTACAAGAATCGATAGACGGTAGATATGATAAAAACGCAGTTTACAGCATCGATTTTATCGCTTATTTTAAAATTTTGACACAAAATCGGAACACTGTCAGGATGTTTTGCATTTTAATCTATCATGTGTCCACAATGAAAGATAGAATGAACATTTTTGTGTTGTTTTTGCCACAAAATGCTTCAAAATCTGGAATTTTTATTTTTTACCAAAATTTAACATTTACAGAGGCTTTTCTTCAAAAACTGTTTCTGATTAAAAAATCGGATTTGACGCGTAAGAAATGAGTTTTCAGTAACTAGGGACATTTTCCTACAAGAAACATCCTTCAAACCTTTTGGCCTCGTTCACCCGGATTTTAGCCATGATCTCTTGGACTATAAAGTATTAACACTGATGCTAACACTACCAACGTAACCAAGAGCACGGCACAATACAAAATATTAAAATAACCTAAACAAGAGGTAATTACCCTTCCGGAACACCTGACCTCAATGCCTAATAGAAATTTGGGTATTTAACTTAGATTGTCAGTTTCAAAGTGTTTGTTTTGCTTTCAGGTGGTTATTTGGACATGAATTTTTTTTTGTCCGAAACAGTAAGGGGATATCAATGATGACCCTATCGTCCGCAGTCAGTACAGATTAAAACAGAGGATTAAGATACAGCGAATGAAGTATATAACATATTTCAATGTCTTGTTTGCAGTACGGTTAATGTATAGCACGCCTTTGGTTGTAATGATTGGTTTCTTGAAAATAAACTTCGACATATGCATTGGCAGTAAAAAGGGGAGCATATGTGTATAATACCTGTAAATAAAAAACATACTTACCATTCCATGTCCAAAGTTAGGAAATGCTTAAGATTTGTGTATGATGAGAGGATTTTATTTTGTTTCATTGTTATGCTGTAGGTTCATGTTCTGGACGGATTATGGTAGAACAACCAGTCACATTGGGCGTGGATATATGGACGGATCAAACTGGTCCTTTATATATACACACACCACAAATCCCCATGGTTTGGCCATTGATTACAAAGGTATTTCATAATTGTATAGACACCTTATTCTTGTAGCATAAAAATATTTACTTTGGCTTTAACATTCATTTCCAGATGAAAAATACAAACACATACCAGTTCATGTCGACATCATAATGCCACAAACACATAATAGTTCATGTCGACATCATAATGCCACAAACACATACCCAGTCCATGTCGACATCATAATGCCACAAACACATACCAGTCCATGTCGACATCATAATGCCACAAAAACATACCAGTCCATGTCGACATCATAATGCCACAAACACATACCAGTTCATGTCGACATCATAATGCCACAAACACATACCAGTCCATGTCGACATCATAATACCACAAACACATACCAGTTCATGTCGACATCATAATGCCACAAACACATACCAGTCCCTGTCGACATCATAATGCCACAAACACATACCAGTTCATGTCGACATCATAATGCCACGAACACATGCCAGTCCATATGTCGACATCATAATGCCACAAACACATACCAGTCCATGTCGACATCATAATGCCACAAACACATACCAGTCCATGTCGACATCATAATGCCACGAATGCATGCCAGTCCATGTCGACATCATAATGCCACAAACACATACCAGTTCATGTCGACATCATAATGCCACGACCACATACCCGTCCATGCCGACATCATAATGCCACGAACACATGTCAGTCCATATGTCAACATCATAATGCCACAAACACATACCAGTTCATGTCGACATCATAATGCCACGAAAACATACCAGTCCATGTCGACATCATAATGCCACGAATACATGTCAGTGTATATCGACATCATAATGCCACTAAAACATACCAGTCCATGTCGACATCATAATGTCACGAATACATGCCAGTCCATGTCGACATCATAATGTCACGAATACATGCCAGTCCATGTCGACATCATAATGCCACGAACGCATGCCAGTCCATGTCGACATCAAAATGTCACGAATACATGCCAGTCTATGTCGACATCATAATGCCACGAAAACATACCAGTTCATGTCGACATCATAATGTCACGAATACATGTCAGTCTATGTCGACATCATAATGCCACGAACACATGCCAGTCCATGTCGACATCATAATGCCACGTGTTCCATGACAACATCATAATGCCACAAAGTAAAATCTTTGATAAATGACCAAGAAAGGTGAAAACGTGAACATCCATTAGAAAATTGAGGATGGGGGATTCGAACAGGCTTAGCATCTATGATTCCATAACCTAATGATTCATTATTCTGTTGTTTCAAGAATTTCGATTGGTTATATTTTTTCTAATAGGCGCTAAGTAATGTCATATTGTCTGGAACTACACAAAATTATGGATGCTTATACTATAGCGATGGCACTTAATTTTGATTTTTTTGTTTTAATTGTAAAAAATTGTAAATAATTGAATGTACTAAATTTAGTGATTAAAAATAATATAAATTGATCATGAAATATATAAAAAAAATAAAACGGAAATATGAAGGCAATTTGATCACGCATAATAATTCAGATTTTCAAATGTTCAAAGTGTCTATTTCTTTCCTCTTAGCCATAATAAATCGACAAATAAAATTCAGTTGTATAACAATATCTTCATATAGCTAAAATCGGGGTTTTAAGGAAGATAAGACCCCATATTTCTTCTATAAAACAGCTCCGTTGTGCCAATACAGTCTACGGTCAAAACATTTATCACATCGAAACAGTGCATGTTTACCGAATTTTAGCAAATATCAGTTATGGATTTTTTTCTTTTCTCGACTATACATGAACGAAAAAATTCAAGCTGTTTATTAGTAAGTAACAGCGAAAAACAAATTGCATATTTTTTGACAATTATTTTTAAAAGAGCAAACGAAAAACCAGGAATTCGGAAAAAAATTCTTTAAAAAATTGGGATTAAAAAAATTCATATATCAAATATGTTTAAAAACAAAGCAAAAATCACTCGAACGGAATTAAAAAGTAGAAATAAATATATTTTCTCTTACCTCTTCCGGGTTTTATATACATTTAGTTATATTATATCGTATGTACATGCATTTGAATAACCACATTTTAATATACATTTGATGCGATTGATTTTTATGACAGGTGTCTATTTTTTAAAAATCGAAGCTCAATTAACATACAGATTGTGTGAAAAAAAGAATATTTTAGTTTTTGATGTATCGAGATTCCATCAAAGTTTGATTTGTCATTGTATCGTTAATTGTGTCGTTTAAAATATTGCTATGACGTCATCCTTTGTTCTGTTGACATACTTTCACTGGACCGGTGCCAACAATCCAATAGTCCAATATTTTCAAACTTATTGGACTGTTTTCAAAATTTATTGGATTGTTGGCACCAGTCCAATTCAAGTTAAATCGGAAAGAAAAAAAAAACAAAAACATCAATATATTTATTTTACTAACATCAAAACTAAATGATTTACAATCAAAATCACACAGGTCATAACAACATCCGATACGCGAATGCCAATATCTCAAATGATGCAGGGTTCGTTACAACAACATGGATCTGTTTATTGTCATTTGACCTACAATATATAAAATATTTTTACAACACGGAACATACTATCTCTCTCTCTCTCTCTCACACACACACACAAACACGCAGACACACATACACGCACACCATTTACTCTTATATACGCAGATAAGACAGGTTGACCAACTTTGAAAACTGTGTTAATAGTCACGTGAACGACGGGTGATCTACTATATTTAACTCTGTTCACGAATTTATTTAGAGGTTACATTTATATTTTTATTTTCTTATTTCTTAATTTGTGATACTGATTTTAAACATAAATTTTTCTCTGATATACTTGATTTTTTTTTCTTTTCCTTTTTATGTTTGTTTTTGCAATATTTTAAGTAAGATATGATTATAAGCCTCAAATTGCCCCGTATGTAAAGTAATGGACTGGCCTTCGCGCCTCGACAAGTCCAATCTTTTACATACAGGGCAGTTTTTCGGCTTATATCCTTTACATAATTATCAGCCAATATTATCAACATTTTAAGGACATTCTTACTTTATAGTTACATGTTTCCTTCATTCGCCAATTTTGATTGCTAGCTAATTAGGAGATGCTTACCCATCCAGTATACCGGACTTCACTTCCTTTGTCGAAGGTTTCGTGTTTGACCATATTTGCTATTTCTCAAATTTACTTTGTTTATTTGAATTTGATTTGTTCGTTTACCGTTACGGTTGCTTTAATTATTTAACAATAGTAAAAGAAAAAATATGGTTTTAGTTGGATAAGAGAATCACAACACTGTAGTCAAATTTTGTAAGGGTAAGTGTCTCATGTTTAGTTAGCTTCACCCGCCACATGTGTAATCAAAACTGCGTGAAAGTAACATGGAACTATGGGACGCCATATATATCCAGGCCAATCCTGGACACAGAGACATCAAACTTACAAAATCATTTGCGACATTATTTTTAAAATAATTTTTCTGTTACGCGATGCTGATGTCAATATAAATAGTGCATCAAGTAGATGATCGCACATCTAGTATGTTGTAGGGAGCTGGTGCTCTTGTACGATACGACAATTTTCATGTTTCTTATGGTACAATTATCCGAAAACATTTTGTCTTTTGGATATTTTTTGAACTTCTTGAAAAAGTTTGGTTTCACAATGTTGGTCCAAGCACTACTGATGAGGAATTGTATTCCGAAAGACCATCTAGTGCTGTAAAATTAACACTGGTATAATATGTCATGTAATTTAGCAAAAAAAATGATAATGACAATGGTATTTGATAAACGATGCTAAAAATGAAGGCACATATGCAATCATCACACTAGTATCTTTTCTGCTGTACACTTTTGTAGAAACCCGATAAACTTTGGCAATATTCATGAATTAACAATTAATTGATTTTGGATTGTAAGTTGGACTAAATTTAGTAAGTTTGCTTTTATGCTAAGTAAATTAGGTTTATTTTTATAATCTGTGGTCCAGATATATGCCTTAATCTCGTTGACTGTTTTATCATTTAAAGATATAGGTTGTGTTCTTAGCTGTGGTGTCTGTGACCAAGTACATACTTGTCAATTGCAAATTTATTTTTTAAATGTGCGTATTTTTGGAACATGGGTCATAAAAGTCGTCGTTTTATTGAGATTTAGGATCAAACTGTATTGTATTATGATTTTTATTTCACAGAGGACAGATTGTATTGGTCTGACGCTTATCTAAGCCACATTGTGTCCACCGACTTGGACGGAAACAATTTAAAAGTCTTACTTACAGACGAGGGAGCTTACATAGAAGACATTATGATTATAGAACCGTTCCTGTATTATACCACCGATCAGGCGTATGTGTGATTTAATCACAACGTAATCATAACAACCCCTTCCATGTGGATTTCTGTACCGAATCGCCTAATATCCACCCACCCGATTAAAATGTATATAATACCTAGAGAATTATTTCGTTGATATAGTTATGTTCCTTTCATTCTCAATTTCGATTACACATGACGGGTGTAGCTAGATAATCAGGAGGTGGCTAAACACCCGGCCTCACTTTTTGGGAGAAAGTTCACGTGTATAACGCATTTGTAAGGTTTTGTTTTGTTTGTTGAATTGTAGTTCGTACTGGGAGTGGTATGATTGTCTTTTAATTGCCTACCTGTGTATCGTATTCTGTAGAATCTCAAACAAAGAGGTCATTTCTTTGACACATTTGTTTTATCCAACATGTAATTGTAAACATATAAGAGTAAACTGTTTACGAAAATCTGACATCCAGCCGATTAATTAGTACAAATTAACAGATCCGTAATGACCCCCTTTTTACCACAATACAGAACGTTTATATCTGAAACAGGGACACCCTACCTCACTTCTCTGGTAAAAATTAACGTGTTTGACTTGATTAGCAAGGTGTGTCAGTATATGTTTGCTTTGTGTTTGAATTGTGATTTGAACCTGACATAAAATGTTATCTTTTTGTTTGATTCTGTTTATATATTAAGCATAGTAGAGAGTGTAATAAACACCAGTTTTCTATAAGTTTACCTTTGACAAAAATGATTTTAATTTTTCTAGGGAAAAAATTGTCAAAGTTGTAAAAACTACAGGATCAAAGCAATCCTGGATAAACACGAAAACTTCCGCAACTTTTGGACGACTTCAAGGGTTGACTTTAACGACTGACGATGATCAACCAGGTATTTACAACATCTTTCTCGTATTTATTTGTGTGGAACTGTGTTCTCTAACAGAAACAAAAAGGTGAAGCAATATTTACATGGATCAATTTACAAAAGTGCAACACTGTAATGTTATTGTGTGACACACACACACACACACACACACACACACACACACACACACACATTGTTGTTGTTGTGAAAACGAATACACTCGTACTATAAATAACGACGATCCCTGTAAAAGATCGTATGTTATACATAATTATATTATCAGCATGCAAGATACTATGAGTTCAACTGTCAAGCCTAGATGAGGGATACAATTGGCTAAACGTGTACAAAATTCCCTATTTATGTAGTTTTACTTTATAATTTCAGTAAATGTTTACTGCAAAGATGGTAATGGTTTATGTAGCACGTTTTGTCTACCGAGAGCAAATCTTTACAGCTGTGCATGTCCAAACAGTATGCCAATGTCACATGATGGTGTAACATGTAAAGGAGGTAGTACAGAATTTATAACAATTTTATTATGCCCAACCTGTCGTAATTTGTGAAACTTTCAAAATATCTAACCGTAGCAGAATGTTTCAGTAATTGTAATTATTGCTAATCCTGTTTTTAATTTTGCAGCATTAGACGGCTGTTACGGAATAAAATCCCTCATCATAAGTACTCGGACCAAAAAACTGTGGAAGTCCAAAGATTTTAAAGATGTTTAAATGAAAAAAATAAAAGTACAAATAAACTACTGAAGGACACAAGAATGTATGTAGGTTTTACGAGCCAGGCTTAGTCTATTCCTGTGGTTAAATTAATGTATGTCCGACGCGATTGCTTAGCAAAAAGTGAGACATCAATGACGAAGATGAAAAAAGAAAATAAAGACTGTTTATATATTCCTGGATACGGAAGTACACTTTGGACGGTTATGTAATGTTGAAATGATCCCAATGTAGTGGTTAAAGTATTGTTAGAGGACTTTAAACAGTAATACCTATAGAAATAAATTTCAATATTATTCTGACGTAACTAACAGTACGGAAAAAACATGTTTTTAACTAACAGTTTACGTAAGTTGGATGCCTTTGTAATGTTTGGCATTGTGGGATGCGTTTTTGCAAAAGCGTCAGTATGAAAATCGAATATTCTGTATTTTAAGATGAACGTTCTCATAATCACATGAAACAACCCCTAAGCTTCACAATCAGTTTTTAAGTTTCTTAATTAAAGCTGGCAAAATTTGATATTGTAAGATTTTGTCAATTGTTTAGAATATTCAGGAGTTTAAGGAGTCATTGTATAGATCACTCAATTCATATTACAGCCATATTATAACTTGTATTTGTAGTACCATAATTCATTGAGAATATTTACAAGATTTAAGATAATAAGAATCTTAGTTCAGGAAGGACTGTCAAACAGGTTCTAGATTTATTTGCGACATTTTATTTTATAATCAAAAACAAACATACTAATCCATGTCCGAGCAAATAAAAACTTTTGATCTGACATACAATAAACCCTACAAGTGGTTACTCTGAAACCACAAAATGATGCAATTAGAACATGAGAACCGAGCAGTGAATTTAAAACATTGTTAATATAGTTTTATTCTCATTTGCAGTGATAAGATGTCCGCTAAATATTCCAAATGGACAACTTTCGTCGACGTGCCTGGGTTTTCCGGATAATTATTGTGACTATTCTTGTAAAATTGGGTTTCTTAAACCATCATCTGTTCGCAGAATCCTCTGTCTAAAAAATGGAACATGGAGTATTCCAATACATTCTTTTTGTAAATGTAAGTTTTTAAAGTTTAATATAGTTTGATTTTGGCATTATTTACAGCGTGTGTTCAAAGTCAGGAGCTTAACAATCACCTTTTTCACGATGATTCTTACTGCATACCTTTCTTCATATGTTTGACATGTATAATTGTTATACGGATATACTATTAATGTTAGATGTTTAGCATGCTATAACACACTTGGGTATAATTAACAATTTCAATCTAACTGGAGGTGAAAGACTATTTGTTTTACCACGTGGTACACTGGAATATTTCTGCACTCTTTTATTATTTTAGTCTGCATTACATACTATTAATTGTAAAATAGCAAGATGAAATTGTGTAAGACGTTTTAAAGAAGCCAAAAAAGACAATTTCTACATAAATGAATAGTTAAATATTAAATAAATCAGTAAATAATATAAATCATATTTCAGTTGATGAGAATTACATTGAACCAATTGTATCGGTCCATATAGCTGGTGCTGTTGGAGGGGTATCGCTTCTGGTATCAATAATCGCAATATTTATTTTAGCAATCTACATATGTCTTATGAATAAAAGGTAAGTTACTCCTAAATAGACATATACGATCTCTACTAAAATTGGAAGTCGGTTAGTTATGTAGAAAAAAAACCATGAAAAGCGCATAGACTTTAGGCAGCTTAGCGTTTTGCACGGTGTGGTGTAACGCAGGTTTGCGTGCGTGCGCAAATCATGTATATGCCATAAGAATGATTACAAAACATCGATATGTTCCTTAACAGATCTTCGCCATTTTGACAATTTTTAAAATGAAATAGAAAAGCCTTATGATTACTTATACAATGTATAATGTTGCAGAATAGTAATTACTAACATTATCACACAATGAAACACGAATTTGATTTTGAACTATATTTAGTCGTATACTTTTTTGGAAATCAACTGGCAACTGACTTATTGACTTGTTTTGTGTTTATTTACAGAAAAGCGTCTATTGAAAGAATTAACACATCCACAACATTGGGACTTAGTTTACATGATTCCGGCAATGCTAATCATGCATTTGAAAATAATGTTTATACGTTGGAATTCAACGAGCCAAACACGGAACAGGCAAAACCAGCGGCAACATAAACAGTACGAAGTTCATTTCGTAAATGATACAAATTCATCAAATCAATGTATGTCCTCTTTCTATATACACACTCAATCTGATATGTTTTCCCCTAAATATTCTATTATAAATATTGCAACATCTGTAAGAAACTACTGAAAATGCAATTGACTCTTAGTGTATTGTTTGGTTGTGCTCTGACAGTTTTTCTATGGATTTGCTTATGGAAGCTGAAAAGACTTAATTACTTTTACATATTGCTTAACCAGCAATGCCAGGGAAATCTTGTAGTTTGTAATTAAATACACAAATAGAAACGACCAGAGTACCATACCAAATCAAATAAGACATAGTAAATAAGTTAGATATTTGGTGTTTACCAAATAACTGTTGTTGTGTCTCATAAATTCAATCAGTTTTAGAACTTTTAATCTGTTATCATGGTTATAGAAAAGTTAGTTTTTTTATTATTTCTAAATCATTTTTGTACAACTTGTTGTAGAGGTAGGTAAGAGATATGATTACAATAAAAGTTCATATCATTTTTTTGGTAAAATATTGTAAAAGATTCCGTTGTTAATTTCGCACATGACTTCATTTGACAAATAATTTGTACATGGACATGTAGCTGCAGAAGTAAGTGATATGATTACAGTAAAAGCTGTAAGTACTAATGGAACATGCAAATTCAGCTTATCATAAACTCTGTAGAGTTAAATGTAATCATCCGTATCTGCCAAAGCCGTTATTTGCTATGTTGATTACGTCATTGATTATTATCCATGCTATCCAAGCTGATTGGTATATATTAGCGATTTACGGAAATGTGTACAACTGACACTGACAGTGGACATCGGACGATTTACCTGAGGGGGCTGTATCAAAATACCACTAACCTGTTTCACCTGTCAATCGTTATTATAACGTTATTCAATCTATTAAAACTCACAGTGTGGGAACGGAAGTTGAGTCAAACTGTACAGTTTTCGGTAGCTCTGTTCATCGAAGCGAGAGACGAAATAAAAACAATATGTCTGAAACGGTTGGTGGGTACTTTTAACTTGTATTAAGCATATAATGCAAGATCTGGATAGAAATTTAAATGGAGAAATTTGACGATGAAAATTATTTACCATTTTAAGAATTCGTTGTCATTTATATCTTATACACTCGACAATAATAACACTTGAACACGAGACAGTGAGATAAAATACATCGACTTGTAGCGAAAAATGCGTAAATTCTCTAGCGTGATGGATTTTCTAGTGTAACAAACAATACTTAAGACAACTTTTAATATAAAGTTACACATATATTAAGATGACATCACCCTCCTTTAAATGGTTATTGTTATAAATAAGATTTTTCTTCGCACCTTGGAGATTGTTTACTGTACAGGTAGCTCGAAAAATACTGTACAGGTAGCTCTAAATATCTGTAATTTTTCTGTACAGGTAGCTCAAAATTAAAACAAAATAATTCAAGGTTTAATGCATTATTGTAACAACCCCCCCCCCCCGCAAACGAAGTTCAGGGGGTATATAGAAATCAACCTGTCTGTCCGTCAGTCTATTCGCCCGTTCGTGCATCCGTCTGGTTGTCTGTCTCAATATCGTTTCCATGTCTATCGATGGATTTTCTTAATTTCAAATGTTAATAGAACACCGAAACGATTCCATTGTTTATACTGCAAAAGTAAAGCAAAATTAATTTTTTCTGAGGTTGTCGACCATTGTATAATATTTCACAAGGATTTGGAACTGAAATTTAATAAAACAGACCTCAATCAAGGAGATATTCGAATTAAAAATTTTCCACATCATCCCAAGGGAATACGAGAAAGACAACACAATTCGTATACCAAACGAATCAACTGAGGTATATGTTCTGGACTCGATCATTAAGGGATTAACAGGTTTCAGCAGAGAAAAAAATTCCTTAATATTTTCATATATAAAACTGTTTTGGAACTAGACATTGCGTTTGAGCAGGGCTCAATCGCTGGGTAAGTCACCACCCCCAATGGTGGCAAACGTTTACATTAGAAAATACTTGATAGTGTTAATAGTTGCAATGATGGATGTATTTGAATGAAGATGAAAGTGTAACAACTTCCGGAAATTGTTATTTTTTCTGCACAGATGCTATATAATTATGACCTTTTTCATTTGCATATTAATAACTAGACGTGTTAAATGTTTTACTATTTACTACAACCTTCAGGAAAATGCAAAAGGCAACATAAATAACTTTAATTGAAAACATTATTGTTACATGTAGAAAACTTTGACATTCATCCTCTGCAACTTTATAAATTTCTTTCACTTGATATGCGATCAATGTTGATCAAAATCATCAAACTACTATAAAAGTTATCTAACAAAATCACATGACCACGAAAAACTAGGTCACAAAGACCAACTTTGTGTTGCCATATGTAAAGCATCCCAAATTGTACCTAAAATCAGGTTTCATAAGAATTGTTTTATTACTTTAAAAATCATCTAAAAGTCACTGGGTCATAAAAATTTGTCACAATGAGTTGCTTTGTGTTGAAATACATAAAGCATCTAAAAGTTGTACTTGCAAATCAAGTTTCAGCAAAATTGTCCTGTTAAACTTTATATTATCAAAGAAAATCACTGGACCATGAGAATTAAGTTACAATGGCCTTTTCTGTGTTGCATCATTATGAAAGATGTAAAATACCATGAGTTCCATCGCGGAAAAACAGGTTAAGATATGAAAGCTGAACGATATTTACCAATCAATGGCCAAATGAACAGTCAAGAACGTAACGTTGTTTATTTTGTTTTAAACAAATTTGAGGCTTTATGATATTTAGACAATTTATGCCATAGAGCCTTCTAAAACTGCGTTACCCAGGCGTGATTCTTAACATTCTATGATTATATCTATATCCTTTTACTATTTTAGAGACATAATAGTATTCAGTTGTATATTGTTCATAATAAACAATATTAGCCTTAATTTACATAGAGCAGTATTGTCTGACCATGTCCTTTTTATGACTTGATGTATTTTAGATCGTTGATGACCTTAGAATATGAATGTCACGCCTGATACACGCATTTTAGATAGCAACCCTACGTTTATACCCCTGAAACCCAAATACAAAAAATCAAACCTTGTTTTTTTTAAAAAATTAATCGTGATACATGCATTTCTATTAAATGAAAGCGTTCCTTATACTTTCTATACTTTGAATTTGAATGCCAGTTGCGAGCTACCTGTACAGTACAATTTCATAAAATGTGAGCTACCTGTACAGTAAACAGAAAACCATACAGTCCAATAAAATCGTGTTTTGAAGTTTTCTCCAAACTTCTAAGTACTGTAATAAGTCACAAGTTGTTTTTAACATTCATAGCTTGCAAACTGTCTTCAGAATGGTATTAAATAGAATAGTAATATAGAGAAAATTGAGAATGAATCGTGAATTCATGAAAATTCCGCTGTGATCTATCATGTTCAACAAACGAATAAAAGTTTTAGGCTTGGTTTTTCACAAAATGTGTTGGATAATTAAAAATTGCTTTAACATAGTGATATCCATGTACCTATAAAAAATCTCACAACACTTCATAACAACAATAATTTTACATTTTTTTACTTACGTTTGACTCCACTGTTTTCATTCCTCGCTTCGATAAACAGAGCTACCGACAACTGTACAGTTTGACTCAACTTCCGTTCCCACACTGTGAAAACTGGATTTCTTGCTTTAAGGGACCAGAAAACCACTTCCAACTGTAGTTAGAGGAAACAGTGTGATGGCATAAATAAAGTTGTTGCCTAGTTATGTTTTAGTTGCATTTTTTATACTTCCATCCCAAACTTATCAAACTAAAGACATTTTCATTTTAATATTCATGGTACATTAATTTTTTATTCATTAAAAGTTCTTTATGTCGCATTACAAGACCAGCAATAATTTTTGCTTTTGATTTTAATTTTTGTGTGTGGATTACGCCAAATTCCGTATATTGCTTTGTAATTTTAACGTCACCTATCACATGTTCTACTGAATATCTGTTTCTATTTATAAGCCTATTTAGTCCTTTACATTTCCTTTGAAGTCTAACAGGTTTTCTTAAAATCTGTGCACTAGTAAATGTAGTGACGATTGGTTGGCGATTAGGATAAATTTTGTCTCTAAAATAAACCAGCCATCTGGCAACGCAAAATCCTGACCACCAATTTGTGGCATCTGCATGTACTGCTGTGCATCATTCTAATGACCCAGAAATCCACAGTCAAAATATCGTATGGCACCAGTGTTGTAAATGATAATTTGAGTGTGGATAGCGTGATATTGTCGGTGTCCGGAAGCTCGTTTTGAGGTCTATAGATTTCTGTTGTTGTACCATCAATTACTCCAACAGCTTCAGGTAACAATGTCAAGTTATGCCGTAATTGTTCCCATTTATCCAAAGAAGGCCATATAACAATCTCTAAGCATTGGAGTTAACAAGTTTAACTCATCTTTCACTGTAGTAACGCTGATTTAAAAAACAATGACATCATGTGATATGTAGGATATGTTCGTACCCACATTAAAACAGTAATATGCGATTCCGAGGCGGTAGTTTATGATGTCTTCCAGGAGTTTCGCATTAAACACCCATTCTCAGTAATAAGGCCCAAATAGTGTTATATTACAGTATAATGAATTGGCTTTGGAAAAGACCAAAGAATAAATGTTCCAACAGAAACTACACATTATATCTACAATTATCAATCACAGTTTTCTAGTTATTCGAATGTATTTGATTATTTTCCAAACTCATAAACCTTCAAAATGATACAAATGTTACTGTTACCGGGTAAGGTTTTTATGTTTTAAATCGCCAAATCTTCAATATTTGGAAAGTAACAAAAATTTAAAGAATGCTTTTGTTAGTGCTGCATTGTTGTCATATCTAAAACTGGTTTCTGATGACAATGCAAGCTATTGGTAAAATCTGGTGCCAAATAAAGATGTGTTACCAGCTGTCGGATACAAACGTTATCACATATAAAACTGTCTCTATGGTTATCATATATTAATGTCATACTTACCACTGACGTGGGCAAATTGAAGCTTATCTTACGCATACTTAACGGAACAATAACATTTTCAACTTAACAGTCGCTATTGGGCCTGAACAAGCATGACACAAAATTGAATGGAAGGTTTTATTTTCATCAATACTTACGTTACGTCATTCATATGGTTAAATATTTTATCCAAGTCAAAATTAATATATTGTCAAACGAAGTACTTTGATATAATATTTAAAATATATCATCTTTATTCCGCACAAGTTCCTATTATTTAAACCACATATTGTAACAGTTGAAAAAAATACATACGTTACCGATACATACGTGATAACATCATTTGCACATACACTTAAATCACGTCAGGTGACCACTATAATTTGTATAGTTCTAGATTTAAATTATAGAAGTGTGCATGTGAAGTTTTAACCACATCGATTGTTGGTAAAATAAAAATTCTCAAGCAAAAGTGAAACAGTCGAAGGTGAGATCTTTGGATGGCAAGAATCCATTAAAAAATTTCAATTTGAAATAATACATCTGACTATATAGATAATAAACCTTGTCATTTCCATCAAACCCATGATGGTATGTCTACCCTTGATCCATAGTCTGGAATTCATTTTCCAAAAAATGATATATACGTTACTATAGGTAACGTATGTAATTAACACAAGTAACGTATGTATCAGTACTTTCATTTCAATTACAATGAAATAGTTAAGCAAACTATCATAAGATACAACAATAAACAAACACTCAAAGTTTCTAGTTTAGTTACGTGTAGAGAAATTAAACAATTTTCAACTTCAAATTGGATTTTGAAACGATAGATGTCACTGGTCTAATTTATTTGGATAATTTTCTCATAGATTTGAATACAACATTGTTCATTTTAATATTTGTTATACATACAAATTAAATACCTGCAATTTCATAAATTCTGATTATGAAAGTGTAAATGCAACGTAAAACAAAACTTCAAAGTTCAAATGGGTGGTCAATATACATCCATATATCTGCAGACCCCCAGGTAACGTAAGTATTGGTATCTACGTTACTGGTCTGAATTACAAACAAAGTTGCTGTCTAATGTTTCATGATGGATTAATCAAGTCTTGAAATTCAGTCAAATTACAGAGATAAAGAAAATGGGATATGATCGGAGTTCTAAATTGAAGAGAAACTAATAATTAAACTGAAAAAACAAACCTACTATTCCATGTGTCCGAATCACAAATCCAAAAGCAAAGTGAAAACTTAGAAACTGACAAGTTAATAAGTTAAACACATGAACTTCCAGAACAGATAGCCGCCAAGGATGTTTCAGATAGTGGTTATGTCTCCTTGGAACCAGTCCCTGTTACGTCATTAACAACAGTGGTCATACTCTTCTTAGTTTAAGGTTACCTTCTATTTAAACTAGGGGTAAAAACCATACGAGTTCTGACAACTTCAAAAGCTAAGAGGGAAGCTTAATGTAATGTATCTAAAGACGTTAAAATTTTAAAAGATAAATCATGAGAAAGAAATTTCAGATAGAAAACTTTCATATTAGAAAGGATGAAAGAGTTACATTTTCAAATGAGAAGTTAACATTATGAAAGCAAACAGAAAGTGATGTATCCATTATTGACTTGACACCCAACAAGCAAAGCTCAGCAAGTTCTTCTTGGTACCTCCTTATTGACAAATATTAAATACATGTATAGTGAAAGAATCAACAACAAAATATGAGTGATTTTGAAAGACACCATATACAAGACATATTTGCATTTTGATTTAAATGTTGATTAATGACTACCTGTTTGAAATTTTGTTTCTGTTACCAACTTGAGAATACAGAAATAAATTTATTGTATTTTTGCATAAAAATACTTTAATTTCTGTAGACTACAAACATCGTCATTATCATTTCGATATGCCGAAGTGGTCTCAGGCACATTTTTAAATAAATAACAATGTAACCTAATGTTCAAGCATAATAAACATATAAATACTACTACCTGGTAACAATATGATGAACTTTAACTACGGTCACGTAAATATCAACTCATTTAAATACAAATGGTATGTATGTAACAATAAAGTGAAATTACAACCAAAATAATCAATTGGTGTTAATAATTTTGTTGTTTCTGAACCTTCTGATATGTCCAGTCTCTGAAAATACCAGAAGTTCATTGCTTGTAAGACTTTTATTTTTCATCATCTTGAAATAGTGAATTGGGCCTTATTACTGAGAATGGGTGTATAATCTTGCTACCTCTGTTACTAATGAAAGCAAAGTTTCTGGTGTTTCTCCTGTTATTACATAAAATCCATACCTATGACTCGCAAACTGACTAACTACGTCCTTGCCATCCCAAACATCAACAGAGCTTTCTAATACACGTAACCTCATGTCGGCATTTGGATCCGGTAGAGGTCTTGCAATCACACCAATAGCATTTAAAATTATCCTTAAAAGTGCATCTATTTATAAGTGCTGGTAATGCTGTGATAAGCAATTGTTCATTGTCTGCATCCATGCATATCTGAAACTTAATATATAATGAAAGGTAAGAAAGGGTTCTGAAAAATGAGTTTAGCAGAATGTGTCGTAAAAATAAAGTCCAAGCCCTTTATCACCTCCGGTTTGATTGGAGATGTTCATCTAGACAGTTATGAAGTCTTCAATGCGAAACATAGTGCACTTTGCAATATAAGGGATTAGACACCCCTTTGCAATGCAGTTAAAGTGGCATTATATAGGATGAACAAAAATAAAAGATTATTTGCCTTAAATGAATTGTGAATTTCAAAGAAAGACTAAAATACAAATATTGTAAACATGTGGTTTCACTAATTATAAAACTCCCGACTTCGGACGAGCAACAGCGCGCCCCTTGGTTGCTGTGCTGTACAATCATTTACAATAATTTACACTAAGGATAAATAAGCATTATTTTAAAATGCATTTCACTGCGATAGCTAGGTTGGTAGTGTGCTCGTTTTGTATGTGAGAGGTGGGATTCGAACCTAAACAAGATCGGACAAAAGACGCGAAAATGTTAGTAACCGTTCTTTCGCCAAACAATCGAAATTTTTAAAATGAAAGTCACGAATCCTTCGGATGTTGACCTTTATGTTTGTTTTTTTTTAGAACATTCTCTATCAATTTCATACGATCAAAATCTTTTTTGACTTGATTGTAAAACATTTCATTTCTTTTATTGTATCGTATTTTATTTCACTAGCTTAATCTTTTATATTATCCATTCAGAGTGTTTTATTCTAAATGCGTGATATGGCTAAAAATTAGCGGATAACACACACACACACACACACACACACACACACACACACACACACAGCGTGAATGTATGTCTACTCTCCACTCGTACATAATACAGAGAAAACAAAATGCATTGCGCCAGGTGAGCTATAGATAAGCAAAACGTGGCATTGATTTTAATAAATAATGTTATGATAACATACAGATACAGAGTGCACAGCTTCACAATTTTTATCAACAAAAAAAACCTAATGGACTTATGACCCCCAGACAAAAACCATAGATAAAACCGAATTAGGTTAAAAAATATGGAAAACCTGTGTTCGATGGCAGGTGTCAAAAGCCCTAAAATGATTGGACCTCATTTTTAATATATTATATATACATCAATAAATAAAAAATAAAATAAATAAATGAAGTTTCGGTATGATGGAAACAGGACGAATACCTGGTGTAGAATGACAATAACATTCACGAAAGCTAATACTACCCGCGTTTATTCACCAGTGAAAGCATGCTATATGTACACGTGTCTATTAAGACAACATTTTCTCGCTTTACTTCGAAACGCGGGAAAATAAAAATATCAAGCGTGCTATTTTTACGCCACTTGGTTGGTTGGTTGAATGTTGCTTAACGTCGCATCAGCAATTTTTCAGCTATTCGCGACGAGAACTATTTAATTAATCTCTATGGATTAATCTATGAACAATTTTTGTGTATGCATGTAAAGTGCAAATGTGTTGTATGGTCTGCCTTGTACTAGCGCGCACTCAGAGCGACTTTACCGTGCTAGCTCACAGAGTCAGTACGCCGCAGACAAGCGTACCACTCCCCAAGTCCATTATACTGATAACAGGTGAATCAGTAAAGGCCAACGGTAAGGAAAATTCACTTTCCCACATGTGGTCCGAGCGGGACTCGAACTCACAGCGATGAGAGACCCTGGATTTGAAGACTGACGTCTTATCCATTAGGCCACCTCTTTTTACGCCACTTAGTGAGGAGATACAACTTTGTGAACATTGTATAGGAATAATGAGTGCATCTGGAGATGATGATATTCATGGTAAGTTTTATTTTCAATTTCGTTTCATTATGAAAATAATACCTGTAACAAAATTTGGAACCTCTCACAAATAAACTATCCCCGAAAAAAAAATCAGTGCATAAATAAACTGGCATGCGCGCTATAAACTCTGTCCCCGTGATTTTGAAACTCCGGATATCTTATATGCGTGATTCACTTGCGCATTATGTTCATTTTTTTTCTATTTTGTTTTATTATGATAATATTACCTGAAACGAAATCTGGAATCTCTAACAATTAAGCTATCTTCTTATAACAAGAGGCCCAATAGGGCATGTGATGCTCAACTGGCAGGTAATTTACATTTTTGTTAAATAACATGCAAATCTTGTGAAATGGCATTCCCCCTCCTTTTTACAATTGAAACTGGAACCAAAGTGGTTGGAAAACAAATCTGCATCGGTCTTTCACGTTTTGCTATGTATACGAACAGAAGCCACCTTGGATTTTGGCTGATATGCCAGACATAACTTTTAAGGGACTTTTCATGCTGTATTGGGTTAGAACTGACCAATTCGAAGAAATTTTCAAATGATTTGGTTGAAACAAACATCTTATTTGTACACTGTCTAAAAATTGGGTCAACAAATTTTTTTCAGGAAAAGTGAAACCTTCACCTTGACCTCATTTTGAAGGTAATTACAAGAATATTTCACAACTGAAACCCCCATGTCATTATCTGATCAAATGGTGAAGATATAACAATTTCAGCAATGTTTTGCATCTGTGACCTTGACCTTTGAATCCATAATCTTTTTCTATACATCAAAATAGTAGTTGAATTAATATCTACAACATTCTAATATATATGCCTATAGAAAATGTTAATAGTTTTCAAGATAATTAATCATTTCAGTATTATTTCGTCTCTGTGACCTTGACCTTTGAACCCCTGAACTTAATCTATATATCACAATGATCATTACATCAATACCAACAATATTCTTATATACATGCCTGTACAAATACTTATAGTTTTCGTGTTAATTAATGTTTTTGATTTTGTTTTGCATCTGTGACCTTGACCTTTGAACCCATGACCATTTACTATATACCAAAATATCAAAGATATTCTAATATACATGCCTAATCAAAAAGTTAATACTTTTCAAGATAATTAACCATTTAAGCATTGATGGATTATTTTGCTACCGTGATCTTGACCTTTGGACCCATGACCTTTTTCTATACATCAAAATGATCGTTGTATTTATGCCTACAACATTCCAATATACATGCCTATACGAAAAGATTATAGTTTTCGAGATAATGAACCGTTTCAGTATTCTTTCGTGTCTGTGACCATGACCTTTGAACCCATGACCTTAACCTATACATCAAAATGATCGTTGCATCAATACCAACAATATTCCAATATACATGCCTATACAAAAACGTATAGTTTTCGAGATAAAGAACCATTTCGGTATTGTTTTGCTTCTGTGCCCTTGATCTTTGGACCCATGACCTTGTTCTATATATCAAAACAATCGTTGTATCAATACCTACAACATTCTCATATACATGCTTATACAAAAAGTTTAAAGTTATCAAGATAATTAACCATTTTGGTATTGTTTTGCTACTGTGACCTTAACCTTTGGACCCATGACCTAAAACTATACATCAAAATGATCGTTACATGCCTATACAAAAAGTTTATAGTTTTCGAGATAATAAATAAAATCAGAAAGGTAAAAAATTAGGTCATGACCTTCACAATTGACCTTGATCCCATTTAAAGGTAATTACAAGAATATGTCAAAACTGAAAACCTCATGTCCTTATCTGATCTAATAGTCCAGTTATAACAATTTAAAACAAGTTAAAGCCATTTTATGATTTTTTCCAAAATTAAAAGCAAAAACGCGTTACCTATTTTTTGTCAGAATTCCACGAAATGTACAAACTTAGAGGTTGAGACCATCTAGAAGCCAAATATCAAATCAGATTTTAGCTCCAATGACTGGTTCTGGAGAAGAAGATTTTTTAGGTTTTTTCTATTTTTAGTAATGGCAGCCATTTCGGATATCTAATCGCCATGATTTGTACAATCTACAGTCAGTCTCTAGCAAGGACCTTGCACAGCAAATTAGGTTTCAAAAGGCCTGGTAGTTTCAGAGTTTTTGCTGTTAACGGACGCACGCACGCATGCATGCATCATGCCAATAGCTCATCTGTCTAGACAGATGAGCTAAAAAACCAGTGCATAAATTAATTATTTTGCGTGATCTATATTTTCGTCTCCCCTGTGATTTTGAAACTCCGTATATTTCGTATGCGCGATTCATATTTAACCCGATATATCGGGCCTAGAGTGATTAATCATACAGGTGAGCACATGTCAACTTCAATACTGATCATGGTCATCAAAGCGTTTGTATACAAGAATACAGTTAAAGAGGAACAACTGGAATCATACAAGAGTACAGTTAAAGGGGCACAACTCGTACGACCTTAACACAAAATACATTACACCATATAATACAAAATACAGTATTATATGACTCTAAAGGTTGCTTTTTGCACATTTTAGACACTACCTTACTTCAAAGAAAAAAGAAAAAAGCGACAAAAATATCGGAACAAGAGATACTATTAATGCTGCGGGCATAAAGGATGCACCCTTGTTCTTGGAATTTAATTATCCAGAGTATAAAAGACAACCTTCACACTCTATCTTCCGAAGCACAAAATTTATACAACGCCTCAACAAATAAACAACTGAAGGACCGTCTATCTGGAAAACGGAAACATGAAGAGAACGAAGATCCTGTACAAGAAAGCCTAATGCAATTGGTTCGACAGAACCAGGAAAAATATAATAAATTTATTACTAAAGATATGTCCAAGCTACTGAAAGCTCTTGGCGTTTCATCATCTGATGTATCAGATTAAAATGATAAAAAATAAATATTGAAATCCTACTCTGTGTATTGTTTTCTATAATTGTTTTAATACATCGTTTATAATTTCTCTGAATTTGTATTCCTTCGTAACTCCTTTTAAATAGAATTCCAGAGAGAGAGAGAGAGAGAGAGAGAGAGAGAGAGAGAGAGAGAGAGAGTTGAGTCATGGCGTTTAACGTCCCAGTCAAGAATATTTCACTTATGTCGAGACGTCGCCAGCTAAAGGCGAAGGTACAGGTATTTTGCCTGTGCGTTGCGTTGATGACATTAATTAAACAGCAGGGGTCTTTATCGTGCCAAGCCTACCGTGACACAGGTCCCATCCGAAAGAACCGTGACTTTCATTTCAGTCACTGCCCACTTTTAAGTCTTGGGTCAGACCCTGCAGAGATTCAATTGCACGACCTCCCACTGACGGAGCGAGCATTCGGTAAAGGATATAAGCCGAAAAACTGTCCAGTATGTAAAATATTGGAATTGTTGATTCCGTACAATGAGACAGTGCGCGACCCGGACACGGTGAAAACATTAAATACAGTCAATGTTGAAATAAACCCCAATAAAATGGATTGGAAAGAAACAATTACATGTTGACATTATCGATAGTTTAATAATTAACAGAGTAACAAAAAAAGGTATGAAATTGCTAAAAATATGGCCATTTATCAGTATCAAAAATAACATAATTTTAAAAGCAGTGCTGCGTATTGTTGTACATGGTGCAATGGTTAGCGCGTTGGCATTCAAACTTGATGGATGGATGTTCGGACACAAACGACCTCATTATTTTTTTCCCTCTTCTTTCTCTCTCTTTTTTGGATGTAATTAGGTAACCGTTCTCATCAATGTTCACATTTTTTGTTATTTTATACCGGCTTTTCTACTGCATATAACCGTTTATGCCATCATAGTCTGTAGACCCATAGTATCAGTGCACGGTGTCTAGTCAACTTGGTCCAGTTCCGACTTTTGCAACTCGTTTTATATTTCATGCCAACTTGTTCAATTTTTATGCAATTGTATAATTTCTCAAAATTAAGTATGTATTAACTTGTTCCAACTAAAATACCAACTTGTATTGATCAACTTATTTAAAGTTTGTCAGTATTAAATTGTTCAATGTTTTAGTCACGCGGCTGGTAAATTAGATAAAATGTACTTAATATATAATACAACATTTCCTAAGAGCTAAAATTTATTACCATGAAAACATATATATTTCGTGGTTCTAAGATTAAATCAACTTTGCTTAGGATAGCAAATTTGTGTAAGGTAGGTTTTAAATATATACTATTTTGTATTCCTTGGGTATACACAGAAATTTGGAGACAAACGAAAACTTCAATTATTTCACAGTATTTGATTACAAAGAAACAAATCGCAAACAAATATGCTTTATTATTTCTTGGTTGATAGCTAAACAGCAGGAGCTTACCATTCCGGAGCACCCGACCTTACTTAAAAATGAAAGTTAAAGTGTTTAACGTAATTCGTCAGTTTCAAAGTTTTTACTTTGGTTTGGGATTGTGATTTGAACATGGATCGGTATGTTTGTTTTTACTTTGGTTTGGGGTTGTGATTTGAACATGGATCGGTATGTTTGTTTTTACTTTGGTTTGGGATTGTGATTTGAACATGGATTGGTATGTTTGTTTTTATTTTGGTTTGGGATTGTGATTTGAACATGGATCGGTATGTTTGTTTTTACTTTGGTTTGGGATTGTGATTTGGACATGGATTGGTATGTTTGTTTTTACTTTGGTTTGGGGTTGTGATTTGAACATGGATCGGTATGTTTGTTTTTACTTTGGTTTGGGATTGTGATTTGAACATGGATTGGTATGTTTGTTTTTATTTTGGTTTGGGATTGTGATTTGAACATGGATCGGTATGTTTGTTTTTACTTTGGTTTGGGATTGTGATTTGAACATGGATCGGTATGTTTGTTTTTACTTTGGTTTGGGGTTGTGATTTGGACATGGGTTGGTATGTTTGTTTTTACTTTGGTTTGGGGTTGTGATTTGGACATGGGTTGGTATGTTTGTTTTTACTTTGGTTTGGGGTTGTGATTTGGACATGGATTGGTATGTTTGTTTTTACTTTGGTTTGGGATTGTGATTTGAACATGGATCGGTATGTTTGTTTTTACTTTGGTTTGGGATTGTGATTTGAACATGGATCGGTATGTTTGTTTTTACTTTGGTTTGGGATTGTGATTTGAACATGGATCGGTATGTTTGATTTTACTTTGGTTTGGGATTGTGATTTGAACATGGATCGGTATGTTTGTTTTTACTTTGGTTTGGGATTGTGATTTGACATGGATCGGTATGTTTGTTTTTACTTTGGTTTGGGATTGTGATTTGAACATGGATCGGTATGTTTGTTTTTACTTTGGTTTGGGATTGTGATTTGAACATGGATCGGTATGTTTGTTTTTACTTTGGTTTGGGATTGTGATTTGAACATGGATCGGTATGTTTGTTTTTACTTTGGTTTGGGGTTGTGATTTGGACATGGGTTGGTATGTTTGTTTTTACTTTGGTTTGGGGTTGTGATTTGGACATGGATTGGTATGTTTGTTTTTACTTTGGTTTGGGATTGTGATTTGAACATGGATCGGTATGTTTGTTTTTACTTTGGTTTGGGATTGTGATTTGAACATGGATCGGTATGTTTGTTTTTACTTTGGTTTGGGATTGTGATTTGAACATGGATCGGTATGTTTGATTTTACTTTGGTTTGGGATTGTGATTTGAACATGGATCGGTATGTTTGTTTTTACTTTGGTTTGGGATTGTGATTTGGACATGGATCGGTATGTTTGTTTTTACTTTGGTTTGGGATTGTGATTTGAACATGGATCGGTATGTTTGTTTTTACTTTGGTTTGGGATTGTGATTTGAACATGGATCGGTATGTTTGTTTTTACTTTGGTTTGGGATTGTGATTTGAACATGGATCGGTATGTTTGTTTTTACTTTGGTTTGGGATTGTGATTTGAACATGGATCGGTATGTTTGTTTTTACTTTGGTTTGGGATTGTGATTTGAACATGGATCGGTATGTTTGATTTTACTTTGGTTTGGGATTGTGATTTGAACATGGATCGGTATGTTTGTTTTTACTTTGGTTTGGGATTGTGATTTGGACATGGATCGGTATGTTTGATTTTACTTTGGTTTGGGATTGTGATTTGAACATGGATCGGTATGTTTGTTTTTACTTTGGTTTGGGGTTGTGATTTGAACATGGATCGGTATGTTTGATTTTACTTTGGTTTGGGATTGTGATTTGAACATGGATCGGTATGTTTGTTTTTACTTTGGTTTGGGATTGTGATTTGAACATGGATCGGTATGTTTGTTTTTACTTTGGTTTGGGATTGTGATTTGGACATAGATTGGTATGTTTGTTTTTACTTTGGTTTGGGATTGTGATTTGGACATAGATTGGTATGTTTGTTTTTACTTTGGTTTGGGATCGGATTTGGACATAGATTGGTATGGTTGTTTTATTCTAAGTAAAACGTTGACAAATCTGTACGATAACATTGTAGTATATAGTAGTTTGAAATATACACTCGTGGGTCATTGTGCTCACTAAAACAACCACAATTGGGGAAACACGAAAAATAATGGAATTCTATGTTCATATGTCAAAACATACCACCCCTGACAAAGTCTCAAGTCCATGGTCCACCTGATGTTGTTACTTTTCTAAATAAATGAAAGACACGTGGCAGACTGGGATTATATTTCTAAATCCTCGCTCGTTTTATTTGTGCCTTCCGTTCAAACCCGCATGTAATATTATATAATCTATGATGTTTCTTTTAAGACGTTGCACATATAACATGGGTAATAATTTAAAGCTGATTAGTTTCATTTGATATTATTAAATTTTTGAATTTTTTATACTATTTTTATCCCGACAAGATTATAGATATATATTTAATGTTTTACTTCTTCATGTTTTATTGCATGTAATATTTGACTTTCAGAAACTAGCTCACTTATTGACCTCATCTACTATGTATAATTTGTAAAAAATTGTCGCGCTCTATTATGATTTGAAAATTTTAGGTGTCGTTAAAATAACATTTTTCTAATATTATCTGTCGATAAAGATACTAATAACTTAATACCTGTTCTTCACCTTTAAATATATAGGTAAACAATTTGACCTGTCCGCTTGACCTTTCATTTCAATATTTATTGTGGACAAGTGAATTTATGTATAGGTATTACATGGTTTTATTTTGTCTACATAATGCAAACACTACACAAAGACCCTGTATATACCTGATTAACTTTGAATCCTACTACCTATTTATCTGGTGGATCCTTTTGTTTAAATATTCCTAATGAAAGGTCAAACAGACAGGTCAAAGTTGTTTACCTATACATTTACCCGTGGTTATGGTCTGTAAAATACAAATAACTATCCTTATAAACTTGTTGACCCTTTTCTTTCGTGACTATGAACTTGTAACTCTTTATGATATTACATTGAAGTAGCTTTACCGGGGAAATATTTTCTGCTAGTCTTTGTATAGAAAACCAGAACTAAGTTATCCATTTTATTTATATTCATTAAACTCAACAAAATTTGAAAATGTTCTTAAAATCTCCGAATATGTACAGCTTATCATTAACAACAGTTAAATATTGATAACAGATATATTAGAACATAAAACAACACCCTCTAGGATTTACAGCGGTAAAACTGACAAATGTACCTATAAGCGCTTGAGAGAAAATATACCTTTTAATGTTGACGTTAGTTACACTTAGAAAACTTGTAATCGTAAGGACTCAAAGTATAGATTTATAAAAAGCGTTATGTCCCCTCACCTTTTAAATGTAAGTGAGGCCGCGGTGGCCTAATGGATAGTAACGTACGTACATCTACAAATCCAGGGTCTTTCACCACTGTGAGTTCTAGACCCGCTCAGACCACATGTGAGAAAGTGAATTTTCCTTGCCGCTGTCCTTTACTGGCTCACCCGGTGTCAGTATAATATGACTGCGGGAATGGTACGCTTTGCGGCGTATTGACTCGGTGAGCTAGCACCTTAAAGTCGCCATGATTGCGCGCTGGTATACGGCAGAACATACAACACACTCGCACTTCACATGCATACGCGACCTTATTCATAGATTAAGCCATAGAGATTAATAAAGTAGTTCTCGTTGCGAATAGTTGAAAAATTGCTAATGCGTATTAAACAACATTCAACCAACCAAACTTTATATATAATTGACAGGAATTAGAGAAATTCTAAATATATTAGTTATAATGAAAAACACAAAAGGCAGAGATACAGGTATTGTACAGAATTTATTCAAAATACCAATGAAAGTATACTATTTCAATTTTGTTTTTTCACATACCGACCCATAAAAAGAATAGTTCCACTTTGTTTTTCTGTAATCAAAAATATAAATGGATGGTTTGCATTAAATTCTAGAGGGGGTTGCATTGATCCTCCAAAAACCCCAATAATAGTAACAGCTGCAGCTTCTGTCCGCTCCTCATCAACACTCACAAACGCTTTATGTATTACTTTATCGACTTTTAAACCGGACGGATTTACGAACATATTGCTGAAGTCTGCTAATCCAGAAAACAAGTCGGTTATCCCAAATTGCTTTAAAGAATTTTTTAAGTTTTCAAAACTAGATCTCATTTCAAATTTAGGAATGGATATGTTCGTTTCTTGTTCTCGTAAGCTTGATGAAATAGTTGCCAGGGCGTCAGCAGTTAATTTGGTCTCTAAATCTGCCACACCATCTATTTTGTTAGGCAAAATGATCAGCATATTAAAGTCACCTCCTCTGTACGGCAACTCCAGAACTTTGCAATTATATTCTGTATTTACTCCCGAGCGAAATTTTTTCGTTTTCATATTCATCATTTCTACTTTTTCGCTTTCGGCTGAAGAGATAAAGAAATCGCGAATCTTCGTATTAGTTCTGTTAAATTCCATATCCCAACTGCCTTTGAAGTAAATTGCATTGACAAGAAACATAATGGAATCTCTAGTTAGACTGCCTTTCGGTAAGATGTCTTTTATCAAGTTATTGGTTTTATTACTAGCCCACTCATTTATGTATAGTCTTGATGCTTCCGGTTGACCTAAAAAGTCCAATGGTTCTACCTCAGTTCCGTAATAGCGTTTAGCGTCCATCATGTATTGTTGCTTTAACGCAAATTCTAGCTTTGGAAATAGTCGATTTGCAATAGCTACAATGATAACATCATTAGTCAAAGCTTTATTTAGATACTCCTGTAATTGTTTATATTCTTGATGGACGTTTCTTCTTACTCCGTTCAAGTGTAACGCGGACATGATTTGACTTTCTGTGTTTCCACCTGTTCCTAACATTGTCAACATCAAAGCCGCCATTACACTAAATGCTGACATGAACTTCTTTCCGCTTTCATCTCCGTCCGGTTTTGAAATCTTAAATAATGAAACAGAGAATTCAGTGATTGAACCGTTTAATGCATCAAGTTTTGGTGCTGGTGTTGTTTCTGCAAAATAAAACAAAATGATAGGTAAAAAGAAAAATAATTTGTAAATTTCTTAAGAATGAAATCATTCATAACGAAGATAGATAATTCACGTTTTAATACAGAGAAACAGTATCTGTAATGAATTTTGCTGTTGATTATTATTAATTTTGTTATTTGCTACCGGCGTCTTTCGTGTGCAGCTCCAATAGACTAAAATGTTTCACTATGAATGCAACTGATGAGGGGATCAGTAACCAATTTGATGATTGATAAACCGTTGTTTTTCTGTTCTACGACATTAATTGCATTTTGTAGTCAGTATTACGGTTAGAAATGTTCGACAAAATTTAAATAACTTGCTATTGTACTAAGGCGAGAAATTAAAATGACACTTATATTAAGGTTTAAATATAAATACTTTTCTTGTTACTTTCAATTACACTGAAATCCTATAATCCTTCGGTTCCTGAGAAAATAGCCAAAAAATTATAGGAAACAAAAATGACCCAAATCAAATTTTGACATCACCTCAGAGGCGTTATAGAAATTTCTAATTGTAACATCAATTCTAAAATTATATTAAGTTAATCGAACATCAAAACATAAAACAATGTAACTAAAGAGGCATGTACTTGGCAACTACCGATGTAAACAAAACACGGGGTATAATGATAAAAGCAGACAGACAAGTGAAGATTAAAAGGAAAAAAAATGCGGATGATGATTATATACATTTCTAGTATATATGCGACAATGTCCAGAGATGTAATTATTCTGCATTATTTTTTTCTGCCGGGCTTATTTAAAACTTTTATATATCAGTTTTATAACATTATATCCAACCATTTCTCTTATTTTCAAACAAGTAGGCAATACATATGCCCCATTTAAGAATTTATAAAAGCCTTATCGTACAACAGATCCAAAAATCCATGTACATATATACTATTCGATAAATTCAGAAAACATATTTTTTTAATTAATTATCTTGATTTTAATAAACAAATCTAAATTTAAAATATATGTTTAAAAAGAGAACTGTGTATTGCGGATAGTTTTTTATCAATAATACTCATACATAATCCTAAAAAAAATAATTTTAATTGTTGACGAGAACACATCGATGTCAATAAACCATTAAATTGCATTCGACGGAGATCAGAATTTGCATTTTTAAATTATAATTTATTTACCTTTTACCCTTCCGATCCCTTTTAGATAGCCAAATGCATTGCCTCTTTGCCACCAGGAGTGTAAATGTCTCCCAAAATATCTGCTATATATTGGTGTCGATGACAATATACCTACAATATAAAAATATATTTTTATGTCCTAAAAAGCCAAGATTTTCATTTAACATGGTATATGTTATCAGATTGTGATATCGACATTACGACAACTATTATTAGAGGAGGTGAAGCAACGTGTATCTATTCTAAGGTTTAAACGGAATAAATCAGTGAATTACTTGTTAAACTATATTTCATAAACCCATACCTCTGAAAAATCTTAGTATTTGATAAAGTTTTATATTCATTTTTTTTAATTTTAACTCTGCATTCAATTTAGAGAAAAATCTGATTTGATTAACATGTAACTATACAACATACCAAAAACGCAAATGAACCCCAAACATAATGATAAATCAATAATCAGCACCGGTGTATTAACTTCAGCAAATTAGACTATAGTCCTATAAAGGTACTGGACTGATATTTATCTCTTGGCAGTTTTTTTTTTTTTGTGTCCTTGCGTTCAAAAACGCACGTAGCATTTCCTAAATCTGTTGTACGTGAAACGTGACAAGTTATTTTAATTTGATTGGCTAATTTTAATATGGTCGCTTATTGCTCTAAGCATGTCCGGCAATTCGGATTAATAATAATATTTATGAACAGGATCTAACACGTTTCATTTTAAATTTTATGTGACATTCAGGTATAGGCAAAAATACAAGAAACTGAAGGCGACATTTGACATTGCGTATTCATTTCACATTTTCAACAATGCCATGTAGATCGCAGTTGTTTTCATTGTAGGGTAAACCGTGATTATAAAAGCAAAATTTCACCTAAAGCTAATATTGTGTTCAGTACCTTTTTTCGCCTATTTAAATCTTGATTTTACATATATATACAACTATACTAAATTGCAAATTATAATATAGCAACACCTTTTAACCGGAAGGTTAGTTTGGACATTTGTCAATAGGGCTTCAAGTTTATCACGCCACTAAATATATATATAATAAATTAGGATCAATAAGCTGCCTTCTGAATTTTAAAACAAAGTCATCAACTTAAGATAACGATTCAAGTCATCATCTTGGCGGACTCATACACCGCAAAATGATATTTTGTATTTACTTCTAACTCCATTAAGTAGCGGTGATATTATAAAGATGATCTCAATACTAAATATACATGATTAATAGCTACAAAGTATTATGGCCGTCATCACAGTATTGTTGATAAGTTTGATGCCTCTGGCATCAGGATTGCCCTTAATATATTTGACGTCTCATAGTTCCATGTTCTTCTCACACAATTTTGAATACACACGTGACTGGTGTAGCTAGCTAAACAGGAGGTGATTACCCTTACGGAACACCCGGCTCACTTCCCTGGTGGAAGTTCACGTGTCTAACCTAACTTGTCAGTTCCAACGTTTTTACTTTGCTTCTGGATTGTGATTCGGACATGGATTAGTATGTTTGTTTTTGATACATATTTTATGTTTCGTTCAAAGTTTTTTAACTTTTATAATTATTTATAACTCCATACTTCCGTAACATAAAATAGCGAATCAATTAGAACGAAATGATGGGTAATATATAAAGAATTACAACCGATTTAAACAAAAGTTTAATGTTCCAAGAATATGACGCAATACAATTTTATAACAATATATTAAGAGAGTTACATAGCTGCATACACTGGTATTATCATGTTATAATATTTGACAAAGAAATGTATCTTTCAATTTTTAACATGTTATTTCCTACGTAATATAACACTAATCGAACGAAATTTAAAAACATCATATATGAGTCATCAACTTCTGGGTTTTTTTTCATTACGCCACATGTGCACATAAAAATATAAAAATATATAAACCAATCATCTTAAACTAATAACTCATGTTGGATATGTAACGTAATAAACATAAACCGGATTATGTGCATTTACGTGAGTATTTAAACGAATTAAGACTCATAAAACAAGGATGACATTCCCGGCTCTTAAAAACGTGCGTATGATATTGTTTAAAGTGACTGAAATAGTTGTAAGACAAGATTGGCCATGGATTTGAAACTTCGCATAGCTTTTCTTTGTATCTGTGGTATGTAATTTTATGATAAAACATTAATTGAAGCATATCGTTCTGGAATTTTCAACACACAATCTTGCTCTTATTTATTTTGGGTTGTTTGTCAGGTTATATACGATCATATTAATCTTCATTTAGTTTACATTTGTCCCATTTAGATTGTTTTGTAATATTATTTTTGCTGAATTGCTGAAAATGAGTAAAATAGGTAATCGTGTAGTTTTTTCTAAGTTGTTTTTGTTTTAATGACGCTCGGTTGGTTGGTCTAAAACTAACTCATACGGTGTTCAATATTCTGGTTTACTTTTCCGTAATGTAGTAGATTAAAGTAAAATCTAATTATGACATATACGCGCTTATAAGCAAAGACCTTCCACAATAAATAAGATTCTTACTTGAACTTGATTTAGGTCGGACCAGCAGCGGTGCAACGCCGTGGGATTGAAGCCTTACCTACTATAAAATATATACCCCTCTATAACAAACAATTTTTATATTGACAATGTGTAATTTTATTTTGTAAAGATCGTCTACAGTATTGTTTAATTGCTAATTATTGTCATATATATTATATATATATATATATATATATATATATATATATATATATATATAGTGTCTTTAAAATTTAGAAGGAAATAAAAAAACCGTAACAGGACATTTAATTCATTTTAATTTTCGGTAAATAAACCAGTTATAATATCTGATGTTTTTTTGTTTTTTTAAATGAAAATGATTCTCAATTATTCAATTAATGATTGAATTCACTTTAATCTAGTGATTAGCATAGATAAGCTATGTAACTTGTCTGTTGCTATGACAAAAACCCAGCAAAAGACTACAATAAGCTCTGATTAATTATTAATTAGATTCGTTTTCTTGTAGTCGGTTGCCTTTGTGGCTATTGAACAGAAAACTGTATTTTGTAAATTTCCTGATTCTATATTCAAAAACATTTACAACAGTCCTTTAGGTATGATATATATTGAGTTTATAACCTTGAGATAAGTGTAATGAAATATATTCTTTCATTAAGCCATTTAGGATTTGGTAAATTTTTAATAAATGTACTTATGTGAACTTGGTTGTGATTAGTTAGTAATAACGATTAAAAAAAGGACATCTCATTGCCAAATCATGTAAACATTGGCGATAACAAAACAGGATGAATATGATGTTGTTCATCTCCAGGTTGTTGGTAAACGAGTACCATATATAAACCCTGGCACTACACACATCAATAAGCACACATCACAACATCAACATCCACTCCAGGTTTCAATGAATCGAAGCTGGTATTTTTATAACCATCGCGCATTGGATTGTTTCGTCACATTAAGAAATAAGATTCTGAAAAGTTCTTTATGTTCTAGAATCACAGTTACATTCATTTGTTCGGCAAATGCGATTTGTAATAGCAAACATTATTAATTGTATTACATAATTATGTTAATAGAAGAAATCTTAGTCTCGTTGTCTGACCAGTATCAACTTGTTTTCCCCGCTGCATACAAGCATATACAGAATTATAAGGCACTATTTAAATGATGTGTTGTAACAATATACGTTTTGACAAATCGATGGTAACGTGTTTTATCTGACATCAAAATGCAATGCACAGTTTATAAAATGAATGATTTGGGATCAAACAAAAACAAACATAATGATATGTATGTATATCCATATCATAATTCAAAATCAAAGTAAAAACTTTGAAACTGTAATATTATGTGAAACATATGTTTAACGTTAAATTCCACCAAGAAAATGAGACCGGGTGCTTTTCGAACCTAATGAAAATTGTTTATGGTTTATATTTAAGTATTATGCCTGACATTAGTCAAGGGAGGAAAATTTGGAAGACTCGAAGACATCTTGTGGGCAGGCGGTAATGGCTACGGATATGGGTATGGCAACCCAACAAACACAGGTAATGTTTAGACTTTAATGGGTAAATTTAATAAATAGCTATAACACAATAACAAAATACATATTTGGATAATGTTATCAAACTCTTATCAATTTTATATTTCTGCATCAAGAAACATATTTTTTTAGCATTGATTTTACTAGCTACCTTCTTAAAAAAAACGCATAGAAATTAGTACATTTCAAATACACAGGTGTCAGGTGTCTTTATGTTTAAAAAAGTAATTCGTTCCAACTATTTGAACAATAAATATTATAACGGTCACCGAATTTCTAAACATTCGAGATGATTTATCAAACTATGACCATATTATCTTGTGTCTCATCTTACCTAAAAGCACGATGTTTAACAATAAGCAAAAACAAACATACTAATCCATGTCCAAATCTAAATCAGCATAATCAGCTAGTTTTTACTTCGGCAAGGTTTGCAAACACGAATTCTAAATGCATAACATTTACTTTCGCAGAAACTACCACTTCAACACCAGCAGCTACACTTGATGCATTAAAAGATCCAATCACCAAATTTTCAGTTTCGTTATTTAAGATTGCAAAACCGGACGGAGATTCAAACGGCAATAAGTTTATGTCACCATTTAGTGTAATGACGGCTTTGATGTTGACAATGTTAGGAACCAGTGGGAACACAGAAAGTCAAATCATGTCCGCGTTACAGTTGAATGGGGTCAGTGGAAACGTCAATCAAAAATATAGACAGCTACAGGATTACCTGAATATGGCTTTAACTAATGACGACATTATTGTAGCAATTGCTAATAGACTTTTCCCGAAGCTTGGATTTGCATTGCTACAACAATACATCATCGACGCTGCACGTTACTACGAAACTGGAGTAGCACCACTTGACTTTGATGGTCAACCGGAAATCTCCAGGCAATACATTAATGAATGGGCAAGTAATCAAACCAATAACATCATTAAAGATATCTTACCCTTTGGTAGCATAACCGGGAATACCATTATGATTCTGGTCAATGCAATTTATTTTAAAGGTAGTTGGCAAATCGAATTTAACAAAACCAATACAATAGTCAGTACTTTCCATGTCTCTTCTACAATTACGGAAAAGGTTAAAATGATGAAGATGAGAACGGCGAAATTGAGATCGGGTTTAAATACAGATTTTGATTGTAAAGTACTGGAGTTGCCGTATAAAGGAGGAAACTTTAACATGGTGATCATCTTGCCCAATTCTATCGATGGTATAGCAGGTTTGGAGAATGCGTTAACTGCAGAGGCATTTGCATCTATATTTGCTAGTTTACAGGAACAAAGAACTGATATATCTATTCCTAAATTTGAAATGCTCTCCAGTTTCGAAAATTTAAACGACTCTCTTCAGCAACTTGGAATAACGGACTTGTTTACTGGATTGGCTGACTTCAGTAATATGTTTGTAAATCCGTCTGGTTCGGCTGTTGATAAAGTAATACATAAAGCGTTTGTAAGTGTTGACGAGGAGGGAACAGAGGCAGCAGCTTCAACAGCTGTGGTAATCACAAAGTCATTATTTGTGTTCAATGCAAACCACCCGTTCTTGTTTTTGATAAAAGAAAAACAGACTGGGGCTATTCTTTTCATGGGTCGGTATGCGAGAAAACAAAATTGAACTTTCAACCTTTCTTTGCATTTGAATAAACTTTGCTTTATACACACTATTATGTTTTAAACAATTGAAATTTGATCATCATATTACAGAATGTGTCTTTCTGTCACACTCTTTTCAACTGTCTGAGAAAAAGAAAATATTCTTGAACATCTTTGACAAAATATTAAAATATTTGTTTCGTTTGGTACGCCAGAACACAGATCTTATATAATTGACATTACCCCTGGATTCTAAATAACAATGCAAAAAACTAAAATATTTATGAATTCAACATTATCTTCTGAATGATTTCTTTATTTCTAATTGATATAATCCATTTAAAACGATTAATAAAGGAACAATTTTCATCATATGATTCATCTTTTATCTACAAGATTCTAAGTGAAAAATAAATGAATAGCTAGTGAATCATTTGTGAAAAATAATAATAATCTCTTTTATAGTCGTCTAGAGCTGTATAATTAAGACTAGTATAATTACTATATCCTTACCATACAAATTTTATTTTTTCAATGCTTCATATTATTGGAAAACGACCGTCCCTTATTGATTTAAAAGAACAATATATCCGGTGTGTATTCGATTTTGTTTGATTCTGTGTAACCATTATAGAGGTTAGGGTTTTAAAATTTTGTTTTTGCTTTATTCGTTTCTGACAGTGTATTGTCAAAAAATATCATACTTATTCATGTCCGAATCACAATCCAGAAGCAAAGTAAAAACTTTGGAACTGACAAGTCTCCTTAGAGACGTGAACTTCCACCAGGAAAGTGAGGCCGGGTGCTGCGGAAGGGTTTAGCTAGCTACATCCGGCACGTGTGTAATCAAAATTTTGTGATAGGAAAATGGAACTATTGGACGTCAAATATATCCAGGGCAATTAAATCCCGGACACAGAGACATCAAACTAGGCTTGCAATATCCCCTAGTCAACAATTTATTTGCACGCACCCTGCTTTGTTGTACTAAGTGCGATGGGAACAAGCTCTATCATAGCGTATTAGTTGGGAAACAAATACACCATAAGCAGGATAAACAGGTACATTGCTGAATAGAAAAGAAAACTTGACGATAGAAAAGTTAAAGTCATCACGTTTGTCAAAAAGTTCCAAATGTAGCCTTTGGTGTACGTCATAATTCAGGATGAAGCAGTCGTATCTTTTATTTCAAGCTCACTAGGATTGATGGCATTCACATCTATAGGATTGTTAAGAGACAGAACGTCATCTCTATATCTGTATGTGGAGTTAATTGATTTGGCGACAATCTTCTCTCCAGATTTAACAAGGTTCTGCATAAATTCTGCTTCATAAGAATAAAGAAACAAATCAGGAAGCAGTGGTACACATTTTGTACCCATTGATATACCGATTGTTTGCTGGAAAATTATATTATCAAACACAACAAAAATGTTATCTATCAAAAACTCCAAACTTTTGTCGATGGTATCTTAAGTACATGTTTGTTTGGAATCCGTATAATGCTTGACAAAATAACCAGAATCTAGATATTTGTATCTTAGCTAACCGTTTTTGTAAAAAAAATGAAAAGTGAATCATTTCTTTAAGACATTTTTCAATTAAGTATGGGGGATAGTGGTATATAGTGTAGAAAAATCAAATCTTTTTATACTTTTTGCATTTAATTTGTATCTTCAGGACCCTAAATAGACCGTTTATTCTAAAAACTTTTATGATACTTATTTCGGTAAATCTTTCGGGAAATTCAGAAATGAAAACCTGCTGATATTTTATTAATCAAGGCAGCGGATGGCGATGTAGAATTCGGGTATATAAACCCCCTGGTTTGAAGTAACGGACACTTCTGTGTTGCAAGATTACAGACTTGTGTCCTTGCTTCATTTCAGGTATGTAACATTTTACTTATAAATACTGTACTGATAACTGTTTAATGTAGCTATTTTTGAAATTAAGTTGATAAACTAACTGTAGCTATTTTTGAAATTAAGTTGATAAACTAACTTGATAGTTTGATTATATGTATTGTTTACTTTCAATAATAAGTCTCAGGTATTTTGAATATTTTAAGGAATGTACTGTCAGATAGACGGATAAATCAATATTGTGTATGGTCAGCTATTACACCTGTAAGTGCATGATAATATGTATTGATTAAAGCTGCTTGTACAACCAGCAGACAGATCAAGTAGCACACGCGGCCGAGTTACCCGTACATTACATGAGACAGATCGGGTAGCTACTTTTCGAGTTCTTTAATTGTTGTTATTATCTATATGATATAAAACGTATTGTAATGTTGTATTTAAATGTTGTAATAAATGACTTCTGTGTTGCAAGATTACAGACTTGTGTCCTTGCTTCATTTCAGGCTGAGAGCCGACTCGTAGTGTATGAGAGAAATGTTAATTTTACATTATAACAAAAATCCCCCAAATTAGTGTTATATATAACAGACGCTTCTGATAAATGTTTTTCTCACATATGAGACAGATTAGTCTCACGGGATAGGTGGTACGATATTTTTTTACATATCGCACCCCGCGTGAACGCGTGTATGGGCTTCTGATAAATGTTTATAAAAGTTTAGTATTATGTGTATATCATGTTTTCACGTTTACTTATACCAACAATAAAAAAGTTTGATGACATGGTATTTCACGGCATCTTAGAAAATATATGGCAGAATGTAAGATCTTATAGATACATGTAAATACAATGACCAATATTTCATATATTAAACGATATGAAATATATATGCATATGTGGATAATTATTATTTAAGTTAAAAACTTTAGCAGGTTCGAACTCACAACAGTATGTGTGCCAACATCTTATTTTAAAGTAAAAGAATAAAGAAATACAAATAATTTAAGAAAAAAACTTTAGAAGGTTCGAACTTACGTCGGTATGGTTGCCGATATATTGTTTTTTTTAATTTAGAGAATATATAAGTACAGATAATTGTTATCTAAAAGAATTAATAAATACTCAAGAAAAAAAATAAAAACTAAAATTAAAAGTTTAGCAGATAACTCGCAACATTATGATATTGCTAATAGCTATAAATATGATTTTTTAAAGTATTTAAATTTTAAAATTGTATAAGAAAAGAATAAAATTATATATAACATGCGTTCGGACAACTATGGAATGAATATTTTCCATAGTTGCGCCACCCCAAGAACACTTCTGGCGGAGAAAATTATTATGTAACATTAAAGTACCTTTCTTAAATAAAAATTTTTACCAAAAAAATTAAAAAAATTTTGGCTAGTTTTTGAGATATTTGATATTTTTTGTAAAATTCCAATTGGAATTCCAATTGGAAAAATGAAAAATTCCAATTGGAATTAATTCCAACAAAATTGTTTTTGGAAAAAAATTCCAAAAGACTGACTTTCTTTGGAAAAATATTCCAATTGGAAAAAAAAATCCAAAATTCATCCATTTTGGGAAAAAAATTCCAAAAAAATTTTTCTTGGAAAAAAATTCCAAAAATAACTCCGTTTTCCAAAAAAAACAATCATAAATTGGAAAAAAATCCAAAATAATTTTTGGAAAAAAATTCCAACAACATTCAATTTTGGAAAAAAATTCCAACAACATTCAGTTTTGGAAAAAAATTCTAATAACACTCAGTTTTGGAAAAAAATTCCAATAACATTCAATTTTGGAAAAAAGTTCCAATGACATTCAGTTTTGGAAAAAAATTCCAATAACATTCAGTTTTGGAAAAAAATCCAACAACATTCAGTTTTGGAAAAAAATTCCAATAACATTCAGTTTTGGAAAAAAATCCAACGACATTCAGTTTTGTAAAAAAATTCCAATAACACTCAATTTTGGAAAAAAACCCAATAACATTCAATTTTGGAAAAAATTCCAACAAAATTCAATTTTTGGAAAAAATTCCAACAATATCCAGTTTTGGAAAAAATTCCCAACAGCATTCAGTGTTAGAAAAAAATCCAATATGTTACTATTTTGGAAAAAAATTCAATATGTTACTAATGGGGGGGTGTCCAATAATTTACCATGTTGAAATAAATCCAAAATAAAAAATTGTAGTTCTTAATATAAGAATAATCTAAAACTGTAAGTTTTATAGAATTTTATAGCATTTTTATGTATAAACTACATTATGTATATAAATATTGCAGAAAAAATGTTACTGAAAATGGTTTGTCAGACAAGGACCATAATGCATGTTCATAAAACTACAAATCTGCATCCTATCTGACGGGTATAAAAATGAAGGACCAATATGTACGCCATGCCATTTATATTCCTCTTGGCTTAATTCTTCCCAGTCATTTACAGATGATATGAAAACTTAGAACATAATGTCCATGTAAATATAGAATGATTTCAAAGTAATTTTTCTAAATAAGGCTTTGAATCTAATATAAGCTTTATTTTGAGAAAAAATGATACAAAATATCATTTATTTAAATCAGTATAGAGAGATGTCTTAACTAAAATTGTAACAAAAGCACAAAGGGTAAAAAACAGGTCACCTTGACCTGGTCCTCTACTTTCACTTTGTGACCTACATTTTGACCCAACATAATCCAAAGGATGACACACAACAAAGACTGATCTCAATAGCTCAAATGAACAAGACACTGTGCACTATGCCATAAGATCACATGGTCTTTTGACCAGATGAGCTAATAATACTAGCACTTCACTTTTAGTATTTAATGCAGCTTCAACTTCTAAACCTGTATAGTCCACCCCATTTCACTTGGTGTCAATCTCTTTGCATTGTGGAGAAGAGCTTTGTCATAGTTTTTTCACTTCAAACTTTTCATCCACCTTTTAGTAACTTAAAAATTACTAAGAATAACAGTTTAAAATATATCATATTTATACATTTGTATATGCCAACACAGTCCAAAATATTCAAATAATGTACTAGTACTTCCTTTTTTCAACTTGAAAAGTTTAACTTGTGTTACTTTGAACAAGCATAAATAATGTAAAATTCTGACCAAATTTTAGGAAGAAGAAAGATCCAATGAGATGAAAAGCCAATCATTCAAAACATAATTTAGGTGGCACAAAGGTTTACATTGTACACTTATGTGGCCTGTGTTTGAATCATAGGCAGAGCCAGTCATGGTGTATTAAACTCTGGTCAAGATTCTTTAACAGGTCAGACCATCATGACAAAGATAGTAGGGAAACCAATGTGCCCAAAGAAAACCACCAACATTCATTGGGTAAATTGACCAAATGTGTCACATCAAGTTCTGTCTAATTTGGATATGAACCTAGGCATTATGGGACGCTATTCATAATTTTGCATCTTAGTGGAGTGGAATTGCTTTCACTATATTGCTTTAAGGAGGCTATCAGTTAATGGGTGGTCAAGGAAATTTGGATACTCAGAGAAAACCACTGGTCAATGGCATGCAAACTTCTGAACTTTCTGATGCTAGGAGCCTGCCTGTGTGGGATTCAGACATATGTGGTGTGAGGCACTATATAGTTTGCCCCAGATACAGTTTTTTTTCATTAATATGATCTGATGATGGGAATATGGCAATGAACAATTTCAAAGAAATCCCTTGGATAGTTATCCAAAACTCAAAACCAGTATGTACAACACTGTGTGAAAAATCTGAAGTGTTTATATTTATGGGTTTCTTTAAAATAAATAAAACTTTATGGTCTCCAAGGTAACTAACAGACTAAGGAATGATACATAGGCCTGACCAGTAACCTGGCAACTGATATATATATATATATATATATATGCGACGTAAATTTCGATTCGGGAGTGTTGTTCTCCTCCGTAGCGTGCTATTGTCGTCGTCACAATATTTATTTTTATGTGGGATCTTGCGGTGTGTAAATAATAACAAGACTTCAGCTTCAATTCACTGTATATTACGAATACATACCTTAACTAGGTACATCACACGCACACACGGACACACTAGCCTTCACAGAGACTAGCACTCGCAGATTCACACCATTGACTTCCCCCGTAGACTCCAGACTCCGATTCTCCCTAAGCTACTTCTCAACCAAGACTAAAGCCAGACTGATCTCCCTCAAACACACACTTGCCCCCCTTATATACCAGTGTCCTAAGGAAGTTCTAGAATCTTCAGACACGTGTGTTAAAAATGCATGTCAAGACTGCTGACTTCTGCAGAATATGATATGCCATTAACCTTAACTACAATATTGAATTACTAGTAAACTACTTTTAGAACAAAGACATGATGCTATTTATAGCAGTGGGTTAGCCCATGTCCTACTTAGAAGTAGTGGGCACATAACCCAATAACCCACAACATGTGTGAAAGATACGTTAGAACTTAAAGCTAAATAAAGTTTAAATCAATACCCCTAGTATAAAATACACTTTGTTAAACAATAACCATCAACCTCTTAATTAATAATTCAGCACTCTATCACTCTCCAAAAATGTTACACTGCTCCCCCCTTGCAAAAAATGAACTTCCACTGTTCAGACACTCACTCATCATCTTAATTAACTACAAAAACTATAAAAAAAATAACTATCCAAATCGAACACATTTTTGTTTTATGTGTAAATATGGTACAGGGCACTATAATATGTCAAATAAGGACCTACAAAAGTAAACTGGGCTTACCCAGTGAGTGTGGGCTCACCTAGTATAATCTACCTTGGGTTTGCCCAATAAATGTGGGCTTGCCCAGGTATATCAGGAATTGTACAATTACATAAATCAAAATTGCCATTACAATGTACCCACAGCATATTAAAACACAGATAGACTGGTAAAAATATGTATCAAATTATAAGATTGTCTAAACAATACTGAATTACATCTAAAATGAATACAACTTGGTGTGCAGACCATATTGGTCAAAATTGTATTTGCACACTGAACACTTCTGGCATAAATATTGCTGCCATTTGCGATACACATGTATTGAATTAAAATGGATTTCTCATAAATATGTCAAAATATTAAAATGATGACCCAAAATATGAAAGTTAAATGTGCCATTTAACATCTACAACCATGTAATAATGTCTAAGTGGGAGTGAGCTAACTAATAAAGAAAAATAAATCTCACATCTAATGTGAAAACATATGAAGTATACATATTAAAAACTGTACACAATGATCACCCATACGATTCAGATGCACAATAACACATAGCATGATGAAATACATTTAACATGCCAGTACTGAACACTTTCCACAACATATGCCACATGGGGAGAAGACTCACGAAAACAAAATCCTTACAAATAATTGACCTTTAAGTAAATTTCCAAAACAATAAAAATAACTCAACAACAAGTTAAGTCTGGGCATGTCCAATTTCAATGGACACGCCCAACAGCTCCAAGCAATTTTGGGCTAGCCAATGTCTTTATCATCAATACCATTACATACATTGGGGGTCCAGTCAGTATGGACTGCCCAAATGTACAGACTAGATATCAGCAATTCAGTAATACACATCAATGTATGAAAAACTAACACATGGCAAAATCAAAATATATCAAAACAAAATATACACACATTCGTACACAAATGATTGTCAAAATCCGACAACTGATTAAAGAAAATAGCCCTCATTTCTATATGAAAAATGTAATTATAACACTTGGTGATTTAGAAAACAATGGTGGATAACAATACATAGTTTTGCGAGAGCAAACATAATTTGAAACCAAAATTTTGTAATTAACAATGCGTTAGAGCTGTCTGTTATCGTTAGCATAAACTTTTCGCAACAAGTCGAAATAAATAAAAAAAATTAAGATTACCGTTAAATAACATTTGAGAATGTCCAATATTGGGCCTTCCCATAATTGCAAGTTGACATACCCATTACTGGGCTTGTCGACTTTATTTCAAGCAACTTGATGCCAAGTGCAGTCCATATAATTCAATAAAATCAGATTAGCACATTATTTAAAACAATTTTGGTCAGCCAATGCCCAGGGTCGGATGATTCCCCAAATGTAACAGGAAAAGAAAAAAAATCAGCGGCGTAACCGGAACTCGAACCTGCCGGGACCTTCACAATATTAACAAGACGCTCTACCGATTGGGCCACCTGGCCACCTATTGAGCCCTTTCCGCCACACAATTGTTCTGAGCCAACAATCTAATTTCACTTTCGTCGTCAGATCACTTACTGGTTACACAATAAACAGGAGAGTTGTTTCATCCAGTGTAAGAGACGCGTTTCTTTCAGAAGATGGCAACTATGTTGTAAATCTAAGTTATAATTGTTTCCCAATTTCTTTATATATGTGTACCATTGAAACCGGGAATTAAGCTGTCCTTTTAAAACTAATGAAAATTGGACAATACATTCTCTTTAGTTTAAACATGTATTAACTATTTTGTATTTACATGTAAGTATCTTCACATCTCACAATAATTTCACTTATATCAAGATGTCACCAGTCATGTCAATAATTATTACTTGGATTGTATTATATATCTCAAGATTATTTTATTAATATCAAGATGACGCTAGCTATAATTATTACTTGAATTGTACAATCCATGTCCTGGTAATTCCATTTATATCTGAATATGTTATAACTTGTAAAGCAAAATCGTAGACAAGATAATTTCATTTATATCAAGATGTGAAACAGACGAAGTAGCAGAAATTATGAAATGATATGGTGAACACAAACAGCAGTATAACATAGTAAATTATACATGCCGTGGATATTGTACTTTATTTTAGTTTTTTAAGAGATTTTCATGAAATTTGTAGTCAAGTCAAATTGAAAACGTCATTGTATTGTAAATTTATACAGTTTTTTAAAGGACGGGCCTCGACGGACTCTCGCCGTCAGCATTCAAAATTGTTCTGAACTAGATCACACTGTTACAGACTTTTCTTTCTTTTTTTTTTCTTCGCGTCAATTACATGAGAAGCGGGGGGGGGGGGTGATTTTTTTTAAAATTAAGAGTTTTTGATGTTTAAAATTGCATTTACGAATAGGAATATTTCATTAATTTAAATCATTTTAATTTCATACCACCAGTCACGACAGTCGACCCATCAATTTATACATTCGTTAATCAATCTTTTGAAATATTTAAATATTTTTAATGCATCTTTCCAAAATTCCAAATTAATGATACTTACATTAAATATGGGATATCGTGAAGACTTTATCACTTAATTTATTAACACCTATCAATTTTCAGATCTATGTTGTATATTGTAAGGTAGATCTACCTCTTGATTACCGGCGATGGAATGTCTAATAAACAGGATCTAAAGGTACTGTAGGTTACTGATAATCTCTTAATTACCTGAATGCGAGGAAGGGATGTAAATTCTATTTTTAAGAAATTGAGATTTTATCGTGGAAAAATAAAAGAATATTGTATCATTTTAGGCCAATTGATGCATAGATCACTGTGCACATGATTTAGCCGATATTGGTCATTATTCAATTTAAAATAAGTCTAAATAGAGACAAGTTCTAAGTTATTATAATTTTTTAATTATTTTTACAATCAACGGTCGCACACAAAACCATACTTAAACAATATTTTTAACAACTTTTACACTATACTGTACTACACTATTGATAGCATGGCGAGGTTTGTTCACACGTGACGGCACAGCATGTTCTTCTCACCTCCAACACAAAAGAGCTGCAGCGATGATTTTCGGCAATTTTCGAATAGCGAAATATATATCTTAATGGAATAATTTTTTATTTTTTTGAATTTTATTATTAATATTGTACTTATAACTATCGATTTTGGTCATCATCCCCTAGACTTCAGTATCCCTTTAAGATAACCTTGAAAATCTTCAATCCATTTAAATTCTATATAATCATCCTGCATGACTACTTGATCCTTGTGTGCAGGTACGTACACACTGTCAATCACTCAATGCAACTGCCGCATATTCGTCTTCAATATTTTTCAATTTATTTAATTATTATTTATTTTATTATATTTTTTTTACAATTTGATAAATAAAAGGAAACCAAACAACCGTACGATTGTCCAATAATTAAATATAGACGTCGAAAAGTCATTTTAATAGAGGCCGATAAGTTTATACAAGAACGCAAGCTGCTTACAATTAATTATTCGTCATCATTATATTGTTAAGATTATGTTATTTCTGTATTCAAAATTATCCTAGATATATTTTACGCCTCGTGGTTCCGCGTTATTTTCATTCTCAATTTTGATTTGACGCGTTTTGAGTGTAGCCAGCTAGACAGTTATAATTGAAATGTTTATCCTTAGTGGCCTCTCTCTCCTTTACTTAGCAAGTCAGCTTGAAATTTTTATCTTATTTGGACATGGATGGGTGCATTTGCATTGGGTTATTTCAAAGATGTGCTTATTCATCTGCGCCTGCGCAAACCTGCCGTAGAGTAAAAAGTATGTTTATATAATCATTGTCCATATCATTTAAGTTGGATCTAACAAAATCGACAGTTGTGTTACTGTAGTGTTACGGAAATAATTTAATTGTATTAAAATGGTAAGTATATCTTAATTGTACAAGTATCAAATTATGAATTGATAAGCAACCGGATTTCAGTTTTATCAAAATAAGTATAGATGGTTTCGGACAAGCTCCGAACAGCGGCCAACATTCCTATCTCTTTAATGACCAATGCAGACAGCTCTTCGGAACATTTCTGAAGTATAGATTGCGGTACTATTTTCACAGATCAATACGCGATACCCTGTGTACATTCGATACAAAATGGCGGCGCCCAGTAAGGTCGTCTTCAGATTTATTTGGAGCCAAATAGATATCGATACACAATCGATATGATATTATGTTATCATTGCACATAGGCTTTACTGTCAGAATCGCTGAAGAATTTTGTCTCGTGGTGCATCTGAAATTTTATCAAAAACCAAAAAATAAGAAATAAGGCGAAACCCCATATACTGTTAACAATTTTTTAAATTTTCAATAAGTTCAGACATTCCGATAACTGATCAAGCAGTTTATTGTAACGTTTTTCTATGGCGTCATACGTGTTACCTATAGCCGGGGCATTTCCCGTATTATACTACTTCCATGTGTACAGCTTTAGCGTTGACCTAATTTTTTTTATTTGACTATGGCCAGTACCTTTATGGTTATACGAAAATACTGTATTTTATATACATATTTTGTTGCTTTTTCAAAATGTGTCCTCTAGATATGTTTCTAATCTATAGTGACAATGCCTATATGAGGTGTTAACATATGTCATTTGAAAAATTCATTTTGCCCGAACACTTCATTTTTTATACATATTCCAAGGGCTTAGATCGATGAGATCCAAGGCACTATACTGAAGATGCTTTAGGTCAAATTGTCCCGAAGCACTGTAGGAAACAGTACTTAGTAGTGCCATTTCATTAGAATAGTATATCAACACGATGTTACCAACTGTTCATCACAATAAAAACCTAACTATGCTCGAACCCTTTCCTTTACGACTATATAAAATAAACTGTGCTTCTATTGAATTGTTTATCCAATGTATACTTTATAATGATATGGGCTTACATTGAAGCTTTAAGCCAATTTGTTCCGAGGCACTGGGGTAACCATACTTGGCAGTGACATTGTCTAAGCATAGTAAAACAAAATGCTATTTCGAAATTCCAAGCATAGTGCAAGCTTTTCTTTGCCCACGCACTTTACTTTCCGTCTATATGAAATATACTGTATAATGATATGGGCTTACATTGAAGCTTTGAGCCAATGTGTTTCGAGGTACTTGGGGTAACCATACTTGGTAGTGACATTGCCTAAGCATAGTAGTACAAAATGATATTTCGAATATCATAGCACAGTGAAAGCTTCACTTTGCTCAGGCACTTAAGTTTCCGTCTATATGAAATATACTGTATAATGGTACGGGCTTACATTGAAGCTTTAAGCTAATGTGTTCCGAGGCACTGGGGGTAACCATACTTGGTAGTGACATTGTCTAAGCATAGTAGTACAAAATGATATTTCGAATATCATAGCACAGTGAAAGCTTCACTTTGCTCAGGCACTTAAGTTTCCGTCTATATGAAATACACTGTATAATGGTATGGGCTTACATTGAAGCTTTCAGCTAATGTGTTCCGAGGCACTGGGGGTAACCATACTTGGTAGTGACATTGCCTAAGCATAATGGTACAAAATAATATTTTGAAGTTTCCAGCACAGTGAAAGCTTCACTTTGCTCAGACACTTTACTTTCCGTCTATATGAAATATACTTTATAATGGTATGGGCTTACATTGAAGCTTTAAGCCAATTTGTTCCGAGGCACTGGGGTAACCATACTTGGTAGTGACATTGCCTAAGCATAGTAAAACAAAATGATATTTCGAAATTCCAAGCACAGTGCAAGCTTTACTTTGCTCAGGCACTTTACTTTCCGTCTATATGAAATATACTTTATAATGGTATGGGCTTACATTGAAGCTTTAAGCCAATTTGTTCCGAGGCACTGGGGTAACCATACTTGGCAGTGACATTGCCTAAGCATAGTAAAACAAAATGATATTTCGAAATTCCCACCACAGTGAAAGCTTCACTTTGCTCAGGCACTTTACTTTCCGTCTTTATGAAATATACTATATAATGGTATGGGGTTATATTGAAGCTTTAAGCCGATGTGTTCCGAGGCACTGTGGGTGACCATACTTGGTAGTGACATTGCCTAAGAATATTAAAACAAAATGATATTTCGAAATTCCCAGCATAGTGAAAGCTTCACTTTGCTCAGGCACTTTACTTTCCGTCTTTATGAAATATACTAATAATGGTATGGGCTTACATTGAAGCTTTGAGCCAATGTGTTCCGAGGCATGTGGGTACCATACTTGGTAGTGACATTGCCTAAGAATATTAAAACAAAATGATATTTCGAAATTCCCAGCATAGTGAAAGCTTCACTTTGCTCAGGCACTTTACTTTCCGTCTATACTAGTATGAAATATACTGAATAATGGTATGGGCTTACATTGAAGCTTTGAGCCAATGTGTTCTGAGGCAATGGAGGTACCATACTTGGTAGTGACATTGCCTAAGTATTGTAGTACAAAATGATATTTCGAAATTCCCACCACAGTGAAAGCTTCACTTTGCTCAGGCATTTTACTTTCCGTCTTTATGAAATATACTATATAATGGTATGGGGTTATATTGAAGCTTTAAGCCGATGTGTTCCGAGGCACTGTGGGTGACCATACTTGGTAGTGACATTGCCTAAGAATATTAAAACAAAATGATATTTCGAAATTCCCAGCATAGTGAAAGCTTCACTTTGCTCAGGCACTTTACTTTCCGTCTATACTAGTATGAAATATACTGAATAATGGTATGGGCTTACATTGAAGCTTTGAGCCAATGTGTTCCGAGGCAATGGAGGTACCATACTTGGTAGTGACATTACCTAAGCATAGTAGTACAAAATGATATTTCGAAATTTCCAGCAGAGTGAAAGCTTCACTTTGCTCAGGCACTTAAGTTTCCGTCTATATGAAATAACTGTATATTGGTATGGGCTTACATTCTAGCTTTGAACTTATGTGTTTTAGGGCACTTGGGGTATCCATACTATATATATACATACTTATCAACAATACTGTGATGACGACCATAAAACTATTTGAGACCTATCAGCCTAGTTTTGTATTATCCTTGCGTCAATTGCTAAAATTTATTTTTAACAGTTGGCTTCGTTGTATAGTACTCCCTTACTTGGAACATGGTCTTCAAAGTGTATGAACTGTGAAATAAATACGTCATAAAGTGGAGCAGCATGTACATTACTGCATAGAAAAGGTTATACATTGAAGTCATCAAGTTTGTTATACAGCGTCAAATGTATTCTTTTGTTTGCGTCATAGTTGAGTTATAGGTTTCATACGAAAAAGAACGGGAAGTTTATACAAGAACGCAAGCTGCTTGCAAATTAATTGTTCGTCATCATTATATTGTTAAGACTATGTTATTTCTGTATTCAAAATTATCCTAGATATATTTTACGCCTCGTGGTTCCGTGTTATTTTCATTCTCGATTTTGATTTGACGCGTTTTGAGTGTAGCCAGCTAGACAGTTATAATTAAAATGTTTATCCTTACTGGCCTCTCTCTCCTTATGGGAGATGTAACTTAGCGTGTCAGTTTTAACAGTTTTTATTTATGTTTGATATTGTAATTTGGACATAGACTGGTACGTTTGTATTTGGTTATATCAAAGGTATGCCAATTCAGGTGCGCCTCTTTGGAAGGATAAGCACTTCCTTTTTAGCTAGCTACATTCGCCATTTTTCATTTTTTTATTCTATTAATTATTGCAAATAGTTTTTTATGTTTATAGACTGTTGTGTAGTGGTATACATTTTGTTCTATGTTTGCATAATGCCGAATTAGTGTCGTGTTATTTCTCGTTCTTCTTGCTGTTATTATTACTCTCTTTTCATGTTTCTGTTACATGTACATCAGAACATGAATTATGTTTGATGTCTGTGTACCGGTACAGAGTTTTTCATTTAATTACTTGTTTCATATCGATGTACGTTTACTGATTGGGTATCCTTCACATGCACATTTATTGATTACTTGCATTTATTAAGGAGTGTCTCAATGAACTACAACTCTTTTGCTGCTTGATACTTGATGTGTAGAATAAGACGTTGGTTTTTGTTGAATTTCCAAGAGGGCATACAACCATTTCAGAAGAATTTTTACTTTAAATTAACATTAACCTTGTTTGTTTAATATATTTATTTCTACCAGTATAAACAGACCCACATCAGTATATTCATTAGAACGGGTTCAAATATTCAAGATTCAATATTGACTTTGGTACTGGAAGTACTTCATAATCATGACCAAGGTACCACTACTAAACTTTTTGGTACAGGAAGTGGAGATTTGAACCCCAGTCGGATCTCATCAGACTTAACATAATTAAGGCCTTTTTGCCAAGCATTAGTCATTTAGATATGAAAGTCACATTCCCAACACGATCTAAATTGGAGTTTTTGATCAAGATTTCAAAATAGATATTGGTTGTTTTCTTTTAAGCAATTTGCATTTGATTACACAGTCCATTGGGCGATATTGAGATGAATACTGATGTTACATTCATTGTAGAATTGATATGTTAGAGAACCCTCACAATGCTCATTGTCTCAAGTGTATTGCATAAAACAATTTCTTCAACAATGCCTCAGTATTAGTGAAACAGTCATGACTTGGATGCCCCAAACATGAAATTCACTATATACATACATTTCCCTGAGTTGTGTTTTTTAAGACCACTTAATTTGCAAATTAGGAAGTGTCTGCTGTGAGACTAAAAGAATATGAGTTTGAACTCCATATTGAATCAAATGATAGAAACTTGATTATTTATTTACAGGAGATGCATACATGCTTCTAGATTGGGGAATATTATAATGAACAGTTCAACAACAGTATAACGATCTGAATAATTTAATGCATAGATAACATTATTTACTAAAAGTGAAGTATATAATGTTATTTGTTTTTATATTCGTTTTAGCATTTATTACAAATTACCTCCAATCTGAAGTAATTTCGTCAAAATGACCACATTCAATTATAATCAACTAAAAGCCAGAATTAGCAGAACAAATCTTAATATATATTATTATTCCATCTAAGATAAACATTCTTTATTCTCATTGGTCAATAAGTAAGCTAATATTGAAATACATTAGGCCACTAGCGATTATCTGCCTTGACCCAGACAAATATTTTTTTTATATTTTTATTATTTTTAATGACACATAACATGCTATAATCATACAACAAAAAGAGCATAGTATACAAATACTAACAGAAAGACAAATACAGACATTTCTTAACACAGTTACATGTTTTATATATAAAGGGAGATAATTCACATATTTTGGGTGTTTATCAGGTTATATTAATTAATTCCACATATATTTATGGTAGAAATAATGTCTTCTATATGTCTAACGGTAGTCTTAAATATTTATTATGTAAGAATTATAATTGGATACATAAATGGTTAATTGCTTATTTCCTTTCAAGGAAATCCTAAAGAATTTTAAAGGTCATTTGGGGAGGGAGGAGAACAGTTACATCCTAAAACAAATCCATTCAGTGCTTCCAATATTTATCGTATTCTTGTAATTTACAGTTCTTAAACATAATATATTTTTCAATGAAAAAATATTCTTGCATGTAGTTTTGTAAACTAAGTGTGTGAACCTCTGATTTTTTCAATTTCATTTTAAAAATATAGTACTTAGTATGTAAAATTATGAAGTTAATAACTTTATTTGTTTTCATTGACATGGTTTTTTCAAACAGAATTGATAGAAATTAAAGGTTTAGGTCAATTTGTAATATATTTAGTAACCAGGTTTGTAAATCATTCCATAGAGTCTGTACCTTTGGGCAATAATAGAACATATGCTCTAGTATGCTCTAAAATAGTTTTATATGTTAAATAGGAAATTGTTTCAATTATTCTATGTAGAATCGTGAACTGAAACCACTGAATTGTAGTATTTTGTGTTGTTTTGAATGGAAGTAAATATATGTTTGACCATTTCTGGTTAGTCATGTAAATACCTTGATCAGACCATTTAGATTGACTAGTTGGTGTTTCCATTATACTTTTGGCAATAATATGATAAATATCTCTGCATCCTTTTTGGAAATTTTGTTAGAGTTTTAAGATTTGGTGGTATATGGCAATCAAAATAGCTGTTACTTAAGCTATTGTAGTCAAAATTATATTTCTTTAGATAACATCTAAAAGTGGTAATCAAACTGTTAAACTCCAAAAAATTTGTGTTTAAGTTGTAAACATTTAAAACAGAATCATAACAATATAAAATACATTTCTCGTCAAACAGATCTGAAATAATTCTAATGCCATTATTAAAGTAATGCTTATAGAAAATAGTGTGTTTATCAATAATAAAATCTCTATTATACCAGATTTGAGCATTTAGAATATCACTATCACTAAGAGGGTAGTTTTATGACTAAAAAAGTTCCAGCTATTGAAAACATCTAACCAAAATTTATTATTCAGATTATCTTTAAGTTCTGAGATATATTCTGGACCTAATTTGAAGATGTTATCTAGTTTACCATTACAGATATTTTCTAATAATCTGTACCATTTTGCATTTGTATATAAAAATCTTCTGATCTATGACACTTTTAGAGATTTCAAAAATAAATCTAAATTAATCATTTTTACACCCCTTCTTCCTAGTTTTGTATCATTACATTTCTCTTTATTCTATCCACCTTTGACTGCCATATAAACTGAAACAATATTGAGTTTAAATCATCTACAAATTAAGAAGAATGGTTTGGCAGACATAAAAGTAAAAATGTCAATTTAGATAAAATGAGGGATTTAAGGATTGTGATTCTTTCTAAAACTGTTAGATTTCTTCTATTCCAAGATTTGTACAGTTTGTTTATTTCTAAAAGCTTATTATCATAATTCAGTGATTCAATTTCACTTATGGTTACAGAACATTTAATTCCAGGCAATGTGAATTCTTGTAAACCCCAATTTAATTTTCATTTTGAATGGTGGAAAACTTCCTTTGAAAATTTTTTGCTACCTATCCAGATAATTTGTGTTTTTGAAAAGTTAATTTTCAAGCCTGAAATTTTGGCATAGTAATCAAGAACATTTAATGAAGAGTAAAGCGATTAGGCAGAACCATCTAAAAGAAGAGAAGTATCGTCAGCATATTGCGATAGTTTGTATATTTCTTTGTCAATACAAATACCTTTTATATCTTTGTTATTTCTAATATAGATATTTCTGCACATAGAAGACAAATGTATGGACTCAATGAATCATCTTGTCTACACCCCCTGCCTATTGCAAGTTGGATAAAAAAACACTTTGGGTTACTGATGATGATATATTATTGTAGAAAGTATTTACCCAGTGTTTTATAGAGTGACAAAAATTAAAGAAATCTGGTACTTGTGAAATAAAATTCCATGAATCAAACCCTTTCTCAAAATCTATAAGAAGTAACATACCAGGTATATTTTTATCTTCAACATATTTCATGATATCGTATTTTCTCCTATGTATCTACCTTTTATAAAACCTGTTTGATCTGGGTGGATCACTTTGTCTAACACTGTTTTCATTCTTTCTGCAATACAATCGGATGCAATTTTCTAAGAAGTGTTCAAAAGACTAATAGGGCGCCAGTTTTTTAAATATTGCTTGGGCTTGTCTCCCTTAGGTATACAATTTATCACCCCTCTCTTTTGTGTACTTGAGAGTTCCCCACATGCATGGCCATAATTTAAAGAACGTATTACAAAGTGTCCCAAATCTATCCGAAAAAAACTTATAAAATTCAGTGGTTTAGCCATCTGTGCCAGAACTTTTGTTATTTTTCATTTTCTTAAGATATGCTAATGTTTCTTGATGTGTTAGTTCTCCATTTAGACTATTCTTGACTGTTCTTCACTTAATTTTGGAATATTGTAATTTTTTAAGTCTTCAGACTAATTTTCACTGATATTTTGTGAATGGCTAGAGTACAAGTTACTATAGAATTGTTCTACTTCTGATAATATTTCAGCTTGATTAGTAATAAACTTTCCATCTCCTCTGTCAATTTTGGGTATTATTTTATTTATAAAATTTCTATTCTCAAGGTTACAAAAATATTGAGATGGTTTTTCTCCTTCATCAATCCATTTAGCTTTTGAACGTAGGACATTTCCTCTTATTTTTTCTTCTCTAATTTTTATAAGTTCAGTGTTTTTAGATTGTAGTATGTCTTGATTTGGTAGGGCATTATTATTTTCTGAGGAGTCTATTTCTTTCACTAGCTTATCAATAGTTTTATTTCTACTTGTCTTAATTAAAGACGAATATGAGATGGTTTTACCTCTTATCTCCATGAGCAAGGTTTCAAAAAAAGTTGATCATTAATTGTAAATTTTATTTCTGAGTTAGGAATTTTGTCAATATTTTCTAGATTGTAAATAGGAAGGGAGAACTGTTTTTAAAGCATCAGCCATGCTGAATGCTTTATAGCGATCGTTGGATTTTTTCGTATTTAGCGCCGCTCTCATTTCACCTTGACAGCCAATCAAATCCTTCGTTTCGACTGAAATTACGGGAATTTCCATATACGGTATCCCAGGTATGTATAAACTCTAATCTGAGTGATTGGGTCTCCCGGAAAGTTACGAAAGCAATGTTTTCATCATGTACACATGTGCCGATCTGAAATGTATTCATACGCGTATTAGTCCGTTTTTGCTGGATATATATTTTAATTCTTCACTTTTGTATGATAATTTTAAGATAAAAACCATAAAAATCCATTAAGTATACGCCCTTCGGAAAACCCAACAAAAATGACGATCTTGTCAGTTCGCGCCGACGTTCTTCTTTTTGACCTACGGTGCTGTACATGTGGTTGTTCTACAGTCGCCGCCATATTGGATTTTTTTAATTTACGCAAAGTGACATCGATAAATAAACACAAAGTATGCTCATTAAACAGTTTTTAAGTTAAATAACTTTAAACATGGATCACATTTGATGATAAATTATATATATTTTTTAAAAATTGATTGTCAGTAATATTTCGTGTTTGGGATATCCCGACCTTGTTCATTAATATTCATCATAACGTCACGAGGATTTTCCCGCTTTCATTGGGTATTAAAATTCGTTCCTGTCAGTTTGCCGGTAGCGAAATTATGCATAACAAAAAAGTAGAAATCAAAGATTATTCCCAAAAATGTGATACGAAACTGAAAAAAGAAGTGTATTTACAAGTTATTGGCTGTGTTGGTAAATCGTTTGTGACTCGTGAAGTTGTGTAGGATATCGATACCGTAGTTCGTATGCAAATTAGCCATGTGTTTGGGGGCATGGCATTTGGCACCCGATGCCCCTGCTCAAATGTATTCACATAGCGTAGTGACTGACCTTTTTAGTCCAGTACACCCTTGCCCCTTTTAAAATGATCGTGACACCCTGTCCTTTTCAGTTATCAGTTTAATATAAAAACGACATGCTTTATTCTCGAATCTCTGCTACATACTTCCGATCTTCCGCACACACTCCACTTCTCACCATATGTCTCCGAAGACAGACAATTTCATCATCAATGCTCATTTAAATACCTTTTCCAGTTGTTTATTTTGAATCAACAAAATAAATCACAAGAAAGAACAACTTGAAATCAAAATCTAAACAAAACTGAAAAAAACGATATTTTAAAATTTTCAGATAAAATTTATTTACCTTGTTACAAGTCCTTATTAGATCGTTTTTACAGTGGATATCCGATTAAAGTTGTTGTCAGTAGTTTAATCCATGGTTTTTACAACCTTTAATTTCTTTTCATGAAGCCATATTACTTTATTTCACATAAAATGTGGCCACTGGACATGGAGGAAAACTGAAAACAGTTATTGTGCTTTCTTAAGTTCTTCCGATTTCTAGAGCACCGTTGGTGAAGTAGAACAGAAACTAAGGGCGGGGAAAATATGGTACCAATCTTGTGAATTCAACTCCTCTTACAGTTTTCAATCAAAAACCTTGAAACTTCACAGAATGTTTCTATATATATTGAGGATGTGCACCTGACTTTATGGAAATATTTCAAGATTTTTTTCCCCATTTTTCAAGACTTTGAAACTTAGTCACTTTTTAGCAAGTATTTGAATGGGGGTACCTACTTTGTGAACTCAACTCCTCTTACAGATTTCAACCAAAAACCTTGAAACTTCACAGAATGTTAATATATATATTGAGGATGTGACCTGACTTTATGGAAATATTTCAAGATTTTTTTCCCCATTTTTCAAGACTTTAAAACTTAGTCACTTTTTAGCAAGTATTTGAATGGGGTACCTACTTTGTGAACTCAACTCCTCTTACAGTTTTCAACCAAAAGCCTTGAAACTTCACAGAATGTTTATATATATATTGAAGATGTGCACCTGACTTTATGGAAATATTTCAAGATTTTTTCTCCATTTTTCCAGACTTTGAAACTTAGTCACTTTTTAGCAAGTATTAGAATGGGGGTACCTACTTTGTGAACTTAACTCCTCTTACAGTTTCTCTTAAATTCAAAGTAATTTTATTGTAACATTTTAGTTGTCTAAATAATAATCAATTAATTTTCAATTAATCGTATTCAGAAATATTTCCCCCTTTTGTACACAATTCTTGTCAACAAACTTTTTTTGAAAGAGACAGTTGCCTGGACAACTTCTGTAATTGGGAGGTACAGATTATTAGCTTATTGTGTCAGGATGGTTTATACCAATTCAGGCTTCTGAAGCTCACTTGGACAATTTATATATATTCAACAATAATTTTAAATACATTTAAATTATTTCTAAAACAAAGGTTTTATTTTTATTTTTATTTTTTTTCAAATTAATTGTGAATTTAATGAATAAAATTAATGACTTCAGCAATGGTTAATCTGTCAATTGCAAGTCAAGGGAAATAGCTGGTCATGGTGAAAGTTTTTTTTGTGATGATGACACTATGTCGATGATGATGTGGCATGATGATCTGGTGAAGATGATGACAATAATAATGATGATGATGACATTCAGTTCTGCTGCTGCCGATGATGATGATGATGTCACCATGATGATGATGATATGACATGAGGAGATATAATGATGATGATGATGATGTCACCATGATGATGATGTGACACGAGGAGATATGATAATGATATTGATGATGGTGATGACATGAGTTCTGTTGATGCCGATGATGATAATGATTATCGTGATGAAGAAGATGATAGTGATGGTGGTGATGAAAATAAGCTCTGCTGCTATGAATGATGATGGTGATGATGACGATGTGACTTGACGAACTATGATGATGATTATGATGGTGACATGAGTTCTGTTGCTACCGATGATGATGATGGTGGCAATGATGACATTCAGTACTGTTGAGCACTGCCGATAGTATGATGATGATGATGATGAAGATGGTGGTGATGATGATGATGATGGTGGTGATGACATTCAGTTCTGCTGCTGTCGATGATGATAATAATTCACGATGATGATGATGACAAAGCCAATGTCTTCATGCTGATGATGTGACATGATGATGATGATGATGATGATGACATTCAGTACTGCTGCTGCTGATAATGATGATGATTATGTGACACAAAGAGCTATGATGATGATGTGACCATATTAATGATGTAACATGAGGATTTCTGAAAATGATTAATATAATGGTTGTGGTGATTGTCATGGCATGGGTTCTACTGCTGCTGCTAATGACGACGACGACGACGACGATGATGATGATGATGATGATGATGATGATGATGATGATGATGATATCTTCATGTTGATGATCAAAAAGTGATATGAGGAGTGATAATGATGATAATGGTGGTGATTACAGATCCAGTTTGGTTTTTCTTCCAGTCAACTGCGTTTTAGTGGAGTTATGCCCCTTTCACTTTGTGAATTTTATCAAAATGATGGTTTCTCTGGACTTTTTTCCGTTACGCTTGAGATATTTCACTCAGATTTGGGGTCGGGTCTTTAGTAGCCTCTCTTGGTTTTTGAAAAATTGAAAATTTATATTGATGCGAATTACTTAGTTTACTCAATTGATAAACATTGCGTGGCATGTCCATTTTGACCATTGTAACATATTTATATGTTAGAACCTACCAACTTGCATAAAAAGCAGACTTGTTGTTAGAAGCTTCCCAATCACAGTATCTATTATTTGCATGATTTTCATTTGTTACTGATTCATTAGACAAATCTCAGTTTCAAGTTCACATTTTTTTTATCAAATTGCTCAGTTTAGCTGATGCTTCAGTACCTTCAGTACTTTGATTTAACTTCGTTAATAAGTTTTTTTATGTTATTCGCATACAACTTATCTTTCAATAATGATTTTTAAATTTCCAAAGACCTTTTCCACGTTTGAATTCATTTAATTTAACAGATAGAACAACAAAAGAATGATCAGTTCTGTAACCAGATTCGACGTTGCATTGTTCGAGACTTGGTATAAAATTGGAAGATACTTAGAAAAAATCAAGACGATCTTGTTTGACAGGAGTTTTCTTTCTCCAAGTATAACGTTTTAAATAGGGATGGAATTGTCTAAAGGGATCTATTAATGAGAGCTCTTCTATAATTTCTTTTATTTTTTGGTGGCATTTGGGTTGTTATGATGTTTATAGTTGTAGGCGTCTAGTTTTTTTTTTATCTAGTACTAAATTAAAATCACCACAAACAATAAGGGTTTCATTATTAAAAGTTTCAAATGCATGAAATATTTCATCATAGAAGCAGGGATTATCTTCGTTTGGACCATAAAGTGTTAATAAAGTTACATTTTTATCGTTGAATGAGAGGTTTAAACCCAAGTAATTACCTCTTGGGCATTTCTTAATGTCATGAACTCTATAATCAAAGTTGTTCCTGAAGAGAATGGCTACACCTCTACTGTGCATAAAGGCTATTTTAAACATGGAATATTGTAAATTACATTTTAATAAAGAATTGCTTGGACAAATTAACAGTGCATATTTATTTACTATTCAGAGACCTAACTAAAATTATATTTTTGTCAATGCTACATGTTTTGGTTAACGTCTGTATATAGATAAAAATCACATTTGTGACAGAAAACATGTATTCCAGCTATCCATTTGGGCTCCTAAATTACAAATGACTGTACCTTTACCTGCGTGATTGAATCAAGACAATTCACACCTTGACGACCTACATATAACCAATGAGGTACCTAATAGGAGTATGTATACTTAACCATTTTGATTTTATTGAAAAAGTGGCAAAATTTATGGTATGCACACACTCACATAGACTGATTTAAAAGAAAACATATTTTTCCCGCTTAGGTCTCTCTTTTCTTTGTTGAAATATAATAAAAATGTTAACAAAAGGATACAAATAAAAATTTAATTACAATATATGCATGTTCAAAATAGCCTTTATGCACAGTACAGTTTGATTTGAAAGAGCTAAAGTAACAATCAGAGCCCCATTGAGTCCTTACATAGTTTTCTATTTGTGTACCCAGAAAAATATGAGGTCAGTAGTGATCACGTCTCCTGTAACCAATATAAACAAAGGATGAAATGCCATCTACACACATTCTCTATTCCCATTGGTTAATAAGTAAGCTTATATGGAGATATATTAGGTCACTAGCGATTATCTCCCTTGACCCAGAAAAATATTAGGTCAGTAGTGATCACGTCTCCTGTAACCAACATAAACAAAGGATGAAATGCTATCTATAAGCCATCTATAAGCCTGGCTTATTGGTAGTCAAACAATAAGCCGCCCATAAACCAGATTCGTACCCACGACCTCTCATTTACAGAGCGTGCAGTCTACCAACTGAGTAACCGAAACGAACTTAGAAGTTATAAAGTTATGGTTGATGTTGTGGTTAAAACGACTGCAGCTATATTGTGTAATAATCACGCGGAATAACTCTTACAGGTAAATTTTACAAAGTTCGTTACCAAGAGCTATCGATAACAGACCACTGGGTAACGTAAATTTAATTATGATATTAGTATATCAAAAAGTCGATAAGTGTAGCACATTTTGTTAGGGATTTTTTATTTCTGTTTTTTAGTTTTATTTATTTTTTCACTTACGGGGAAGCCGGCGTAACTGGTACCGGAACTAGTAGGGAAAATAAAGCAACATATCGCATGTATTATACTTGGTGCAGTGTCGGCCATATTTGATATTTCTTCACTAGATAATCACAAATTCCCTTATCTTTAGATAAAATTGGAATAAATTTGTCGTCAAAACCAACATTTGATTTTTATGTTTTTACCTTTATCAAAGTGTGCTCTAACAATTAAGATGTGGTCATTTTTGCAAAAAAAATTATCATTAAAAACAGCCTATAACTAATGGTCTTTCGTCACATTTTTTCCATAATTAAACAAGAATATTAAGAGATAGTGCCGAAATAATTGTTATATTTATAACTTAAAATGGAAATAATTTCCCGACCTCGTTAAATTTTACAAAAATTACTGAAATAACCGGAATTTAATAAGGAACTCAAATATGTGTGGTGATTTTTGTATCGTTTTTGGTTTCTTTGTAACGAAATAAAAACTATACATCTGTTATGTATTTCTGTGTATTGATCGTATGACACTGAACTGAATAATTTGCTCGTTGTGTATTTATTTACTGTAATAAATTTAATTAGCTTATGTTTCTTTCCAATATTCTACTACGAAAAGATAGGGATTGAGAAATGGTGTTGAAGTTGAAATGGTTTTTTACGTCCCAGTCAAGAATATTTCACTTATTTCTAATGAGATCTCACCAGCTATAGCTGAAGTGGGAGAATTTTTTTGCAGGGCAATGTGCAGGGAGTATTCTTTCTTTCATACCTGCTGTGACAGGGGGCACCAGTTTTTATAAGGTCTCTTCTGAAGGACCCCATGGGTTCCTTTTCTAAATGTAAAGTGCTCGGTGAAAGAACAGTCACCACTTATTTTCACGTCTTGTTCAGACTCAGGGTTCGAACCCACCACTTCCCACATACGATGTGAGTACTCTACAAATTGAGGTACCTTTTTTGTATATCTAAGTGAAGCTGTGTTTTATAAGTAAAAACAATACAACATCAAATGCAAACTGTAATTTATTAAACTGATGGAACACCAAACATAGAATTGTCTAACATAATGTAAAAGTTAAACTTCTACTATCAGCTGACAAATTTATATATCTTATTTTATTATAAGAAACTTACTTATTTGACATTCCAAAATCTTTTTTCAAGTTAATTTTATAACAACAGTAACATTTTTCAATTTTTTTGTAATCCCATCCCATTGCAAAAATACAAAGAAAAACAGTTACATTTATTTTTTAAATTATAAATTTCAGAATATATTAGTGATGATAGGTAATATATTATTGCATGACAGCTATTTGAAAATGGTCATTTGTTGAATTGGGTTGGATTTAAGGTAGCAACGGGCAGCGGTCACATGATTTTTAAACAATATGTTGATTAAAAGATCAACGTCGGAAACGGAGCGAACTTGATTCGTATAACGATCACGCGACTTGAAATCCTACTGAAACTTATGAATATTTGTAGTTCACTGACTTAAAAAGAACAAAAACAAGAGATGGAAATACTACTCGCGCATCCAGTCCACATGTTACACCAAAGTGCAATCCAATCCATGAGTCCAATCCAGTCCAAGGGTCCAATCCAGTCCACATTTTACACATTGCCCTTCATTTTCAGATATGATATGCACCTCCATGTGTTCCTTAAAAGTACATCTTTTTGAAAAAAAATTATAGTCAAAAAAAATTTTAATGCATATTTTAGAGGGTATAATTGCATTGAAATTTTGCATTTTTTATGACACTTTTCTATTCAACTGCCATGTAATTCTGTTAAAGCCATCAGATCATTATAGTTGATGAGTTTATTTAAAACCCAATTCATCAGACTTAATTTAAGCTAAAGTTGAATATTTAATCGACTATTTGCATAAAGTTATGTGTTTATATCAAGTGGCTGCACAGCCTTTAGAACAGGACAGGGGAGACAACTTTCAAGGGGAATAACTCTTTTTTTAACTCACAAAGTGGACTTTAATTTTTTATATATGATACAGGTTATTATTATCTACTTGTATGCAAAAAATTATTAATATCTATAGTTGAATTATTTTCCATGGCTCTTTCTGTAGCCTACTTACAGATACACCACTTTGATTCATATTTTTCCTTTCACTTTTAAAATTGTTTTATTGTATTTAGCTCACCTGGCCAAAGGCCAAGTGAGCTTTTGCCATCACTTGGCGTCCGTCGTCGTCCGTCGTCTGTCGTCCGTCGTCGTCCGTCCGTAAACTTTTCACATTTTGACTATCTCCTCTGACACCACTGGAGCAATTTTAACCAAACTTTACAGGAATGATGTATGGAAGGTCCTTTACTTAGATTGCCGAAATTTTTTTGATCCAGCAAAAAACATGGCTGCCAGCACAGAAGATAGTTTAACATTGGATCCTATGGGAAAAATGCATTTTTAACTATTTCCTCAGAAATGACTGAAGCAAATTTAACCAAACTTTACAGGAATGGTGTAAGGAAGGTCCTTTATTTGGATTGCCAAAATTTTTCTGATCCGTCAAAAAACATGGCTGCCAGCGCAGAAGATAGTTTAACATTGGACCCTATGGGAAAAGCATAAATTTGCTATCTTCTTTGAAACCGCTGAGCTAATTTGAATCAAACTTTACAGGAATAATGTATGCAAGGTCATTTACTAAGATTGCCCAAATTTTTCTGATCCGCCAAAAAAAATGGCCGCCAGGGCCAAACAAAGTTTAACATTGGGCCCTATGGGAAAACGCACATTTTGGCTATCTTCTTTGAAACGACTGAAGCGAATTCAATTAAACTTTACAGGAATGATGTATGGAAGGTCTTTTGCAAAGATTGCCGAAATTTTTCTGATCCGCCTAAAAACATGGCTGCCAGCGGGGAACATAGTTTAACATTGGACCCTATGGGAAAACAGATTTTGGCTATCTCCTCTGAAACTACTGAAGCAAACTTAACCAAACTTTAGAGAAATGATGTATTGGAGGTCCTTTACAAAGATTGCCAAAAGTTTTCTGATCCGCCTAAAAACATGGCCGCCAGCGCAGAAGATAGTTTAACATTGGACCCTATGGGAAAAACGAATTTTTGGCTATCTCTTCAGAAATGACTGAAGCGAATTTAACCAAACTTTATAGAAATGATGTAAAGAAGGTCCTTTACTTAGATTGCCAAAATTTTTCTGATCCGCCAATAAACATGGCCGCCAACGCAGGAGATAATTTAATATTGGACCCTATGGGAAAAGCATATATATGCTATCTCCTCTGAAGCTAGTGAAGCAAATTTAACAAAACTTCACAGGAATGATGTATAGAAGGTCCTTTACTTAGATTGCCAAAATTTTCTGATCCGCCAAAAAACATGGCTGTCAGCGCAAAAGATAGTTAAACATTGGACCCTGTGGGAAAAACACGTTTTTGACTATGTCCTCAGAAATGACTGAAGCAAATTGAACCAAACTTTACAGCAATGATGTATAGAAGGTCCTTTACATAGATTGCCAAAATTTTTCTGATCTGCCATAAAACATGACTGCCAGCGGAGAAAGTTGTTTCACATTGGACCCTATTGCAAAAGCATATATTCAAATTTGCTTTAAAAGCATTTTAGTCAGGTGAGCGATACAGACTCATCCTGAGCCTCTGGTTTTTTTATTATATTACTTGATTTATTGGTTCTTTTTGAGTGGAATTAATACTGCTCAAGATTTACACCATGATGAATCTGTGCCATGTTATTTACCTTTCTTATTGTCATTATTATTATTTAATACACTTTTTATGTTTCTATTGCAGACAATAACAGGGGAATGTCGACCAGATTTATCCTGCTTTTAAATAATTATTATCATATCTTTTTCATGGCGTCTCATAAAAAGTCCAGAAAATGAAATAAAAAGTTCAGAAAATCAAATAAAAAGTTCAGAAAATAAAATTAGAATAGCCATTGGTATTCTAGTGGATTGGAAACATAAACTGAAGGTCCGTAAATTATCGAGAATGATAAGTTCAATTGACTTTTTTAATACTACAGATATACTACTATTCAGTGACACAAAACCGGCTCCAAACTTCACCAAGAACTTAACACATCATAAAATTCATTACGTTCCAATAAAGTTTAACTTCCCGCCAGGATTTAATAGCAGTGCAAAATCACCTTTTAGAGGACGGACAAAATGGGGTTATATCCATATGTGTAGATTTTGGTTCAAGGATATTTGGCAATATAGATATATAGATTTAGGCCATTGGTTCTAAGGTCAAGGTCACAGATACGAAAGAAACCTGAAATGGTTCATTATCTTGAAAACTATTAACTTTTTGTATAAGCATGTATATGAGAAAGTTGTAGGTATTGATACAACGATCATTTTGATGTATTGTTATAGTAAAAGGTCATGGGTCCAAAGGTCAAGGTCACAGTAGCAAATCAATACCAAAATCGTTAATTATCTCGAAAACTATAAACTTTTTGTAGAGGCATGTATATTGGAATGTTATTGGATTTGATGTAACGATCATTTTGATACATAGATTTAGGTCATTGGTTTAAAGGTCAAGGTCACAGATGCGAAAGAAACCTGAAATGGTCCATTATCTTGAAAACTATAAACTTTTTGTATAGTAAAAAGGTCATGGGTCCAAAGGTCAAGGTCGCAGTAGCAAAACAATACCAAAATCGTTAATTATCTCGAAAACTATAAAGTTTTTGTATAGGCATGTATATTGGAATGTTGTTGGATTTGATGTATCGATCATTTTGATATATAGATTTAGGTCATTGGTTCTAAGGTCAAGGTCACAGATGCGAAAGAAACCTGAAATGGTTCATTATCTTGAAAACTATTAACTTTTTGTATAAGCATGTATATGAGAAAGTTGTAGGTATTGATACAACGACCATTTTGATGTATAGTAAAAGGTCATGGGTCCAAAGGTCAAGGTCACAGTAGCAAATCAATACCAAAATCGTTAATTATCTCGAAAACTATAAACTTTTTGTATAGGCATGTATATTGGAATGTTATTGGTTTTGATGTAACGATCATTTTAATACATAGATTTAGGTCATTGGTTTAAAGGTCAAGGTCACAGATGCGAAAGAAACCTGATATGCTTCATTATCTTGAAAACTATAAACTGTTTGTATAAGCATGTATATTGGAATGTTCTAGGTATTGATATAACGATCATTTTGATATATAGATTAAGGTCATTGGTTCAAAGGTCAAGGTCACAGATGCGAAAGAATTCTGAAATGGTTCATTATCTTGAAAACTATGAACTGTTTGTATAAGCATGTATATAAAAAAGTTGTAGGTATTGATACAACGATCATTTTGATGTATAGAAAAGTGTCATGGGTCCAAAGATCAAGGTCACAGTAGCAAAACAATACCAAAAAGGTTAATTATCTCGAAAACTATAAAGTATGTAAGGTATGTATATTGGAATGTTATTGGTTTTGATGTAACGATCATTTTGATACATAGATTTAGGTCATTGGTTTAAAGGTCAAGGTCAAAGATGCGAAAGAAACCTGAAATGGTTCATTATCTTGAAAACTATAAACTTTTTGTATAAGCATATATATTGGAATGTTGTAGGTATTGATACAACGATCATTTTGATGTATAGTAAAAGGTCATGGGTCCAAAGGTCAAGGCCACAGTAGCAAATCAATACCAAAATGCTTAAATATATTGAAAACCAAAACTTTTTGTATAGGCATGTACATTGGAATATTGTTGGTATTGATGTAACGATCATTTTGATATATAGATTAAGGTCATTGGTTCAAAGGTCAAGGTCACAGATGCGAAAGAATATAGACTAGGCACATTTTTAGAAAAGACGTCGTTTTAAAGAGGAAGAGGCATTTTTTAGTAAAAGCAAACCATGTATCCTTCTTACCTAATTTGGGTGTGCTGAATCCGAAAATGGCGGATACCAAGCTGAAAAATTGCTCTAAGTAGGTCAAAATTTAAATACAAAATGGCCGCCAAAATCAAAATGCATTTTTGCATGGAAGTTGATATAGAAGTTGTTTTTGGTAGCAACAAACAGCTATTAATCAAAGATTGTAATATTTCAAGGCTTACTTGGATGTTAATGAACAGAAAATTTAAACAAAATGTCTATGGGCCTTATTGCTCGCCTGAAAACACTGAAATTTTACTGGCAACAACACCTTCGTTGATTATCATACACAAAATTTTCTATGAAGTTAGATCTTGGCATGTTGATTATTTGTGCAACTTGGTGTTGTTATCTATTTATAATACTTTTAAAAAATAGGGTCAAAACACAAATTCGAAAAAAATATACTCCAAGGGTAACAACTCCTCTATGAATGATCGTATTCTTACAAACATTGCTACTTAGTTTGTCATGTTCATTATTTATCAATGTATTGCTTTTATATAACACTAATAGTTTCCTAGCAACAAAACCAGCACAATTGCAAAAAAAAAATTATTATTTTTCAGGGGAAATAACTCTGTAAAAAGGGGTTTGATATTTATGAAATCAAAAGACTTGGTATGCCGGTCAGCCTTCGTCTCAGGTAGTCTAGCGGCAAAGGTCATTATGAACAAATATTTGACTCATGAACGAAGTTCACATGTTTAACTTAAGCCAGTTTTAAAAATTTCGCTTTTGTTTTTGGATTGTAATTTAAACATAATACAGGCATGCTTCTATTTAATTCAATGAATTAAATATGACACATAACATGCTGAAACACTGATTCATGTAGTCTAGAGTGTGAATGAAATAGCTTACAAAATTGAAACCTGTGTTTTCACCAAATGCTTAAGATTTTTGTTCTTTTTTGCAGTGGAAGAGCAAAGTAAATGTTACTACACTAGCCTTCCAAACCTATTTAGAGGTGTTAAGTCATCACCGAGCAACTCTAAGCTGCCTTTTTGCTAAAAAGGTGAACTTGCACTACAAAATGTTGATGTGAAGTTTGATATTTAACCATAGCAAAAGTAATACCACATTTGGTTTTATTAAAACTGGTAAGAAGTACGAAGGTTGAATGGTATACCGTAAGTCTTCTGTTCAAGGAGATTAGCGCCCATGCCCCTTTTCAACCCTTCTATCCGCAGACTATTTAAACCCGTGTATCCGAAGACCAGTGTAATTTTGTAAGTTAATATCAACAAGGTATTACTTTAAAATAAATAGGACAAATGACTTGGCAAATGTAAAAATGGTGAAAATGCAGGATCCAATATTTGTACAAAACGGTCAGGCACCTAAGGCTATCCATACTGATATGATAGCAACACTAGAGAAATATGCCCCTTCATAGACAAGAGTAGCATAATAAACAGGACAAGCAGAACATTAATGAAGACCCCAGTCATGGAAGGTATGCCACTGTTGCAACACCAGAAATGGTCAATAGAGCATTGTTTTCATTCCATTCATGGTAGCCGAAATCACCATTAGCTGCTCATTTTTGAGAAATCCTTTTCGTTCAAAAAGAAAAAAATGTTTTTGCAAAAATGTACTAAACATTTTCAAAATTTTGAAAGTATGGCCACTAATCATTTTAAAATTGTGGAAACGTAAATAAAAACCATGGTATTGTTATGACTGACAGGTGAGTTACAGAAAATATAAGGGCAGTGAGTTGGCATTTCACAGAGAAGAGTACATCCCATTCTGACATCCTGCAAGAAGAAAGGTTTGGCCTGTTGGGCTTCTAGCAATTAATCGGAAGCACAAAAGATCCACTTTGTCGCGTGTTAATCTAAACATTTTAGTGGTAGATTCTGTTAGCTCAAAAAATACGGCATACCAGAGAAATTGATCCAAATGGTAAAAGCACTTTACGAAGACTTTCAGTGTTCAGTAATAGAAGAAAACGACACAACAGCCCCTTTTCCCGTTCTTACTGGCGTTAAACAAGGCTGCTGCATGTCAGGATTCCTATTCCTTCTAGTTATAGACTGGGTGATGCAGCAGACAACAAAGGAAGAACGCACCGGAATTCGATGGCACTTCAGCACCATACTAGAAGACCTCGACTTTGCGGACGACATTGCTCTGCTCTCATCCACAATGTGCCATCTACAGTGCAAAACAACAAAGCTTGAAGATAACTCAGCTAAAGTTGGTCTGAAGCTGAATGCCAAGAAATGTAAAGTGTTGAAGGTTAACAGCAAGAGTGACACCAGCCTGCATGTTGGAAATAGTGAAGTAGAAGAAGTTGATAACTTCACCTATTTGGGAGCCAATGTCACCAAGGATGGCGGAGGCACAGCCGACATCAAGAAGAGGATAGCGATGGCTGGTACATCCTTTCGAAGGCTAGACAGTATTTGGAAGGCTACAAACATTAGCAGAAAAGTAAAAGTCTCTCTTTTCAAAAGCCTTGTTCTCTCCGTATTACTATATGGATGCGAGACATGGAAGCTTACCAAGACAGAGGAAAAGAAGATCGACTCCTTCCAAACAAAATGCCTAAGGAGGATCCTTAAGATCAGTTGGCAGCAAAGAACAACAAACCAGACTGTATTGGAGATGGCAGAGACGTGTAACATCAGCAAAGAGATAAGAAGAAGGAGATGGAACTGGATAGGCCATATCCTAAGAAAAGATATATCAAATGACTGTGCTGTGGCACTAGGGTGGACGCCAGAAGGAAGAAGAAAGCGGGGACGGCCAAAGACAACGTGGCGAAGGATGGTGGAAGTTGAGAGAAATGAGGCGGGATGGAAATCTTGGAGCCTAGTGCGTCGAGAAGCTGCAGACCGCAACAAGTGGAGAGCGAATGTTCAGGCCTTATGTGCCTCCTGGCACGGAGAGAATTAAGTTAAGTAAGTAAGTTCTGTTAGCTCTCATAAGAGCTTTGTTTCTATGGAGGTAAAGTGGGTCCATTATCTCATCCCAGAGTCCAAACCAGTCTAAACAATAAAAACGCCCTGGTTCACCTCCGCCCAAGAAGACTGAGAAAGACTGTTCCATCATATGTAAAGGTTATGACCACGGTTAACTTAGATACTGATGGTATTCTGATGGTACATGTAGATTATTTCCAAAAGGGACAAAAATAAATGGCACATAATTTGAATTACTTTTGAGGCGGTTACGGAAAAATATTCAAATCAAGTGTTGTGGAAAACTCAGTAAAGGTGTCTTAGTCCACTGACACAATTGCCTTGACTGCAATTAACGATTGTGGTTTTAAATTTTAAATTGAGTGACCAACTATTTGCTTAAGCTTCCACGTCAGTCTTGCCATTTACATTACCCAGTTTTATAGTTAGATGATGGTGATACATATTCATTGGAGGACTTTCTGAATTTTCAAGAAAATGAACAATTTAAAAGTTGCATTGAACTCCTTAAACATCGCTGGCAAAACGTTATAGAGACAGATACTATGTTGTAAAATAATGCAATATTACCGTCAAAATTCAAACCACTACATATGAGGTTCACAACGTATCAATTGATATATGTTTTTAAGTAATGGTTGTGATTCTACCTATGAAAGCAATATCATTCTTAAAAGTTTGACGCATGATGACACGCATAGTAATTTGGTATTTTGACATTGGCAACCATGGGTTCTACATACAATTTTGCAAGAACGTGTGGCAAACTCTGTATAAAAGGGTGTTCTGGAATAGGTTCTTTTTGTATTTCAAACACAAGTTTCGATTTTGACTGTTAATTTCACACCATGATCTGAATGAAGCAGTATTTTAGTATGGTTTTGGTTATGAACTCAATTTATTAGTCATGTAGATTTATCAGTGTACTATGCAAAAGGCACACATAATGAGCAAACACTTAACTGTAGCCTCCACTTTATTTTTAGAAATTGTTTTAATTACATATTATACAAGTTTTAATTTTACAGCACTAGACGGCCGTTTCGGAATACAATTCCTCATCAGTAGTGCTTGGACCAAAGTTATAAAAGCAAAATTATTTTGAAGATGTTGAAAAGCTACCCAAAGGACCAAAATATATTTTACCAAATTAAGCTAAGGAAATACTTTGCATGAGGGAGTAAACCTTAGTTTTTGAGAAATTTCAAATTTTAACTTGCAGGAAATTTAGACAATTATAGTATATTTCTGACAATAATACGAAATTATTGCCTACTGAGTTGGTGATATCCTCGGGGCACCAGCCACCAGCAGAGATATCGGCTCAGGGGTTTAAATTACATATTATACCAGTTTTAATTTTACAGCACTAGACAGCCGTTTCGGAATACAATTCCTCATCAGTAGTCATCATCATGGACCAAAGTTATGAAAGCAAAATTATTTTGAAGATGTTGAAAAAATTAGGTTTAAACATTTATACTTTAGTTAAGCCTTTTTCATTTTAATTTAACAACCTCAAGTCTGCAACTTAGCTGAAAAGTTACAAAGTACCATCTTTTGCTAAAACATGCAACTTAAATAACACTGAGAAATTATATGCCAATAAATTGAAACAGTCGCCATTTTATTTTCGGAATTATGGACTCAAAAGCTAAAAATTTTACTTGGTATCCGTCATTTTTTAAAAATTCAGCAAACTCGAAGTATGTCAAATTAAGCATGTTGCTAACTTTTACTAAAATTTGAAACCCCAAGTAACATTTTTTGCATTGGTGCACTATAAATTTAAGTCGCCATTTTGTTTTTGGAATTATGGGTTCAAAAACTCAATATTGAGCTGGTATCTGTCATTCATGAATTCGGGATCCTCAAATTATGTTAAATAAATCATGTTACCAACTTTTACTAAAATTTGAAACCCCAAGTAACATTTTTGCATTGGTACACCATAAATTTTAGCCGCCATTTTGTTTTTGGAATTATAGGTTAAAAAATTTAAAACTGACCTTGGTATCCACCATTTTTGGATATGGCATCCTCGAATTGTGTTAAATTAATCATGTTACTAACTTTTACCAAAATTTGTCAACCCAAGTAACATTTTTTTGCATTGATAAACCATTAATTTTAGCCGCCATTTTGTTTTTGGAATTATGGGTTTAAAAACTCAAAATTGAGCTTGGTATCCGCCATTTTTAAATTCAGCACACTCGAATTATGTTAAATAAATCATGTTACCAACTTTTACTAAAATTTGTCAACCCAAGTAACATTTTTTGCATTGGTAAACCATTAATTTTAGCCGCCATTTTGTTTTTGGAATTATGGGTTTAAAAACTCAAAATTGAGCGTGGTATCCGCCATTTTTGAATTCAGCACCCTCGAATTATGTTAGTAAAGCATGTTACCAACTTTTACTAAAAAATGCCACTTCAAGTCACATTTTCTGAATTTGTTCCTAGTCTAATACTGAAATGGTTCATTATCTTGAAAACTATGAACTTTATGTATAAGCATGTATATGAGAAAGTTGTAGGTATTGATACAACGATCATTTTGATGTATGTATAGGTCATGGGTCCAAAGGTCAAGGTCACAGCAGCAAATCAATAGCAAAATCGTTAATTATCTCAAAAACTAATAACTTTTTGTATAGGGATTTATATAAGAATATTGTTGGTATTGATAGAAAAAAGGTCATGGGTCCAAAGGTCAAGGCCACAATAGCAAACAAGACCAAAATCTTTAATTATCTTGAAAACTATAAACTTTTTGTATAGACATGTATATTGGATATTATTCATATCATTGTGATGTATAGAAAAAGGTCATGGGTCCAAAGGTCAAGGTCACGGTTTCAAAACAATACCAAAAAGGTTAATTATCTCGAAAACTATAAACTTTTTGTATAGGCATGTATATTAGAATATTGTTGGTATTGATGCAGTGATCATTTTAATATAGATTATGGTCATTGGTTCGAAAGTCAATGTCACAGATGCGAGTTGCAAGTTTCATAAATATCTAAATATCCACATCAGAAATATTGCTCCTTAAATGTGGTATTTATTGTGTTTACGGCCCAGGTGAGCGGTACAGGCCCTATTGTGCCTCTTGTTAATATATAGATAGATCAAGCTTTTATTTTTGTTATTGTCTGATTATTTGTAAAATATTACCATAATTCTCTCCAATTTTTTAAATGGGGCACGGAAAATATATTTTCTAGATATAGGATATAAATCTTCTAGATGACTGCAGATAATTCTGTGCAGGTCAATGTTCAGGTCAATGTTCCCGGTAATTTTGTACCTTTTCCTTTGTGATAGGTAAATCTGCACGTGTCATTATAGAATATTTATTTACCTTTCTTATTGCCATTATTATTATTTAATACACTTTTTATGTTTCTATTGCAGACAATAACAGGGGAATGTCGACCAAATTTATCCCACTTTACAATGATTATTATCATATCCACATTATTTATAACTATTTCATGGCGTCTCATAAAAAGTTCAGAAAATCAAATGAAAAGTTCAGAAAATAGAATTGGCATTGGTATTCTAGTGGATTGGGAAGATAAATGGAAGGTCCATAAATTATCGAGAATGATAAGATCAATTGGCTTTTTTAATACTACAGATATACTACTATTCAGTGACACAAAACCAAATCCAAACATCAACCAGAACATAACACATCATAAAATTCATTACGTTCCAATAAAGTTTAACTTCCCGCCAGGATTTAATAGCAGTGCAAAATCACCTTATAGAAAACGGACAAAATGGGGTTATATCCATATGTGTAGATTTTGGTTCAAGGATATTTGGCAATATCCAATCGTACAAAGATATAAGTATTTAATGAGGTTCGACACAGATTCCTGTATGCTTAAGAAAACATTTAAGCTTAGGCTTGACGATAAATATAAATATTTACATGGCAAGAGCATGTTCGAATCCAGCTTTATCAATGATTTGAATAAAACCATTTTTCAGTATATATCCAAACATAACATTATTCCAAAAAATCCGGATTTGTTTAAAATTTATAAGGAAACAAAAGGAAAATTACCAATGTGGTATAACAACGTTGAAATAACTGACACTAGTTTTATGCTGTCTTCGGAAGTTCAACAATTTATGGAAATGATTGATCATACACATGGGCAGTATAAATACAGATGGGGAGATGCGCCATTGCGTTATGCAACAATAGCGCTATTCACATCACCAGGTGAGGTTGTATCACTTGGTATGGGTAACAGTTATAGACATCCTTGTTGATGATATATCCGATTTTTGTGCGGTACTATAATAATTCGAGTATAATTATTTTTCACATTTGAACAAACTGAATCGGTTGTAGATACTATGATGTACCATTTGAGTTCAAATAAAAAAGAATCATATTTCAAAATCCCAAAGCAAAGTAAACATTTTGAAACTGGCAAATGAGGTAAAACAAGTGTTCTTCCGCCAGAGAATGGAGTCCGGATGCTCATGAAGGGTAATAATCTAACTCTCATGCTTGAATAGCTCCAGTTTTTAATATATAGATAGATCAAGCTTTTATTTTTGTTATTGTCTGATTACTGGTAAACTATTACCATAATTCTCTCCAATCTTTTAAATGGGGCACGAAAAATATATTTTCTTCATAACTAAAGCTAGATATAGGATATAAATCTTCCAGATGTGTGCAGTCAATGTTCAGGTCAATGTTCCGGGTAATTTTGTACCTTTTCCTTTGTGATAGGTAAATCTGCACGTGTCATTATAGGAAATCTAATACCTTAATTGTTGAAAATGAATTGACTATATAGTCAAACATTTACCTGTCTGCTAAACCTCTAATTTAAATATTGATTATGCACCAACAAGTTTATATATAAAGAACACCGATGTTTATTTCTCATCATCATAGTACCAATGCATTGTATGTATATTAAATGCAATCCTTAAACTACCATGCATTCTGTGGTTCATTATGAATATTGCAATAAAACATACAGTAAACAGGTCAAACAAGAGATTGTATTGTTGATATTTTTAGTTATTTTAACCTACATTGTACATGGGGTTAGTTTGACATGTTAGAAGTCAATTCACTCCAATCGGTTAGTTGTTAAATATTAAAACCCTGGAGGTATCCTAAGCATGCGATACATCTTTAAAGAATTTCGACATTATACACTGTTGACCACCAGGTAGGTCAATTTGTTTTTAATTGTTAATATTATTATGGACACGGTATTTTCCTAGTGTATCAACTTATCAACCGTGAAACATCAGATTCTGGCAACTTTCCATCAAGTATAGGTCTTTAAATGAGGGGATTGTGATCCCGCTCACATATCTCCCACTATTGAATTAAAAGCTTGCTAAAGATTTAAAAATCAACAGAAATTGTACTTTTACATTTTAGCATCATTATGGTTTCGGTTTTATGTATTGCATTTTTTCTTTAATATTTGTTTCTGTTTTATTTTTTATTTTTTATGTTATTGTGCTACAGAGATTCCTCTCCACCTTTGCTATTGTTTTGGCATTTATCCAACCATTATTTGTTCATATTATAAAATGGCAGAGCTTTCTCCCCACTTTTGCTTATATTTTTGTATTTATGCTATAGTTATTTTTTTATATTGTGTAATTTAATACAACTCGACCTTTAATTGTTATATAAGCCCGTCCAAGTAGAAACGTCCCTTATGGCCTAATTTTGACATTTCATTTTCAGATTTTGTTAGATTTTACTAGAACATTTCGTGCCCTTTCTAATGATATATGGCATTTCCTATTTTACAAGCGTAAAATATATATGTATTTTGGTCAATAAAAATGGGTGTTTGTTGCCATTTTGCATTTTTTGCCGCCATAACGTCATGATAACGTCACGTTTGAACAATGTGCCTAATTTCATCGTTTTCTGATGAAAAAAGTGATTTTTAAAAATTGCAAACCGGTACTGTATCATTGATTCCTACATCTCTTGTAACGTTTCTTAAATAATCAATGATTTATGTCAATAAGTGTCTATATTTCAAGCAAAACCATCGGTATTTTTTGTCAAAAAGACTTCAAGATAACAACCCATTTTGCCTCGAGTTGAAGGACTTTTTTCTGTGCATTCATTCTATGAATGTAAAAAAAACTTTGGAAATGAAAACTTAGTATTACCAGATATTACCAAGAAAAAAATAAGATGACGACATTGTAAAATTGATTGATTGGATAGGGTTTTACGTCTCAATCAAGAATATTTAACTTATATCGAGAAGTCACCAGCTTTATGTGAAATGGCAGGATTTTTTTCTTTGCTCAGGGAAATGTGCAGGGAGGGTCTTCCGTGACATAGGACATCAGACTTTCTAGTCTCTTCCGAAGAACCTTGTGACTTTCATTTTAAAAGGCCGAGTGCTTGGCGAAACAGTCACTGCCTATTATCAAGCCTTGTCAGAGCCCGCCGGGGTTCGAATCCACGACCTACCGCAAATAAAACGATATTGAGAAATTATTGTATTTGAAAAACAAAGGATGAGAACCGAAATTCTAGGGACCGGTTGTCTTGATGCCGACTTACGGATTGTGGCGTCTTTTATCGCCTGCGCTCTTGATTGAATCCCACTGAGGCAGATCCTAGTTCGAAAAAGATTTTGTTATTTTGCGTTACTAAAGATTACACCACCACCCGTTACAGATATGACCGTCTAGTTATAAGTGAAATACTAGTACTATTCACTAAACACGGGGACTGGTTAATTTAGTGTTTTATTTAAAATTTGACGAAAAACAGTTTTCTGGATGCAGAATTTTCCCTGATTTTAAACTACATGTAAATGTAGATTAATTAACAAATATATCAGGATCTACATGGCCCCCTGAAATATTTGTTATGTTATACCGAATCTCCAAAACTTTATACCTTATAAATTTTAGATCCTACTCAAATAAATAAAAAAAGTCGACACAAGCTGAAAACTGCTTGAATATTGAAAGTTTTGGAGATTCGGTATAATAATAATTGTTAAATATGTATCAATCAAAAAAATATTGAGAATAAACTGGTCCCAATTCAAGATGGCAAGTTTGAAATTTCTGCATGTTGATCAATCTGTCAAAAACTTGACAAAAACGGTAAATTTTACAGGATTTCAATCCAAGATCATGAATTTATATGCTGTGCCTGTATTGGGCTTAATTCATAATTTTAAATATGTATCGCAGGTGTGATGGGATTTTATCCTAAATGGGCCGATTTGGTTTGTTTAACACAAATTTCTAAATACCCTTATACTCAGTCTTATAATTTAAAGAAAAGTATTAGTACAATGTATTACTAGTATATTTGAACTTTCAGATTTTGGCTCAGACAAATATATATTTTATTTGCATTTCTTTGTGCAACTTCATCTTCATTCTACTATATGTAAAAATGAGGGGTATTTTCCGCTTTTGTTATTTGTGTTCAAATCAAGTTTCGATGGTCAACTTTTCGGAGTTAAAACTTGCTATAAAGGTATTAAATATAATTAATGTTATACTATAAGCTTAGTTTTCCCTGTAGGAAAGGGGTTCACATCTGAATAGCTACATGCATTACATGTATTTATTAAATTTGTAATATTCTTTTAAATTTGTCTTTTCTACAAATCTTTATGTTCTTTTCTTTGAAAACACACTCATTCCTTTAGGTCAAGTCACTGGTAATATTATTTTGATTACACATATCACCCCCGTGAATTCTAAGTGGACTGTTATGCTAATCAATACTTTATCACTTATCGTATAAAGATGAAAATGAAAACTATGGCTTTTAAAATTTACAAATCGGCACATAACTTCTATACATGTATATGTGGTAATGGTATGTGGGTGCCCTTTTGTCTTTGGTGTGTTCATTTTTATGCAATTAACAACCGTGTTCTATGCAAAGCTGTTTAATTTGTGTGCTTCACAACGCTGAATATTAACCGCATTGTACATGTAAAAAAAGCCACACTTATCGGACTTATTCAAAAAAATTAAATTTAGATAATAAGTAGATAATTTAAAAAGCTTGAAAACTTGTTTAGTAAACACGTTCTCTTGCCACCAAAAAGAAATTTTTAGATGGGTTGAGTTTTATGTATTTTTTCACGAAAAAAATCAATAGCTGATCAATGCATTTTGACATAGTTGTAGAATATCGTTAAAATGTTGTGAACATTACAGTTTACAACGGAAAATGATAAATATAAAACTTTTTTTTTTCATTTTCCTTACAAGTTGACAATCGATTCTGGTAATGCCGACTTTATTGCTAACTTTGGTCAACTCAGTTAAAAATGTATCGGTTGAACGGATATACTTAATGCAGTGATAAAGAAGGTAGGATGTCGGCATCGAAATATCAAATTTAAAAGAATGAACATGCGTAGAATGCAAGTTAATTATGTACTAAAGATGTATTCCTTAATTTCATTTTTGCCACGTACCAACTGATCACTACTTAATCGACTCTTGATATTGACAGTTGAAATACTGAGTGTTGGAGCAACTGCCAAGATAAATAAGACGCACGATAGAATTTCGTATAGATTCATGATGAAAAATGCATTTTTCTAGCAAAGCATATCCCAAAATCCAAAGAACCCAATATGGTACTAGCCAAGATTCATATTATTTCATAAAATTTCAAAAGTAGCACGGGAGTGTTGTACAATGTGTATGTGTCACAAGAAATTTTAGCTAGCTCCAATTTTTTCTGTATTTAATAAACATCATTAATATTAATTACAGTACTTAGCAATTGTAGGAAATAAATGTGCATTCAAATCGTATAAAAAATTGATGACATCATGCATTACAAAAAATATTTAAAAATTGAAAATTACCAAAATGATTAGAATCTACTTCACACTTCAAATTCTTGAAAATTTGAGCGAATAATAATACGAGTAATAAAAATAATAGCCAGTCTAGAATTAAAATAAGAAAATCGCAAAAGCCGTCAAATTTATATTATCCGACAAAAAAAGAAAAAAGAAACTGGATAAATAAATATTTATCAAAATGTAAAAAAAATGAACACGTGGTGATTTGAACTGGTAACAAACATTTTTTTCAAAAACGTTAATCTATAACGCTATCCATTGCGCCACCAACGCCTACGTCAATTATATAAGTTATTATTCTCAAATACATGAAAATGCTACATTGTATGGTAGCTTGTGACGTCATGTTGTTTACATTTGTCTCTCATAACACAATATTCAGACAACAAAACTTTTTTATAATAGCCGAGGAACCCTTTCCATTCTTAAATCAAAGGAAATCTGCTCAGAGACATATCAATCGCAAATAGCAACACTCGAGAGAACGTGTATAGTTTAATATTTTTTAATAATTCTTCACCTGCGACACTTGTGCTTAGGTTTACTGTCGAATTTGATACGTTTTAATCTTATTCCATTTGATATTACCTAATTGAATTATTATTATCATTCTGTGATTTACAATTAGGTGTTCTCTGCTAATTTTGATCAAAATAAACCTCTCCGAGTTAGCCTACTGAAGTTGTTTTTTTCATTAGTTGAGTTTTTTGCGCAGCGAAACACACTTTCGTCTCCCGAACTTTCGACGTCATTTTCTCCGCTTACGTTACAATGCACGTAAGGGACGTTTCTACTTTGACGGGCTCAGGTGTAATGATATTGGAAATTATAGAAATTAAAAATCAAAATATTTTTTGACAATTCGGTCAACTTTAGCTATTTGTTTTATAACTTTATTAAAACATTATTGTCAGGTATATCACTAAGTTCCAGGTACTACCTGGTATTGTCTTTATACAAGACAGGGGTCAATGACTGTTGACCACTATGTGGGAGATCTACCTGGTTTAAATGTTATTCAATAGTTTTATGATTTTACAAAAGATATTATTGTCAGGTAAGATTCACAACAAGATGCCGCATGGTATCATATTTGGACAGGACAAGGCAAAGTTAATGAACTTGAACTTTCGCAACGGAAATTGCAGAATATGGATACAAATTTTGGACACTATTCATTTGGATAAAAAAATTTGATACAATTCATTTGTTTGTAAGTTATATTACTTTATATATTTAGTATCTTTCAAAACTTTATCTTAATTTTTAAAAAGGATTCAATGTCTGTTTTAGGTTTTGAAATACATGTTTGTCAAAAGAGGCATGCAACATGCTAATACTTACTTTTTTAACTTTTAATTTCTATATACAATTTTTTATTTTTTTTCTAAAAAAAAGTAAATACTTGCATATTATTTATGTTGAAAGTGCAAAATTCATAAGAGTTTTATTTGTCATGTTATAGATTTATTCATTCCTTAATTTCTAAATATTGCATCGCTTAACGATGATAGAGTAAACCCCAACTTGAACGTTTGGTTTTAATATTTGAACGAGAAAATGTATATTATACAGAGGTACATTTTCGAAAAATACATACTTGCAACTGTGATACCCAGCTGGACTCTCCGAATTTTAAAATTTTGAAAAATAAAAAGTTTTTTTTAAATAAGGAAGAAGTTTCATATATATGCAATGGGTTTTTAAAGATAATATTGCATAACTGTGAATCACGGTTGGAATGAAACAACTTTTTAGTAGTTTATTCCTTTTTCCTCTTTTTTTCGCCTTAATTTCTGAAACGAAAAATGATCTTTAATTATATTTTTTTATGTTTAATGAACAATTTCTTTTTTACATTTTTACAAGTTGGATTGCATTGATTTTTTTTCTGTCGAAATTATTATTTGCATATGTTTGATCATATTGCCACTGTTTGGTACGTTTTATTGTCTAAATATATTTAAAGTTGACACCTAGTTTAAACCACTGGTAATGATTCTGTCATATACCATTTTTTGAATTTAATCATAAAATACATTCAAAAATGGTATATGACAATATTGTCATATACCATTTTTTGAATGTATTTTATGATTAAATTCAAAAATGGTATATGACAATTCTATAATACTGTCGAATGTAATTAACGATACTTTTTACATTGTATTTTGTAATACTACCATCCTGTAAATGTGCGCTTATGAAAGATATAGTTAGAGTTTTAGAGATGTAATGGTTTTGAGGATAATATACTCAATTGTATTGAGTAATTAATTAATATATTTATAATATTTTTTCCAGTATCTACATCTTTTTACTCTTGTGTCGAACCGTAACTAAGATAAAGTTGTTTAGGTATTTCAAAAACTACCTGATTGTTGAGTATAGGACAATATATTTTTCCTTAAATATATTATGGTTTATTATAATTATTATTATTATCTATCATGGTACATGTACATTCGATTTATCAGTTTGTTATTATCACTTCAATTTGACTTAAGCGTTTGTTAAGATTTTATTATTCGTACAGAAACGGGTATTTTGGTTAAAAATAAACCATTATGACCTGTCTCCTATTAAGCGACAGAAGTAATGTCCTGGAGAGAGAACCATTTTTTTCACATGTAACAATTTTTTTTTTGTTCAATCTTAAATGTAAGTTATAAGCAACTTGTGCGATTAGTGACGCAAAATAATTTTGTCTGTAAGATTGCAATAATACACATATAAATCTATTTAATGCACAATATATTTTTTCAATTGAGTATTTTTTAGCATGTAGTAAATTTAAACATTTTCATAGGCGATAAGCGCACAAATTCGCGAAAAGGCAAAATCTGCCAGCCTGTATCTCCATAGTTGAAGAGCAGATTATAAATGGTACGTTACGCTGATATTTGTTGTTTTGTTTGTGTTTGTTTTACTTATTTAGTGAACATATGTCCAGATAATTTTTACCTCTTTTCTGAGATATTGTTTGTTACCAAGGCTGACAAGTTTATTCTTTCCCGGCAGACGTGATGCCAGAATGAAACTTGGTTGAAATATGGAATATAAACATTGTGCACGTTTCCACTTTGAAGACATCACTTGCTTTTAATATTTATTATTATTTTGTGTATGCAACCCGACTACGGAAACCTTATATTCCTGTAGCGCATTTTTGCAGTTGGTGGACTTGTTATTTTCATTTCGCGTATGCAATCTTTTCCTTTTTGATGGACTATATTATATTTATGTTATTATTATATACCCATTATGGTCGACATTGTCATTAGAAGTAGTATTATTGTATACATTATTCAAACTTTATTGTCAAAAATAAATTCTACCTTTACTTTCTCCCTACTTTACTTCCATTGTACTTTAAAATATTAAAAAAGAGCTTTGAAAATGAAATTATACACATAAGAGGTTGCTTTCACTCTACTTTATATTAAATTACATTTACTCAAATTAGAAATCAAAATATTTTCCAAAGAAATCATTGGAAATTATAGAAACTAAAAATCAAAATATTTTTTATTCTCTACAAAAAATCAAATTATCTAATAATTTCATTTTTTTAGAAGAGCATAGAACGTATGTAATGATATTGGAAATTATAGAAATTAAAAATCAAAATATTTTTTCACAATTCGGTCAACTTTGGCTATTTGTTTTATAACTTTATTAAAACATTTTTGTCAGGTATATCACTAAGTTCCAGGTACTACCTGGTATTGTCTTTATACAAGACAGGGGTCAATGACTGTTGACCACTATGTGGGAGATCTACCTGGTTTAAATGTTATTCAATAATTTTATGATTTTACTAAAGATATTATTGTCAGGTAAGATTCACAACAAGATGCCGCATGGTATCATATTTGGACAGGACAAGGGTCAATGACTCTTGACCGTTATATGGATCTACCTGGCAATAAACATTATTCAATAATTAAATTCAAATATATATAAAGGTAGTCCTGTAAGCAAACCGACACACACACCGCAACACTTCGAGAGATACACACACATCCATCTACACAACACACAACACATTACTTAGTGAGGAAGTCCCACTGAAGATTGTTATTACAGATTGGAATATAGCCATCGGAAGACCACAATAAAAACTACAAACAGCAGAAAAGTCTTATAGTCTCAATTACATCATCACACAGGGCTCATATAATTTTGTCATTTATTCAATTGCTATATAGTTTGTTTTAATAATTACGGTATGTTATGTAATATTGTGAATTTTCGTTTTTCAATTAAGCTTTGAATAAATTACTATTCCTTTAAAATTTTGTTTACTTGTATCTTTATTTGCAAACATAGCTCATTTACACTGCGGTAACGTTTTAATACAACACAAACTGCCTGCTTACAATAATTATTGACTTAGGCTTATCAAGACCCTAAAACGTTTTATTGATATCATAACATTATTGTTTATAAGTATGATATATCCATATTCAAAACTATCTTGAATTTTTTGACGTCCAATACCACTATTTTTCTTTCATTCTCAAAGTTTTCACTGGTATTATTTTGTGGACAGGTATCGGTATGTTTATGATTGATTTTCTCAAAGAAATAAAAAAAATCAAGAGAAGAGATTGCGGGAATACTTTTTTTAAAGGCAAATACAATTTAAATCGTTTTTGATTGTATGCGTTTATTTTCAACTGCGGGAGCAATTTCAGAATCTTGACTTTCCATTATTCTTTGATAGATTTTAAAATTATATCTTAACCTTAAAGCTGTCCATGGTATGGAATTCACAATCCTAATTCTAATTCTTTATAAATCTCATAAACATATTTACAATGTATAGAGACAATGTATATATATACAAATAATAAATAAATAACATCATGTAGTATTATGTAATAGAGGACAGTTTACATACCTGGAGGAGTGACCCTGTTTACACTTACAGATATAAATTTACAAAGTCTTGATAGTATCAAAGTATCTTTATGATTAAAAAGTTTTTGCATGGAGAAAATGTTCGGAACTCTGAGATCTTTTGGAATGTATATTCGTCTTTCAGAAACAAATGCAGTGCAGTTAAATATATAATGAAACTCATCTCCTATTTCCTTTGAATTACAACAATAACATATTCTTTCATTTCTAGGAACATTTGTATATCCACCAAAATTAATAGGAATTTTTACATTATTCAATCTATATCTACAAAACAGTTTTGCATTTTTACACGTTAAATTTAACAAATATGGCTCTAAATCTAAAGTACTCTTGTATAATCTATAATTAATACATAGTGGGGAGTTCTGTAAATCACTACCATTTTTGTAAAAATTGATCATATAGAATTTGTTTAACATGACATTTTAACCTATTTACACTGTAAAAATTATGTGTAAGCCAAATCTGATTTAATCCACATTCTTCTAAAATCCAGAAGTAAAAACTTTGAAACTGACAGGTTAGCTTAGACGCGTGAACTTCCGCCAGGGAAGTACTGTGGCGGGTGTTCCGGAAGGGTAAGCGCCAACCTCCACGCGTTTAATCAAATGGAGTGTTTTTCTTCAAAATTCGGGTTAGGTTTGGAAATTAAAACAATATTAGCTAATGAGCTCTTAATTGACAGTGCATTAAAGTTTTTTGATAAAAATGATCGATGATTTTAAAATCCTATGTTGTCTGAAAGAAGTGTGTTAAAGTCTTTATAGTTTAGTATTGTAATTTTACTCATGGTATTGACAAAACTAGCCCTTTATGCAATATGTTTTAAATTTTAGTATTCGGCGTTTGTCTGTTGTCATGAAATATTTCATTTCATTAGAATCATCAAACCATATAAGCTCTAGGATAATATCATGGATCTGTTGACCATGAACAGAAATCGAGGTCCGACATTAACCCATTGATGCGTTTAGGATGATGGTCTCATCACCTGTATTAAGTCACCTGTGCGATCGCCAGCCCGTTAAGTTACAATGGGAACTAGATATACCCGATTTTTAAAATTAAAATTTCACCAATAACAATATTATTTTCTGAAAATGTCTGGTTCTCAGTGAAAAATACATACTGTCACGAATATTCAAATATAAAAAATGATCAAAATATCTTGAAAAAAACCCATTCCACTTTTTGATTTAAAATATGGTGACATTTTACTTAATTTTCCTATTAAACTCATTAGTAAGTGCACAGCACTTTTTATGAACAGGTTTTTTCTTATTAAAGATATGGAAAAGTGAAAATGTCTGGTTTTCATGATAAAATTCATATCGTGATGAAAATTCAGTTATAAAAATCTTTGTTTGTGGTACCTTTAAAAAAATCCACTCCACTTTTAATTTGAAATTTAGGTGGTACAATATTTGTATCAATATTTCAGTCAGTGGATAAGGGCCAATAGGATAGACTTATATACTACGGATATGTATAGACTATCATGGTCAAATACTAATACAACATTGTGCCCTTTTCTATTTAAAATATTAAAAAATTAAATCAAGTTTAAAAGATAGGAAGTAATGAAATGTGCACATTTTTATTTCCAATTTTACCATATTTTTTATTTATTTAACTAATAGAGTATGAAACTTTAAAATAACAAAAGTTCAGAAATTAATTTAAATAGGAAAAAATATGCACATTTTTATTTATTATATTTCTTATTCATTTAACTAATAATAATAATATCTATTTTATTAAAGCTTCAAAAGTAATCAATGCAATAAAACATTTAAACCTTAATGATATACAACATGATTATTCCCAGCCATTTTGACTTGATACACTAAAATTGAAGGAAACAACATTGAATATGACTTAGTTAAAATTAACAATTGTCTATTGAACGGATTTAATTATACTCAAATAAACAAAACAGAATGACGAACAATAAATTTATAACTAATATCTATTAGATTTTTAAACGGTTCGTGATAAAATTATCATTCAATTACACATCACATTTTATAATAATAATAATCATAATCATTTATGATAATCATAATCACAATTATCTTTATCATTGTGCTATAAGTTTTGTGTAGCTTGATGCAAAATAAAGTTATTATATTATTATTCATAATAATAACACCACGCAGTTACTACCTCTAAAGTAATTAAATCTGTGATGTGATATGCCTGCCATGACACAAAGTGGAGAACTGAATTTCATAAGTTGTATAATGTTCACGATGTTAGTAGTGGCGTCGTTGAAAATGGAAATAATTTTGATATTTCAAATTCCGAGCTGTTAAATGCAACAATCACAGTTGACGAAGTTTATAGTGCCGTAAATGCGTTGAAATTGAATAAATCGTGTGGCATAGATAAAATTCCAGCAGAAGTGTTAAAGAATGATGATTGTGTTAAAATGCTGCATAACATATGCTCTGCGTGTTTTGATAGTGGAATTGTCCCCGATCAATGGAAATCAAGTGTTATTAATCAAAAACAAACATACTTATCCATTTCCGAATCACAATCCAGAAGCAAAGTAAAAACTTTGGAACTGACAAATTAGGTTAGACAAGTGAACCTCCACCAGGGAAGTGAGGCCGGGTGCTCCGGAAGGATAAGCACCTCCTGTTTAGCTAGCTACACCCGTCACGTGTGTAATCAAAATTGTGTGAAAGGAACATGGAACTATGAGACGTCAAATATATCCAAGGCAATCCTGGACACTGAGACATCAAACTTATCAACAATACTGTGATGACGGCCATAACACTTTTTTGAGGGCCATGATAAGCCTAGGCTTGCAATATCCCTGAGTCAACAATTTATTTGCAAGCAGCCTACTTCGTTGTACAAAGTCCCCGTAGTGGGAACAAGCTCTACCATAGCGTATTAATTGGAAACAAATACACCATAAGCAGGAGAAGCAGGTATATTGCTGCATAAAAAAGGAAAGTTGACAATAGAAAAATTGAAGTCATCACGTTTGTCATAAAGTTTCAAATGTAGCCTTTCTTGTGCGTCATAATTTAGGTATAAGTCTAAATATGAAGCAGAACTTGAGGAATCAGTCGTGTCTTTTATTTCAAGCTCACTAGGATAGATGACATTTACATAGTCTCAAAATTTAGGATTGTTAAGAGACAGAACGTCATCTATGTATCTGTATGTTGAGTTGAATGATTTGGCGACAGTTTTCTCTCCAGATTTAACAAGGTTCTGCATAAATTCTGCTTCGTAAGAATAAAGAAACAAATCAGCAAGTAATGATGCACAGTTTGTACCCATTGGTATACCGATTGTTTGCTGAAAAACTATATTACCAAACACAACAAATATGTTATCTATCAAAAACTCCAACATTTTGTTGATGGTATCTTCAGTATATTTTTTTAGGAATCCGTATGATGCTTGACAAAATAACCAGAATTCCTGTTCAGCACCAGATATTTGTATCTTGGCTTACTGTTTTTGTAGAAGAAAGACAAGTGAATAATTTCTTCAAGACGTTCTTTCAATTTAGAATGAGGGATTGTGGTGTATAGTGTAGAAAAATCAAATGTTTTTATACTTTTTACATGAGATAAAGTATTAGAAGCAAAATGTTCAAATAATTCTTTAGAATTTTTGAGAATCCACATTTGGTTGATTCCAGATGTAGAATATACTTTTTCTGAATAAGACTGAAGACCATCTTTGACGATTGTCAAAATTTGTGTTAGAGTTACCGATAATGATTTAGTAGTACATTCAGATGAGCCTGCTATATATCTTTCCTTGTATGGATTTTTATGGAGTTTAGAAACCCAATACAAGTAAGGAAGATCTTGATCTTCCTCTTTAAAATTGATACCGAAAGACTCGAGAACTCCCCTATGGTTGGAAAGAACTTCATCTTTGGTAAAATTAGTTCTAGTATATGCAGGGTTATTTGATATACTATCTAAACCAAGCTCCTTAATAAGACATTCAAGGTAGAATCTCTTACAAACGAGAATAATGTTGTTGGAAGCCTTATCAGCTAGGACAACAACATATTTGTTGTGTATGTCTGTAAGAATTGCCTTGATTTCTGGATCCTTGAGTACTGAAGACGGTTTAGTACTCATAGACCCTTTAAGTTTGGCAATCCTAGTTTTAACAATATTTAAATGTGATTATAGTGATAAACGTGATCCTCTAAATTATAGAGGAATTTCACTTATTCCCGTACCTAGTAAAGTCTATTGTCATGTGTTAAATAAGAGAATTAATGAATATATTGATGTAAATAGTGGATAGTGAAACTGTTTATAAATCCAACAAAGACTAAATTAGTGCATTACCGTATACCCTTTCATGAACGATCAAAACATGTTTTCAGATGTGGTGAGTCTATTATTGACTTTTCGGATACGTACCGTTATCTAGGCCTATGGCTTGATGAACACTTAGACATGCAAAAAACTGCTAAAGAACTATCAAAATCAGCTAATCGTGCACTTGGAATGGTGTTCTCGAAGTTAAAATGTTATGGTGACTTTTCCTATAATGTGTTCACAAAACTTTATAAAAGCATGGTCGAGCCAATTTTGTTTTATTGTGCTGGGATTTGGGGAACAAAACAATTTAGCTGTATTAATTCTGTGCAGAACAAGGCCTCTAAAATGTTCCTTGGTGTTGGTAAATACACATCAAACATTTCAGTTAGAGGTGATATGAACTGGTTATCTTGTTTCTCTAAACAAAAGATAGAGTGTATAAGACAATTCAGTAAACGTGTTCGTATCTATGACTGTAATAGCTATTTGTTCTCTCCTCACGCAAGGCTAAGGGTTGGTTCCATAAAGTTTCAGGTTTTATAGTCACTATACAGGCACACGATATTGTGTGGGACATTAATATTTCAACTAAAGAGGTAGTTAAAAATATTGTACAAAATGTTAATATTATAGATAACAATGAATGGCACTGTCAATTATTTAATGACCACAAGTGCTTAAATGGTAACAAACTTAGAACATATAGACAATTAAAAAATAACATTTCATTAGAAACATATATGTATTACATGTAACCAGATTCCGCGATATCACAGGCGATTAATTTGCCAGTTTAGAAGTGGTTCTCCCCCTATTGCGGTAGAAACAGGTAGATACACTAAACCGCCTACACCGTTACAAAACAGAATTTGTAAATATTGTGATATTTTAGAAGTTGAAAACGAACAACATGTTTTAATTAATTGTCATTCTTATAGCGATTTAAGGTTTTCACTTTTTAACTTATGTAATAATATAAATTCCAGTTTTAATGATTTTAGCCCTTCGGATAAGTTAAATTTTATTATGTCCTGTAACGTTGCTGAGGTCCAACAAAAACTAGGCATCTTTTTATTCAATATGACCACCAGACGTAGATCTTTTAATGCCTTTTTATGATGTTTTTAAACGGTTAACTGCAGTGTTACTTTTACCCATATCCAACTATTTTTTATGATCAAAATGTTTTAATTTATATGATCAAATGTATTAATTTATATGGTTAAATGTTTTAATTTTTATGAGTAAATTTTTGTTGTATTTTTTATATGTATTTTAATTATAGATACGATATGTAGTGTCTCGTAGGCCACATGTGGCCGGATATAAAAATTTTACAAGGTTTTTTTTTAGTGTATGTGAATATTGATTTTTTATATGTGACACTTAAATAAAATAAATTATTATTATTATTATTATCACAAATAACATTATCTAGGTAAAATGAAGGGTTAGGTTCGATTTTTTGTTGATTGGGAAATTAATTGATTATTGAAACAAGCAGGTAAACCGTCACGCATGAGCCCCTACTGTTCAATAGGAACGTAAAGTTAAAAAAAAATTTAAAATCCTCATGAACTTTTATAATATTATATTGCATTTTGACCATGTCCCCATCATGTCCTGATTGTTCAAAAATTAATATTATTGTATATTGATTATATTTATTGAACAATATTTGTGACACTTGAGAGCGATAATTCTCTCTCTCTCTCTCTCTCTCTCTCTCTCTCTCTCCAAAATGTTACACATGGCTTTGTCTTTACAATGCCAGGTTTATATTGCATTCTATGCACAGTTCAGGTCGATGATTATGAATAAAATAAAATAAAATAAAATAAAATAAAATAGATATTGCAATTAACTATCCAACTCATTGGATTTGTCGGTACAATTAGATGAATATCAAATCATCTAGTTGTGAAAAATAAACATAAGAAAAATTATAGTGTATTTAGTTTAAACAATATTTATTTGAAAATCAAATCAGTAACATAATGAAACAATTTATAAATCAGGATCCTGGAACAAGAGTAAAACTCTTATATTAACCAGTTTCCTGTGCATCTATAATATAACAATTTATACAACATGGCATTATATACAAGCAATTAAGTAAGGCATTCTGTAGAACATTATGAATGAGAGAGAGAGAGAGAGAGAGAGAGAGAGAGAGAGGGAGAGAGATGCACACATAAAACAATGGAGTATGAATAGTTTTCAGTGAAATCGTTTGGATTGGCGAATGAATTCATGAACATGTAAGAACACTTCAGCATTTTTCGCTGGTGTTAGTGAACTATCTCCATATAACAATGTACTCAAATTATAATGGCAGTTCAAGGTTCCTATAGTACGACGTCGAATAACATGATACAAAGGGCCGTGTAATAAAAAGTGTTCCGTATTCTCAATTTGACCACATAAGCAATAAGGGTTTTCTATGAGATCTTTATGAAAGAGATGGGAATGTAATGAACTGCATTTTAAGCGCAATCGACAATGATGTATTTGTTCAATACGATTGCCAATATTAAAGTAGGATGGGATCTGTGATTCACTATTGAGGAAAGTTTTGAATTGAGAAATAGAGCCTTCCCGAATATGTCTAGGTAGATCATTCCAATCTCTTGTTGCAGAAGGTAGGAACGATTTGAAGTAAGTATCCGTTTTGCACAAGAACGTGTCTAAATTGCTAGATGTACGTGTGTTATAAGAGTGTCTCTGGAAAGTTGTTGAAGGTACCAAGTCGTTTAGATATTGAGAAGACAGGCCGTGATACATTTTATAGAATTGTAACAGTTTATGTTTTTTTACGACGGTATTCTAAAGTTTCCCAACCAACTTCTTGATACAATAAGGACAAACTAGATAATCTGGTGGCTCCGCAAACTGCGCGAGCCGCTTCAATGTTTTTTTTTCTAGCTTATTGATATATTCCTGGGTGAGGTTGTCCCAGAGGATGTCTCCATATTCTAGTAATGGCCGAATGAAGGTGAAATATATTTTTTCGAGAGATTTGCGATCAAGTTGGAATTTTAATTTCTTGAGAATAGCTAATCTAGAGTAAACTTTTTTGATTAGATCTTCAACGTGAGCTTTCCATGTACCGTCATTTGACAATATAATACCGAGATGTTTATGGTAATCAGCTTCAAGTATTAATGAATTGTCCAAGTATATTGCCGGATGAAATGGTTGTATTAATTTTCGAGAAAAAATCATAGATTCTGTTTTTTGAGAATTAAAAGATACGAGCCATTGCTTTGACCAGTTGTGGATAGTTTCCAAATCGTTATTTAATGACATCGAAGCGTCAGATGGATCATCAACAGTTACATATAGGGATGTGTCATCAGCAAAAAGCCTTATATTACTGTATTAGTGTATTTATTTATTTATTTATTTATGAAGTATATAATCAAGCTAAAACGAAATGTTTTAAAAACGAAGATGTATTTCTTATTTAAATCTCTGCTAGATGGCATTATTGATGCTGAGAAAAATTATTATTATTATTTATTTATTTATTTATTTATTTATTTATTTATTTATTATGTAAAAACATTAATATAGCTTAAATGGAAAATTCAAAAACGCTGATTTAATTTTTATTTAAACTAAGAGTAAGCATAAAAGACCCCGCCAAAACGTATTTAAAACGAATACTTGAAACATTTATAAAATTATGATTTTGCAAATTTTTAATAAGTTAAATTTTTTTTTCATCATTTTATTACGAGATGCATTCAAGTCATTGATTATAATCCGTCTGCGGTTTAGCCAGTTAGCCAGAGAGATATAAAACCCCGATTGGATTTTTGTTGATTTATAATCACTTATTGCTCTCCCAAATTGGAATTATGTAACAGGTCACGCACGACGATCAAAATTACCATCTTTAAACCTGTAAGTATCCGTATATAAAATGGTCAGTATAGGACAAAATGTAAGGGCAGATAACCCTTCAGATCGGGCCTCGATTTCTGCGTATGGTTGGATGTTTTAGTTATATATTGTTATGGTCCTTTTCGATGTTTTGTTAATAACGCGTTTGTTTTCTATATTATTATAGAAGGAAGTTCTTCTAGAAGGTGGCGCTCTACACAACATCTTCATTTCCCCTCTGTGATTGCTCATTCTGACCACAAAAGTAAGGTAATGGTGCAACACTTGTACAGTACTGGCCTGTCGAAAGTTTAACACTTTAGTGACGAATCGGCAACTCATCTCGGCTGCTCGGCAGTTACATCTCTGCCCCTCGTTGTCTATATTCGGCACCTTTTCGGCAACTGTTGTCCACAGCTCGGCAACTTTTCGGCCGCTCGGCTCCTCGGCACCGTTTCGGCCACTCGATTCCCTGTTTACTGCAGTCATACGTACATTTGTTGTCGCCATATTTTGAAGAGAAAATCGTGACTCTGGAGTTAGTCAAAGAGAGATTAGTAGGACAATATCTATCAGCAGAGGGGACAATATTCGTATTATTATATATAATTATAGCAGATGCGTCAGTCAATAATACATTCAACACCAAAGCATGAATCAAAATGCTAAAATATATTTCTTTTGTAAATACACATGATTTAAACAAAGATATCGTTTAAATCCAGCAGTAAATTTGAAATTAAAAAAAATTCAAAATCAAAGTACTGCAAGTACTGTAATCGACAAGGCATAAACTATCCTGAAAGTAACGTGAATCTCTGAAATATATCGGTCACATCTGGCGATTTCTTTTCATTCATCGACATCACTATCTGTGGCATTATCATTCAATAAATTCACACATGCAGTACCGTTGTAAGTACATACAGCCACCCACTTGTATGGCCTACATGTACATCATGTAATGCCACATGATTTACATTTTCATGTCAGCAATCCGTAGCATGATTTTGGTACATGTACATGTACATGTTTTTTTTCTAATTAAAACTCACTACGGTAGCTCAATTGGTATAGCGCTCATGTGGAAGGTCGTGGGTTTGAACGCCGTTTGGATCTGACCAAGACTTCACTTCGCCAAACACTCGGTATTTAGAAATGGAAGTCGTGGGATCATTTGGAAGATATCCTAAAAACCGATGCACAGTACCAAGGCGGGTGTAATATGTTAAGGATCGTTTCCTGCACATTGCCAAAAGTGCACTGCAAGGATAAAAATTTCTGCCACTTCACCTATTGCTGGTAACGTCTCCATATGACTGAAAACGTAGAAGGGCGGAAACCCATATTCAATCAATCAATTAATAATTTTACACATTAAAACTGGTTTTAGGTCACCTTCAGACTCGCACTGACTTTACTGTCCGAGAATAATCCTGAACATAAGGCTTAAAGATCACGAAAAAATCACGAAAAATACTTAACTTAAGCAAATACTTTTCAAAATATAAGTTTTGAATTAATTAAGTTCAGTCCAAAAAGTTAAGTTTTGTTCATGATGTTTGGGCCTGGTACTTGTCTTAGAAAAGTTCAAACCTAGAAATAAGTATAAAAAAGTTTGTGATCCATTTACTTTTTAAGTTTTTTCTTAAATTTCAGATTTAAAAACAAAATAAGATTTAAGTATAAAAACCAGTATTCTTCGTGATTTTGGGACCAGATTGCAAGATTAGTAACGAAAAGTAGATAACAAAAATGATCCTATTGAAACACACATACAAAAGCGACATTGGGGATAGATAGATCACATCATCAAGACACGTGCCGACAAGAAATGGAACCGACAGGGGAAAAAGGAAAAGATGACGCTCAAGAACACATTGAGACGAGATGCAGAAATTGAATTGAAACAGGGGATTCAACTGGACAGACATTAAAAAAAATTGCTCAGAACAGAGCCGGATGGAGAGATTTTGTCAATGGTCTAAGGTTTACTGGGAGGTAATGACCTACAGTAAGCAAGTAAATAAGACTCGCACCATCCATGTCGTATAGGTGACGGGAGATCCAAACAGATACCCCAGTATAACTGAGTGAGTGAGTGAGTAATGGTGTTTAACGTCCCAGTCAAGAATATTTCACTTATATCGAGACGTCGCCAGCTATAGGCGAAGGTGCAGAAATTTTGCGCTGATGGCATTATACAGCAGGGTTCTTTAACGTGCCAAGCCCACCATGACACGGGACCTCGATTATTTTAAGTTCCCATCCGAAAGAACCGTGACTTTCATTTCGTAATGCCGAGTGCTTGGCGAAAGAACAGTCACTACCCACTTTCAAGTCTTGGGTCAGACCCGGCCGGGGTTCGAACCCACGACCTCCCACATACGGAGCGAGCACTCTACCAACTGAGCTACCGCAGTGGTTTCAGTATAACTGAATGCAACCATATAGCAGTTTGATAGTGTACCCGTTGGATATGTATGTCGGTTGCATCTGATATTGGAAGCAAATTTTCAATTGCACTTTTCCCTGAGAGGAACAGTTTACACCGTAGATAAGAAATCCCAGCTAGGTGCATACAATGAAGGTCTCAGCATCTGCACTCACAAATTCGGAAAGTTTCGTCTTCCAAGAGTGGGAAGAAGACCTGCGTTTTCCTTGAAAACACAGAGTGTAGTGTTTTAGAATGTCCAGAGAGTTTACTGACAGTATCGTCGTCTGTTGTTGCATGGAATACTGGAAACACATTCCTCTCCAGAGGAGATAATTTTATGCAATGGACACTGAAGAAATTTAGATTCCAAGTCTGGGAACATATGTCCTCAGTAAGTTAATTATTTAAATGCAACAGAAGAATAAGGACATCAGTATCGCGACAAACAACAACTGTTTTTTATTTCTTTGCATGTAAGCATCACCACCATGGAGAACAATTCTGGTATCGACTTCCTTGTGTGTAACTTTAAGAAGCGTTACGTCCATTTTTCTGTAAGCATGCTGTCTGTCGGACCCGCTGATACCCTCAGTTAAGCTACGTTCCTTGGATAAATACGAGATCACATTTGTTTTCTGGATGACTGATAAAATCTTACCAATTTGATGACAGAGGGACATTTGAATTATCAATAATTCTTCTAAGAGAACGAGAACCTGATCCTCATTGATCTCTAGATAGTTCCACCTTTTTACGGTTTGGTTGTCATATATATCAAAAGTTGCGTCAATACGAATGTAATTATCTTTCGCGCAGTTAAAATCAGTTTGTGCGTTACATAATTCGTCAAATGCATTAATGCCTTTCGTTTTTCCCACTGCTACAACTAAATCTTGACCATTTATTATTTTGGTGGTAATGTCTTGGTGCAAAATCCCTCCTCAGGTATATTTTGAATATCCTACTTGTCGGCTGCAGATGATAACAAATTTCCTGATGTAACAGATAGAGAAAGCGGCACTGAGAATAGTTCGTGTTTCAACAGTTCGACGATATTTCTATCAGAAAAAAGAGTACACACTTTATAATATAAAGCTTTCAGTACCACCAGTACTTCGATTTCTTTTTTTTAAAAAAGCGGATACTTATATAAATATACGGGTTATATGATTCAGTTAAATTATTTTAGCAGAAGTTTAAAGTTTTGTTAAACAGCTTACAATGTACAAATGATTTATACTAGTATTTATTTGTCACAGTTAATCATTTTTGTAAAGGTCACATTTGTATAAGTGTCTAATCTTATTTTTCATGGAAAACTTTGAAAATAATTGACTGAACTAGGTTTAATATCACTTTCTATTAAGTTGACGATATAAACGATAAAACTTTCATATTTAAAACCCTATCGTCTGCAGTCAGTACAGTAAGGGGATATCAATGACCATATCGTCTGCAGTCAGTACAGTAAGGGGATATCAATGACCCTATCGTCTGCAGTCTGTACAGTAAGGCGATATCAATGACCATATCGTCTGCAGTCAGTACAGTGATGACCCTATCGTCTGCAGTCAGTACAGTAAGGGGATATCAATGATGACCCTATCGTCTGCAGTCAGTACAGTAAGGGGATATCAATGACCCTATCGTCTGCAGTCAGTACAGTAAGGCGATATCAATGACCATATCGTCTGCAGTCAGTACAGTAAGGGGATATCAATGATGACCCTATCGTCTGCAGTCAGTACAGTAAGGCGATATCAATGATGAGCCTATCGTCTGCAGTCAGTACAGTAAGGCGATATCAATGATGACCCTATCGTCTGCAGTCAGTACAGTAAGGGGATATCAATGACCATATCGTCTGCAGTCAGTACAGTAAGGGGATATCAATGACCCTATCGTTTGCAGTCAATACAATAAGGGGATATCAATGATGACCCTAGCGTCTGCAGTCAGTACAGTAAGGGGATATCAATGATGACCATATCGTCTGCAGTCAGTACAATAAGGGGATATCAATGATGACCCTAGCGTCTGCAGTTACTACAGTAAGGCGATATCAATGATGAGCCTATCGTCTGCAGTCAGTACAGTAAGGGGATTTTAATGATGACCCTATCGTCTGCAGTCAGTACAGTAAGGGGATTTTAATGATGACCCTATCGTCTGCAGTCAGTACAGTAAGGGGATATCAATGACCCTATCGTCTGCAGTCAGTACAGTAAGGGGATATCAATGAAGACCCTATCGTCTGCAGTCAGTACAGTAAGGCGATATCAATGACCATATCGTCTGCAGTCAGTACAGTAAGGCGATATCAATGACCATATCGTCTGCAGTCAGTACAGTAAGAGGATTTTAATGATGACCCTATCGTCTGCAGTCAGTACAGTAAGGGGATATCAATGATGACCATATCGTCTGCAGTTACTACAGTAAGGCGATATCAATGATGACCCTATCGTCTGCAGTCAGTACAGTAAGGGGATATCAATGATGACCATATCGTCTGCAGTTACTACAGTAAGGCGATATCAATGATGAGCCTATCGTCTGCAGTCAGTACAGTAAGGGGATATCAATGATGAGCCTATCGTCTGCAGTCAGTACAGTAAGGGGATATCAATGATGAGCCTATCGTCTGCAGTCAGTACAGTAAGATTATATGCCTTAAATGAATTGTGAATTTCAAAGAAAGACTAAAATACAAATATGGTAAACATGTGGTTTCACTAATTATAAAACTCCCGACTTCAGACGAGCAACAGCGCGCCCCTTGGTTGCTGTGCTGTACAATCATTTACAATAATATACACTAAGGATAAATAAGCATTATTTTAAAATGCATTTCACTGCGATAGCTAGGTTGGTAGTGAGCTCCCTTTGTGTGTGAGAGGTAGGGTTCGAACCTAAACAAGGTCGGACCAAAAACGCGAAAAATGTAAGTAACCGTTCTTTAGCCAAACAATCAAAAATTTTAAAATGAAAGTCACGAATCCTTCGGATGTTGACCTTTATGTTTGTCTTTTTTTAGAACATTCTCTATCAATTTAATAACATCAAAATCTTTTTTGACTTGATCGTAAACCATTTTTTTTTGCTTACTAATCAATTCTTTTATTGTATCGTATTTTAATTCACTTGCTTAATTTTTTATATTTTTTCATTCAGAGTTTTTTTTATTCTGAATGCTTGGTAGGACTAAAAATTAGCTGATGGACAAAACACACACACACACACACACACACACACACACACACACACACACACACACACACACAGCGTGAATGTATTTATCGCGCGTGCTATTTTTACGCCACTTAGTGAGGAGACATTGTATAGGAACAATGAGTGCATCTGGAGATGATGATATTCATGGTAAGTGACAATTTTTATTTTCTATTTCGTTTCATAATGATAATATTACCTGAAACAAAATGTAGAACCTCTCACAAAAAAGCTATCATCGTATAGAAATCGGTGCATAAATCAACTGGCATGCGTGCTATATACTTTTGTCCCCCATGGTCTTGAACCTCCGGATATTTCGTATGCGTGATTCACTTGCGCATTTTGTTCAATTTTTGATTTCTATTTCGTTTCATAATGATTATATATATATATATATATATATATATATATATATATATATATATATATATATATATAATGATAATATTACCTGAAGCAAAATCTGGAATTTCTCACTATTAAGCTATCTTATAAAAACCAGTGCATACATCAATTATTATGCGTGATCTATTTTTGTCTTCCCTGTGATTTTGAAACTCCGTATATTTCGTATGCGTGATTCATATTTAACCCGTGTGTAATATCTTCTATATTTGAAGAGATATATCGGGCCTTGAGTGATTAATCCTGGCATACAGGTTCAGATAAACAAATGAACTCATGTAAACTTCAATACTGATCATGATCATCAAATCGTTTGTATACAAGAATACAGTTGAAGGGGGACAACTCGTATGATACAAGAGTACAGTTAAAGGGAAACAACTCGTGCGACCTTAACACAATATGCATTACACCCCCGTAATAAGGTTTTATTGGTTGCTTTTTTGCACATTTTAGGCACTACCTTACTTCAAAGAAAAAAGAATAAAGCCACAAATATATCGGAACAAGAGATACTATTAATGCTGCAAATTATCCAGAGTATAAAAGACAACCTTCACACTCTATCTTCCGAAGATTTATACAACGCCACAACAAATAACTGAAGGACCGTCTATCTACTTAGTTTGGAAAGTTATTGGCAAAACAATTAGCTGACTGTTTGTAACATAATGTATCTATATGGTAGATGTTGAAGTGTTTTACTGACTTTGTCAGTTGAAGGAAACAAGAGTGCCAGGAAAAAACTGCGAACTGACACATTTTCTCACAGTAGAATCTCCACCAACTGGTATTAGAACCTAATTAGTAAGAAGCGCTGCGGTTCACATGCGCACACTTTAGACCATTCCGTCACCACATAATTTTAACGATATAAATCCCCCCCCCCCCCGATATTTTACATTACTAAATAGTCAAATACATGATATGGTGAGGCATAGTAATGACCATTTATTGTCCGTGGTGTGTGTGTGTGTCCGTGGTGTGTGTGTGTGTGTGTGTGTGGTGTGTGTGTGTGTGTGTGTTTCATGTAATCATTATTTATCAATACCTTTTCGATGTGAAGAATGCATTTTAATCAATCTGAAAATACATTTTCTTTAAGGTTGGAATTAAATAAAGTAAAAGACATGGAAAAAACTTCAAATAACAAAAAAGAGTGTGAAGAAAAGCTGTATGCAATTAATAACGACGAGCGTGATATGCTTTTGGAAGTGATTGATGATGGTGCGTCATCCTCTGGAACTGGAAAACGTAAGCATAAAGAAAACGAAGATTCTGTACAAGAAATCTTTAAAATTGCAAAGAAAAAGAAACCACCACTAATGCAATTGGTTCGACAGAACCAGGAAAAATATAATAAATTTAATAAATTTACTACTAATGATGCGCTCAAGCTACTGAAAGCTCTTGGCGTTTCATCACCTGATGTATCAGATTAAAATGATAAAAAATAAATATGTATAGTGTTTTCTATAATTGTTTTAATACATCGTTCATAATTTCTCTAAATTTGCATTCCTTCGTAACTCCTTTTAAATACAGAGAGAGAGAGAGAGAGAGAGAGGAGAGTTGAGTCATGGCGGGGTCTTTATCGTGCCAGGTATACCGTGACACAGGACTTCCTTTTTTAAAGTTCACATCCGAAAGAACCGTGACTTTCATTTCAGTCACTACCCACTTTTAAGTCTTGGGTCAGACCCGACAGGAATTCGAACCCATGACCTCCCACTTACGGAGCGAGCATTCAGTAAAGGATATAAGCCGAAAAACTGTCCAGTATGTAAAATATTGGACTTGTCGAGGCGCGAAACGCCGAGGCCAGTCCAAAATTTTACATACTGGGCAGTTTGAGACTAATATCTTACTTAAAATATTGCAAAAACAAACATAAAAAGGAAAAAAATCAAGTATATCAGGGAAAAATTGATGTATAAAATCAGTATCAAAAATTAAGAAATAAGAAAATAAAAATATATAAAATGTATTCCTTTATGTAACTGTGGCATATGCTAGTATTCTGTAAATACTTTAGCTTTAGTTAAGCTTATATTTAATTTAATTAAGATTTAATTAAATTTATTTATTTTCCTTTTTCAGAAACCAGTTTACATTATATTTCTTTTTCAGTCCAGTATTCCAGTTTACAATATTTTATTATCATCATTTTTGCTGTGTATCTGTCCCGTCTACCTTGATGATGTAATGTTTATGTACTGTAGTGTAGAACATATAAATTCTAAGTTCAGACTATTTAAAAACCATCTTTAAAATAATTGCTAAATAGGATAAACCAATAAACTGGTAATAATTTATTTAACTTTTAACTTTATCTTTACTTCGTAAATTTAATTTTAGTCATAAAAATATATAAAATCTCTTTAAAAATGAAATTCCCTAAGTTTGGTTTCAGTATTTGAATTTTAACGAAATTCAAATAAATGTGTTCAGTTCTTAATCAAAGTATTGTTAAAAAATATATTATTCTAAGACTTTAGTTTATAACAAAGCTATAAATATTTTATTAAATTATCAAAATGTTTATATTCCTAACCACGCCCATAGTATATCAGGTTAACATTTTTTTAATTCCATAAAACACCATAAATTGTATATGCATATGTAAGAATCCAGGGATCTCCATCCCATTGAGGGAGCTAGTGTATTATATTTAAATGCATGAAAAATGCATTTAATTTTTCATAAATACTTTTATATAAAAAATGCTATAATTTTTCATAAATACTTTTATATATTTGTTTTTTGTAATTATCATTTTCTAAGTGCAGTATGGATGAATTCAGTTATTTTTTTGTTATCATTTATAAAGTTTTATATTTCAAATGGTTTTAAAATCATAGTTGAAATGGTTAATTGTTTTAATCTTCATTCTTCTGAAATAGACTATAAATAGATATATAATAATTGAATTGTGTGTGAGAGAGTATAAGTAAAGTCTGTTTCTTAGGTATTTAAAAGAACAATAAAATGACTTAAAATTCTTAAACAGATTTAAACATAGTAGATCACCCGTCGTTCACGTGACTATTAACACGGTTTTCGTGAAATATAATCAGTCCCCGTTAGCAGAGACATTTAACACAGATCGCTGTCGTTAGTGATATTGTCATCACATTGAAAGAAACAGCGAAAATAGAATCCTCACTTGTGAAACATATTGAACTTGTAGAGTTTGAATGTGAAGGTGTAAGACGCGATTTCGAGTGTTACAAAGCAGCAACTGCACCTAAAATAGCAAAATACGAATAGATTGTCAAAACTGTAAGCAAAACAATGAAAAACATTGACGATTTTGATTCTTTTGTCAACCGAAGTAAAACGTATAGGAAATAAATTATCAAATCTTCAGAAAACAGTTTCAAACATAAAAAGAAAAGATAAAGTTTCCACAGACAAGGTTTCTCCTGTGAAGGACCCCAGTTTAAATTTCTCAACAATAACACAGGAGACAGCGAGAATATGATATTGATACATGATATGGGTATGTGAACATTTAACAACCGACAGTGTACGAGACAATACAGATACCGTTATAATCACAGATCCAGCTCAGGACATTAGCACCTGTATTACGGATAACGTTCGAACCGCAATAGTAATACCCCGTGTATAACTTCTACACAGCTGGTCACGGGTGAACCGGACGCAAATCAAAACTTTGAATTCAATTTTATTGACTTTTCTGATTTACATTATGATGAAATCATGAACAATGACTATAACCGATCTTCTACCAGTGATTACCAGACAATAGACGATTTTCAATCCCAGTCCTACGAGAGGCATTGTAAAGCCAAAATGCCGTCTAGTGGACATAATCACAAGGATCACCATAGCCATATTGGAAAAACAAGTGATAATACGTCTAATGTTTCAGACAATTTATAGGATACCCTGGTAGTTAACCCTTTAATTGGCAGAGAAATTTTGGAAAAAGTGCAAAAACTGTACCCTATTTTCACTGCAGATTTTAGGGTATTTGCAGTAAAAATGCCAATAACCAACCTATATATATATTTTGTATCCCCATATACTACACTTCCCTTTTAGGTACGTTTCATCAATATATCGGTTGCCATGGCAACATAAACACCACATTTACGACAAAAACATGTGAAAAATCGCTGAATTTTGTGTTTCTTAAAATAAATGTCTTATATCTTGAGACCAGTGCGCTAGAAAAATATAGTTTTGCAAGAAAATCAAAGTTAAGTATCAATGAGAGACGCTACAAAAAATAATTTTAAAATTTGCATTTTTTCACAAAAAAAAAAAAGAACAAATTTCTACGGTGGCTGAATAAGGCCATGTGAAAATTATTTTTTATCTCGTTCCCTCAAGTTAGTATCTCGTTCCCTCAAGATAGTAACTCGTTCCCTCAAGATAGTCATCTCGTTCCCTCAAGATAGTATCTTGTTCCCTCAAGTTAGCATCTCGTTCCCTCAAGATAGTAACTTGTCCCCTCAAGATAATATCTCGTTCCCTCAAGATAGTAACTTGTTCCCTCAAGTTAGTATCTCGTTCCCTCAAGATAATATCTCATTCCTTCAAGATAGTAACTTGTTCCCTCAAGATAGTAAGTTGTTCCCTCAAGGTAGTAACTTTTTCCCTCAAGATAGTATCTTGTTCCCTCAAGTTAGTATCTCGTTCCCTCGAGAGGCCGCGGTGGCCTAATGGATAAGACGTCAGTCTTCAAATCCAGGGTCTCTCACCGCTGTGAGTTCGAGTCCCGCTCAGACCACAAGTGGGAAAGTGAATTTTCTTTGCCATTGGCTTTTATTGGTATCAGTATAATGGACTGGGGGAGTGACACGCTTCTCTGCGGCGAATTGACTCTGAGCTAGCACGTTAAAGTCACCCTGCGTGCGCGCAAGTACAAGGCAGACCATAAAACACACACGCACTTCATATGCATACACGGAATTGTTTATAGATTAATAAATTAGTTCCCGTCGCGAATAGCTGAAAAACTGCTGATGCGACATTAAGCAACATTCAACCAACCAACCCTCGTTCTCTCGAGATAATGATAAATTAATCTGTGTTTCCGGGACGCGTTATTTGAATGGCGGAGATTGAGTGAGGAGATAGCTGATCTATTCAAGCCACTGAATGTTTTTTTTTTAATCGAAGGCGAAGTTATTTCTTTGTATTTCAATTATATTGAAGATTAAAAAACAAAAACCCAGACAAAACTGAAAAGGAATGTGTATTAAAAGTTTGTATATACTGAAAAAGATATTATTATGAATATTGGAAACAAGACCCTTTATTTCATTTACTTAGTTACTTGATGAAGGGATTAATCTGGCTTGACTTTACTAACTGTTCATCTGACATTACTGATCTTTTTCTTCTGATATGTTTGAAAATCTCAAATCTTAATAATCTTTCTTTAAATGATTGTATTGCTATATTTTCAAATATCATAGTAAACTTACTCTCAAAAGCTTAAGTGATCAGTGACGTAGCGTGCATATAAGCCAATAATCATGTACTTGCACATAATTTTTTGATAAAAAATATTGAGATTTTGAAGTAAAATATGTCTTTTGAAAAAGTAGGATGAAAATGTGGCTCTGAAAATTCGGCTCAGTGGAACGTAACAAAAACTTTATCTTTTTGTGTAATCTTTTTACTCACGAAACTATTGTTTTAGAGTATAGAAACACGTATCAAATTGCTTCATATTTTTCAAAATGTAACTGGGGAACATGCACCCAGACCTCTTAGTGTGAAGAAGTCTACGGTGCGTGTAGTGCTTTTTGCTCCGGGCTTGCACATTTATTCTTTTCTGGCAACGCCGCTGGTGATTTAATAGGTACTTGAATAAGACCCCCAAATAATCAGAAATGTGCCTTACTACAAAATCTAGATTAATCCCTAGAATCCCCAAATATTATACAATTGTATATATAGGAATATGTTTTATGTATGTAAAGTTGACCTATTGTTACCTGGCAAGTGAGCCCAGCGGCCCCAAACCCTGAAACTACTTGACCATCCCGTATTTAACGTCTGGGACAATAAAAAAGATTAAAAAACAATATCTTATGCCGATGTTATTCAAAACAGAAACTAAGTAAGAGGAAAATGGGTAGTGACTGTTCTTTCGCCAAGCACTCGGCATTGAGAAATGAAAGTTACGGGTCTTTCGGGTGAGACTTTAAAAACCGAGTTCCCGTGTCACGGTAGGCTTGGCACGTTAAAGAACCCTTACTCCACAATGCCATCAGCGCATAGCACAGATCAAAATTTCTGCACCTTTGCCTATAGCTGGCGACGTCTCGATATATGTGAAATAATCTTGACTGGGACTCTAAACCCTATTAAATCAAATCAAATCAAATTGTTGTCGTAGAGAACGATGGCTGATGTTTCAAGTTATCCGTAATTTTTCTACGATTGCCATAAGTAGGTCTTCAGTATTCGTAACCGTCAAGACTCTGCCCGGTTCTGGTTAATTTAAAGTGAGAACGTTTGCCTCTAAACGCCATAAAACCAGGATATTTCTGATGATACCAGTATTTTTCTAACTACACTAACATAATTCTAATATTGATCATGCAATGGTTATAGTATCCGCTCTCAGAGGTAAAATCTTTCCTTCGCCAGCCACTCGGCATTTTGAAGTTAGAGCAACGGTCAGTGTGCTCAGTGTCAGTGTAATGTGATTGACTGAAGTATTTGGTATGCATGTCGCACCGCACATCTATTTCTAATCATTAAAGGTTGAAAATAATTAAAATTGTTAAAATTCTCGCCCAGACTAGTTGAAATAGTGCTGATGGATGCTACCCGGAGCATCTTGTAACTATGAAAAGACGTAATGCAGAGGTTATAATTATTATATTTGGCAAGTAAGTTCAGTTGCTGACCAATGTTCATTGAGGACACCAGTATTCACTTACAGATTTATACAAATAACACAAGTTGCTTTGATTATTTTTATGTTATGCCCTGAATTGGAATAATAAAAACACAGATCATAACTCCGTGGATGAAGCAACATTACCCCTAACTGTTATGCATGACATTTCATTTGGTATTGTCAGAAATATACTGCTATATCTAAATCGTCCACTTGCTAAATTTTGAAATTCCTCAAAAACTAAGGTATGCTCACTCGTGCAAAGTATTTCCCTAGCTTGATTTTGTAAAATAAATTTTGGCTCTTTGAATAATGTTTTTCAGCATCTTGAAAAATGGCTTTCCACTTCAAGTTTTTTATCCAAGCACTACTGATAAGAAATTGTATTCTGAAACGGCCGTCTAGTGGTGCAAAATTAAACGGGTATAAATAATAGCTTCAAATGAATATTAAGCCCACCATGTCTGGTCACTAAAAACTGTGTATTTGAAGATATGTCTTAGACTCAAATATTCAACCAAAGAGTCATAATTCTGTCAATAAAGGAGCGCGACCTCTTATTTAGTTTCTGTTTTGAATAATATGGTTATAATATCTTTAATGTAATTGAAATACAAAGACTGGATTCAAAATAAGAAACATTCAATAGCTTGAATGACCAAGCCATTCAAACAAAGCGTCCCGGAAACACAGATTAAGTTATCATTACTCGAGGGACGAAGATGCTATGTTGAGGGAACGAGATACTATCCTGAGGGAATGAAATGACTAACTTGAGGGAACGAGATACTATCCTGAGGGAATGATATGACTATCTTGAGGGAACAAGTTACTATCGTGAGGGAACGTGATACTGACTTGAGGGAACAAGTTACTATTTTGAGGGAACGAGATACTAACTTGAGGGAACGAGATATTATCTTGAGGGAACAAGTTACTATCTTGAGGGAACGAGATGCTAACTTGAGGGAACGAGATACTAACTTGAGGGAACGAAATGACTATCTTGAGGGAACGAGTTACTATCTTGAGGGAACGAGATGCTAACTTGAGGGAACGAGATGACTATCTTGAGGGAACGAGTTACTATCTTGAGGGAACGAGATACTAATTTGAGGGAACAAGATACTATCTTGAGGGAACGAGATACTAACTTGAGGGAACGAGATGACTATCTTGAGGGAACGAGTTACTATCTTGAGGGAACGAATTACTTTCTTGAGGGAACGAGATACTAACTTGAGGGAACGAGATACTATCTTGAGGGAACAAGATAAAAAAAATTATTCACATGGCCTTATTCAGCCACCGTAAATTTCATAATTATTAGCCCAAAAATTTAAAAAATGGCATACTATTGATGCGAATTATGCATTTTGTTTTGTTAAAGTAGATCATTACTTTGACACAAATATTTAAGTTTTCTCTGAAACTTTACCACTACTCAACCATACATATAAATAAACTGTTACTCCAAAATTTGTATCTAAATATATTTTCAGTAACATTACGGTTGCCATGGCAACGAAAGCCATGCAAATACGAAGATAAAGAGGATATTTCTGTTTTATTTCACTTTATATTGCTATTTTCTTATATTGGCAGGTGTAAAATATATGACTTTTGGTAAATAATATCAAAGAAACTATTAAATACATTTAAATACGAAAGATGGTTTCACAATTTCTATGTTTTCGCCCAAAATATGAATTCCGATTTCTGTAGCATTTTCGGCCAATTATTTAATACAAACATGCAAAAACCTTTATTTTTGAAAAAGTTGAGGCGAGAAATTTTAGTCCAAAACTCTAATGATACCAGGGGTCGGATTATTAATAAATTGTATATATTTAGGAGACTCATATTCTTCTTTCACTAAAATGGTAATTTCAAACAAAAAATCCGTTACCATGGTAACCAAAAGTGTGATAACTGCGTTACACAAGAGATCAATTGTGTAATGTGACTTTATTCTAATAATCCCTTGAGCTTGGGTTGATATAAAACTTAAATTTTGTTATTTCACATGACTTGATTATTAGGTGAAGATGAATAGGGAATAAATTCAAAATTGGCTTAAAATAGAAACTCTGAAAATAATAGATTTTCGGTCAAATATTAGAAAAAAAACATGCAAATGCTTTTATTTTTGGTATATTTTTTATAAGGTGAGACTGTTACTTTGACTTCATAACTTCAACAATACAAATGAAGTGATCAATGGTAAACATTTTTTTTAAATTAGAAGACTCATACTATTTCGTTTTAATTATCTCAAATTCCACTACTATGGCAACCAAAACAGAAAACTGTTTACAACTGGTGTCTTTTCAACAGAGTGTAGTTCAAATGATCGCTGCATATTCTCAATGTCGGGATTGAGATCACCAGAACTTACATCATGTATTGTATTACCAACCCAACACATTTATACAGATGAGCGTGAGTGAGTGAGTTATGATGTTTAACGCCCCAATCAAGAACATTTCACTAATATCTAGTCGACACCAGTTATAGGTGAAGGTGCGGATGGCATTATACATCAGGGTTCTTTAGCGTACCGAGCCTATCATGACACGGGGCCTCATCTATTTTAGTTCCCATCCGAAAAAAGTCGTGACTTTCATTTCATAATGCCGAGTGCTTGGTGAAAAAAGTCAATACACACTTTTAAGTCTTTGGTCAGACCCGGTCATCGTTCGAACCCACGACCTCCCCTTTACAGAGCGAGCAATTTATCAACTGGTCTAACGCAGTGGTTGTATACAGTTAGAGTTTTATAATCAGTTGTCTTAATATATTTATTGATTTCATCACCATAGTGTTGTGTTGTCGGTTGTATCCTGTTTTTGGTTACATTGTATGTTGTCAAGTATGTTTTACTACCCAGTCAAAATTCTTTTATATATATTGAGGCGGTCAGATCAAGGATGGTGGAGGAAACCGGATTGTCTTGAAAAAAAACTTTCGGCAAAGGAAATGACTAATACTCTCACATTAGGATGTGTTTCGAGTGGGGATCGAACGTAGGCTTGTGATCCGTAACTACACACTTCAGTCCACTTGGCCACCTAAACCCTCCATATGTTTTAAGTTACCATTACTAATTTACTGATGGTGGAAAATAATGATAGTGGCCTAGGCTATAAATGGTGTGTAGCCTAGCAAATAGAGACTAAATTTTTATTAACTACAGATTGTTCTCGCCAAACATACCGCGTCACGGTAAGCTTGGTACGCTAAAGAACCCTGCTATATAATGCCATAAGCGCAACGCACAGGTAAAATCTTTACACCTTCGTCTTTAGCTGGCGAAGTCTCGATATATACATATTATATACACAGTGTGCATGTACAACCCTTCGTATCAGGTCGAGTCCTTTTTTTCGTAGTCGTATCACTACGAGTCGCGCTTGCGCGACGAGTAGTGATACAGCTACGAAAAAAGGACGAGACCTGATACGAAGGGTTGTACAAACACACTGTGTATATGATATTTTTATCTAACATTTCCTATTAGGTCATTAAAATAATAAAAAAAACCCAATACTTTATGTGAAAAAATACATTTTACCACAGAAAACCACTGAACTATGTTATGACATGTTTTGTAGTAATGACGTCATTGTTTACATTTGACAAATCGGAGATTCCCCAATGACGTCACAATGAGAAGTGCACGTGTACTTTACCGCCAATGTTGTATCACCACACTGTGGTGATACAAGATTCTGTATCACGCGTGTTCGATAAAACTTGTATTTCATCAAATACAGACAGAAAAACTAGTCTAATGTTAGATAAAAGTGAAATATTCTTGATTTGGACGTTAAACACCATAACTCAACATAAAAAGATCGATTTGGATAACTGACAGCTTCGAACTTCTGTATTTCATTGGACCCCTGATAAGAATGTTCCAAAACGAAATATACTGTAAATGCGACAGGTTATTCGTTTTTTTTAAAAACAAATTATATCTGTTGAAGTACGTAAAAGTGTAAAACTCAAGAACCAATAGACTGAAAATGCAAGAAAGTGTCCCCTCTTATCATAAAAGGGCTATAATTGTATAATTACAAACTTGGCGTTGTTACACAATTTAGAGCATTTTCATTGGTTGTTGTCTTGCAAAAACACGTTGTTATTTTCCAATAACAACGTTTTCTACCGGAACTACTTTGAGCCCGTTTCCAGGATTACCCATCTTTGAATTCTATTAATAACTGTAAACAAATGGGGAGATCGGGAACGATTTCACATAGAAACATTAAAATACTTCGATTTTTTTATAAATGAAAATTTTGACGAAATAATTCAAACATGTTCTAATTAATTTTCACCGATATTTTGAATAATTTACCTTTAAGATTGTATATTCATGAAATATTTTTCAAAATCGACATTTTATTTTACGTGTCTATAGGCCTATGTATAAGCAATATGACACGCGACATGGTATTCTTGGATGACAAACCTCAGTGCTGGGTGTTTTGTTTTGAAATTCAGCACATACGCATCTTTTTAAAAGCAAAGACATTTATTATTCCCCCACGACAATGTGTAGACGGGGATCAGGATAAATATTTTGAGGAATGCAATGCCAGTGTGCAGATAAGCCAGATTGATGAGCCTGAACTGGATCTTAATGATAATGACAGTAGGCCTGCCAATAATAATTTAATAAAATTGATAACATACTATATTCCAAAATTCACCCGTTAATACCGCTTGTTTACCATCTCCAAATGTCCCTGATCAGCCCATACAGCTACCACCGGTGACATAATCCCTCATCTCACATCAAGTCCATAGGTGGTAAAACATTGATTCATCCAAGAAAACATTAATTCCATGTCAATAGTTTGTTTCAGGTTTTGTTTAACACACTGTTCATGTGTATGCGCATGCGTCAAGTTGAAGAGACGTACAAAATTTCACTAAGTATATTTGTGCAAATTTTAGTGGTTTTTAATAGACATTAATTGAAGATTTGGTTGAAAGAGGTGAAATGAGACGTCAAAACAATACTTGTGAGATTAGTTGTTTAGAGAACAGTTTAAATTCGCAGGAATTTGTTAGTGAGCCTCTCAGTCAAAACGGGGCCATGGACTATGTTAGAAATGTAATGGCGCCAATCAGTGTCACAGCGGTTGTTCACAACGAGGAAGACAGCCTTCAAGACGTAAGTAATGTCACGTATAATACAACAGAAACCCCCTGCAAGGCTAGAAAAAGACAATTATCTGACATTTCATTCATAAATGACAATAGCAGTAAAAAGTTCAAATGCCAGGAAAAATCCGCCTTGCCGGAAGTGGTATCCCCCAGCTAACCGACATAACAGATAGGCAGGGAACACAAACACAAGATTTACATAGCCTAGTTTTACGTCTTACTAACGATGTCAGGGTTCTTAACGAGTCTGTAAACCAGAGAATGTTGACTTTTGAGAAATTTTTAGAGGCTAGATTGGGCGCTGAAATTAATAAAGTTGTTGATGAAAGAGTAGATAGCAAATTAGGTCAGTTTAAAAGTGAAGTGAAAAAAGACATGGACACTCTGTCAGAGAAAGTGGACACGATGACATCGAGAATGTCTATGGTAAACTCAAAAAGTGCAGGTGTCAACAGGGAAATGAATATAGTTATCAGGAATCTCCCAGAAAGACAGGGTGAAAATCTTATGTCTAAAGTGAACGGTTTGATAAAAGATGGTCTCAAAATAAGTGATGTTAAAGTTTCATCGGTTGAAAGAAAGAAGAGTAAACACGAGAGAAAATGTGGTGTGGTTATTGCTAGGTGTAAATCGATGGAGGACAAATCTAAAGTTATGAGGGCCAAGCGGGTTTTAAGAGACAGTCGAAATTTTAAAGACATTTTCATAGAAAATGATATCCCTATTTCAGAACGCATTTTAAATGAGAACATTAAAACCATAGTAAACACTTTTGGAAATGATAAACTTGTTTACCGGGGAAATCGTATTGTAAGACGGTCACCGTCAGGTAGGTCAAATGACAATAGTGAACTCGATAGAAATTCCTCAGGTAGACAGTATACGGGTCACGGCCAGTCACGTGATCCAAGCGCACATCGGAATGTAAACAGACATACAAGCCGGAATGAAAGTTCAAGGTCATCTGAAAGTTCAAGATACAGACATGCTCGTTAGTATAAATGCGGAGTTTGGAATGTTAGGGCTTCAATCATAGTAATTTGTCGGATAACTATGTTGTAAGAACTAGATGCATTGAATTTTGCGATCTTGATATTATAGGTGTGGTTGAAACTCATTTAATTAGAAAAAAGAAATTGGAATTTGACAATTATGTGTGGTTTGGTCATAACAGAGCTAATTTACATAGAAACGCAAAAGTAGGTTCTGGGGGTGTTGGCTTCATGGTACGCAAAAGTTTGTTGAAAAACTTCAAAGTTACAATAGTGGATAAAAACTATGAAGGTATTCTCTGGTTAAACTTTCAGCATCGGACACTGCCATTTAATTTTTATACGTGTGTATGTTACTTACCACCCGATCAATCTACAAGAAATGTTGACGTTGACAGTTTTTTCGACACGTTAACACAACAAATATATTGTCTACAGAATAAAAACGCCGATTTGTTTATCTGTGGTGATTTTAATGCACGCATTTCTGATATGGACGACCATATTCCAGGTGTTGATATCCTTCCAGACCGTTTGATAGTGGACGACAAATCGAATAAGTATGGAGAATTATTTTGTGATTTCCTTATATCCGTGAACTGTTGTGTACTTAACGGCCGTAAATGCAAGAACAACGACTTTACTTACGTGTCAGAATGTGGGAAATCGGTGGTAGATTATTGTGTGGTGCCGTACGAATCTTTAGACAATTTTTCAGATATTCAAGTTAGAAGGGCATCTGAGCTGGTGGATCAGGCCGGTTGTATGACACTAGTTGGCAAAGGGTCAAAAATACCCGATCATTCAATAATTTCTTGGACTTATAGCGTGAAGCATATAGTCGACCCAGATGTGGAAACTGTGGATCGGATGGATTTACCAATATCGGAAGTCAAGAAATATAATTTAGATACTGTGGATTCAAATTTTTTATCGGATAACATGGATATTACGTACCTTACCGAGGAGATTAATCAGATCAATACTAATCAATCAATACAGGATTCACTGAATAGAGTGTTCAATGAATTTGTGGATATCGTTAAAAGTGAAATGGATAACAAACTGGAATGTAAAGTCTTCAATCCGGGTATTAAAAACAAAAAAGGAGGATAAAAAAGCCGTGGTGGAATGATAATCTTACCGAGCTATGGAATAAAATGTCTAAAGCGGAAAAAGAATATACCATTCATCAAGGAAAAAATAAACAACATCTACGGAATTTATTTGTATCTGCGAGAAAAGTGTTTGATCGTCATGTTCAACGTGCTAAACGCTGTTACTGGTATGACCAACAACAAAAATTTCAAAAGTTGGAATCAGGTGATCAAAAGGCATTTTGGAAAGAAATTAATATTGGTTTAGGGAGTGAAAGAAAAAAAGCAATTCCTATGGAAATTATTACGGATAATGGTTCTGTTAATTCTAATGCATCTGATGTTTTAAATAAGTGGAAAGTTTATTTTAGTGAGCTTTTAAATCCGATTAGTGTTTCTAATGAGTCCAGTGTTCAACATATTCCTATCAATGGTTCTGTGAATGTTGAAAATTTTGAAGTTTTTTATTCCGAGATCTCATTAGATGAGATATTTTCTGTGATTAAATCAGCTAAAAGTGGTAAAGCTGCAGGTTATGATGAAATTCCTATGGAAGTTTTAAGAAATAATAGTGTTGTAAACTACTTAGTGCTTTTGTTTAATATTTGTTTTACAAAAGGTATTATCCCTGATATGTGGAGAAAGGGAATAATTAATCCGGTTTCAAAATCATCTACAAAGGATCCTAGAGATCCCTCAGGGTATAGGGGTATCACATTGGCACCTTCAGCTTATAAGTTGTATTGTAATGTCTTAAATAATCGTTTAGTTAAGTGGGAAAATGATAATAATATTTTGTCTGACAAGCAAAATGGTTTTAGAAAAAACAGAAGTACTGTGGACCATATATGTACTTTAACTTCTATTATTGAAAATAGAAAATTACAGAATAAATCTACTTTTACTGCTTTCATTGATTTTAGAAAAGCGTATGATTCGATTGATAGATGTTTACTTTTTGATAAATTGCGAAATATTGGAATATGTGGTTATATGTATAATGCTTTAGTATCAATTTATTCCAATGTACAATGTTGTGTTCGAATTAATGGATTTATGTCAGACTGGTTTCAAGTTAAGTGTGGTTTAAAGCAAGGGTGTATCCTCTCACCTCTGTTATTCAATTTGTATATTAATGACTTGGTTTCTTTTCTAGATACTTTATCAGTAGGTGTAACTATAGGAACTGACATTATAAACTGTTTATTTTATGCTGATGATTTGGTTTTATTGGCAGAATCTCCGTCGGATTTACAGTTACTTCTTGATAAACTTGAAGTATGGACTACGAATAATAAGATGTCAATTAACTTCGATAAGTCAAATATAGTTCATTTTCGTAATTCTACGACAAGAAAGACATTAGCAAAGTTCTCTTGTGCTGGTAATTCTGTGTCTGTTGTGGACCATTATATATACCTTGGTGTGTTATTACATGAACATTTAGACTATTCCTTTACAGCGAAACGTGTAGCAGCCTCGGCAAACAGAGCCCTTGGACTTCTCATTGCAAAATTTAAATCTACAGGTGGATTGCCATTTAAGACTTTTACTAAGTTATATGAGAACACTGTTGTTCCAATAATAACTTATAGCTCTGCCGTTTGGGGCTATAAACAGTTTCCTTGTATTGACGCAGTACAAAATAAAGCTAGCAGATTTTTTCTTGGTTTAAGGCGCTATGCCTCTAATACCGCAGTCCAAGGTGATATGGGATGGACTCCAATAAGTGTAAAATCATGGGACTCTGTTATACGACAGTATCGGCGATTCTGTGATATGGACGATTATAGACTTAATAAACGTGTGTTTTTGTGGGCAGATAACTTGAAACATAACGTGAAAAATTGGAATAGTTTTGTTAATAATAAGTTTATCTCTCTAGGCGTTACAAATTACTGTGAGATGGACGTTAAACATTTAATTAAATTAGTTTCCAACGGTAACATGGAGTTATATATAGCAGACTGGTTAGATGATTTAAATCGAAATTGTGCTAAACGTGGCTCCGGGGGTAATAAATTAAGGACTTTTAGAACTTTTAAAAAATCTTTTTATACTGAATTTTATGTTAGTGGTTTTTTATCTCATGCACAGAGGAGTGCCCTGGCACAATTTAGGTGTGGAATTGCACCACTCGTATTGAGACAGGGAGGTATGAAGGTATCCCATTAGAAAACCGTACTTGTTTTAACTGTGTACATTGTGTGGAATCGGAATCCCATGTTATTTTACATTGTGTTTTATATGCGATTTAAGAGATGTTTTATTTGAGAAAGCGAGATGTGTTGGTTTAATTATGGTTTTAATTTTGATCTTTTAAGCGATTCCGACAAATTATGTATGCTTTTAGCCCATAGTGATATGTATTTAAGTGCTGCCAAGTTCTGCAGAAGTGTTTTATTACGCCGCAGTCATTTTTTATATTCATAAGCAGTTTTTTATTATGTACATGTATATGACATGTTTTAATCAGGGGTTTTATAATTTAAAGTCTCTTATAACTCTTTTAGAGTGGCATATTTATATATTTTATGTGTGCTAATAATGTTTTATATGTTGTATATATTATGATGAGACTATAATAAAATTTATTATTATATTATTATTCATTCAACTAATGCAGTTTTTCTTATGTTATGGGTAAAAACAAACATGTAAACACGCCTTTCCTACAAACGCATGGCCGTCACGTATGACGTTGTACAAAGTGTTGTTTGTTTCATGATTGCGAGACATAATATAGTCCCCTTTTGTCAATGGATTTAAATGTAACATAATTTATATGTTGACTGAAAATAACTAGGAAATAAATAAAAAGATATAAATTCAAAAATATTTCAGCTTTTTGATCGGATATTTTATTATTTCATAAAGATGCCATTTATTGTATTAATACGCAGTTCAACCTTGTAACGTCGATTTTCTGAAAATCAGCTGATCAGTTGGAAATGTAGGTCAGCTTAAAAACTTAAATTTCAAGGTTGGTTTGTAATTATAAGAATTGAATTGCACTTTTTACGTTAAGTGGCGTAGCTACGCGGTTTTACACAATTTGTGATAATTTTCACGTTGTTACACCCCGATAACAACGTAAAAAGTGCAATTCAATTCTTAAAATAATTGTCAAATTTACTTTCTATACTGAATAATATTGTTACATACCCGAATTTCAGTTCAGCAGCAATGCCATCTTATTAAAATGTGTGTGTGTGGTATAAATGGGGAAGTTTTTATAAGTCCAGAGAGGCACCAAAGGCACTTTCCCAGAGGATCCTTAAAATTTAAAATAATATCTAAACGCTACAAAAAGCAGCAATCTGACGTGTTCTTGAATCATTTCGAGTGTTCATAGTTAAAACACTTTTTAGTATTAATTAACAATGCTTCAAAAATATTATTTAGTGCACGCGGCAAAACAGTAAATGTGCTTCTTGCATTAAAAAGGTGTTTAAATTCGCATCGGAAATCTTTCAGCCACTAGCAATGAGACCATGCGCTATTCATGTTTAGTATTTAACCACAGTACATATACGTGTGTTTGAGCTGCTTGTTCCTTGCCAGGATTAACCGTTTATAGTGTTTGTTCGCTGCTACCCCACCAGACCGTTTAGCATTCTTCAGGCTTACCTACCGTAGTTGCCTTTTACAAGTATGTGTTTTTGTATACTGGAGTAGTAAAGGCCCAATTTCTGAATCTCTCTCTCGTATTGATGGTGATAAATGTCTGTAATATTTTACCGAGGCAAATACATCGGTTGTCTCATAGTATGCGATGGTCATGATACTCGTGCTGACAATCACTCTCATTAATATAAGTAAATATTATCAATATTAAAAATAACTAGTGGTTAATTATTATATCCGACAAGTGAAATACTTAAAAAAGCAGTCGTGTTGTTTACATTTTTTGGTATGAAAAAAAGAAATGCGCCTGAGTGGATAGGGGATCCATTACTTGTATGTGGGAAAGTCATCAACAATCATTATCAGTCCTAAAATAACGTCTGATGGATCAGAACAAAACCAAGATCACATTTCCAAGTTTTATTATAGTATGTGATACTTTGCATCACTCAAATCTCCAATTCATTACTGCGATTATCAATGAATTGTTAAAAACTTTCAATGATGATATTGATAATATAAAAAAACATCCTTTCAGAATCACCGATCTAGTATTTGCCCCCCCCCCCCCCCCCATATACGTAGTAGAAGACATTTATCTACCGTCGTACGTAACACTACAAAATCGGCAAAATGTACCAGATGTGATGCAAATTCAATTTGTAATATCTTTTAAATTATTTAACTTCTGTTAGTCGTTGATATATCAATGGGTAGCTATGAAAATTTGCCTTTTCATCATATGAAGATTTTATTTTAATCACTTTAATTGAGCAAACCAATGGGATATAAACCTGAAAATCGGCTGTCTTCAACGCTGTTTTCAAGCCCCTTTATTTTAGACTAATAAAAGTGTAATTAAAAGTCAATATTTAAACAATGTAAATGGGCAGTATTCCTTAGAAATACTTATTTTTATTATATTACAAATATCTCTATGATCTGACATTTCAGTGTCGAAAAATCTTGAAGTGAAGAAAGCGTACCGGTCGCGAAAGACTGGGCAGAAACGTCAAAGTTGAATAGGATTTGGCACTCTTTAAAGCATATTCATTAAATCGTCATTTAATTTCGCAGATCTAATTCTAGAGTTTAGAAATCATATAATTGAATTCTGCATTAAATTTCCTTTCAATTGATAAAAAAATGATACAATCCATTCGAAAACACACGTTTTACATGGTGTCGGTTACAACTAATGCCTCAAAAGTACTCAAAAAGTGCAAAAATGGCGTAAAACGATGTGTTTACCTAAACACGAATTTTTCGCCTGCATGTAGTACATATTCAAAGTTCTCAATTTACGTCATTACGCGTCATATAAATGATTTTGTAAAAAACTTTAATATGATTTTTTCTTCATTTTTCACACATATAAGTTTGATAGCATTTTAATATCTAGAAATACATTAAAAAATCGGGTTTAAATAATGTAGAAAAAATCATAAAAATAGAAATTTGAATTGCGTGCTTGAATTTCAAGTAAAAAAAATATGTAGGACAGAGTGTTTGTAAAGAAAAACACAAAAACAAAGTTGATCGGAAATTTTCTTTTGTTTGCTTTGGTACCAGGGTTTTAAAGATCCGTCCACAAATCACATTTCCACGCCGAAAATAGTACACCTGACACGCCGAAAATCAAAATGGCGTAGTTTGGCGTATCTGCCAATTAAAGGGTTAAGCAATCTGGGAAATCCAACAGAAATGTTTAAATTTGAAGTGATCTAAAAGTAAGAGTTAACATTAAACGGAATACAAACCACGCCGAGGCCTCAAATGAACCCGATATATTTGTTGCATACAAAAACTGCAAACGCTCAGCGCGTTTTTATTTGGGTAATTTGAGTGCCGGAACCACGCGCGCCGGAATCCTCAATTACTTATTGCGCGAAAAAGTCCACGCTATGCAGCTGATGGCGTTTGAAGGTAGAAGGGGACGTGCCTCTGCTAAGCTAAATGTCATTAGAATCGGAAGATTTCTGGCCTGATGGCGTCGTTTGTAGACCGTGGCTGTCACAGAGACAGTGGTGTGAACAGTTTGCATATTAACTCTAATATGGGTATTACACGCAGTTATCATAAAATCAAATTCTTCCTAACTTTCAGCATAATGTTTGTAAATATATTTACATGGAATGTTAGAGGTGTTATGTCTTCTGCAGTATGCTTGTCAGAATTATTAGATTTGACTAATTGTGATATTGCAGTAATAAGTGAACACAAACTTAAACAAAGTACTTTACATTTTCTGGACTCTATAGACAGTAACTATTCCAGTGTTGGTGCTAATTCTAATATAGATGAGAGAATTAGATGTGGTAAAGCAGGTATAGCTGTATTATATAAAAACTCCATATCCCCATATATATATATATATATATATATATATATATTATATATATATATATATATATTATATATATATATATATCACAATGTCAGAACGCATTGTAGGTATTGAGTACAAAGACCATACCAATACTCCCCTATATATTTGGTGTATATCTCCCCGCTGATGGTTATATAGAACACTATAAGAACGAGTTAAACATAGGTGATCTATATAATTATTACAGTCAGTATGGGCATGTAATAATTGCCCGGGACTTCAACGCCAGTTGCAGGTCCGTAGATATGTCCAGTTGTAATTATTATAAGTCTATGGAGTTTAACAAATCGAATGGGACAAATACTTCACGCAAGACTTAGATTAGAATGTAGTTCCTTGAAATGCCATTTGTTTAACAAAAATTTAGTTGATGATCCCTATTGTCGTTGTGGACATATAGAAAATTCAAGACATTTTCTTTTATTTTGTCAGTTATTTGATAATATTCGTTTAAGAACTATTAATACACTTCCTTATGTCTTAAATATTGATAAATTATTGTATGGTGACCCATGTTATCTAATGAACAAAACGAAGAAATTTTCCTTTCTGTGCAAGAATTTATTTACAAACAAAACGTTTTGCGAGATAACTGTTGATAGTAGTGCGTAAATTTATTATATATACACACCCACTTATTAATTTATTTATTTATTTATTTATTTATTTATTTATTTATTTATTTATTTATTTATTTATTTACATTCACTTTTACACCTACTCTGCTTATCATCTAACAAAGTAAATATTACAAAAGCTATATTGTTGTGAATGTTATAATTATTATTATTATTATTATATTATTATTATTATTATTATTATTAGTTAGTTAGTTAGCCAATCTATTTTGTTTATCTACCTTTTTCATATGAGAGAAAAAATATATTTACATTAAGTACTTTTTACACTTTTTTAGTATCTACTTTTTCTGCTTTTGTTTCTGGCTATATTGTTGTGATTGTTATGAATTTTATTATTATTATTATTATATATTATTATTATTATTATTATTAGTTAGTTAGTTTGTTAGCCAATCTATTTTGTTTATCTATCTTTTCATATGAGAAAAAAAAAATGTATTTACATTAAGTACTTTTTACACTTTTTCAGTATCTAGTTTTTCTGCTTTTGTTTCCTATATTCTTATATTTACACACTATCTATCTATCTATTTATTTATCTATTTATTTATTTATTTACTTATTTATGCAATTATATTAATTACTTACTTACACTTTTTAGTATCTTCTTTTCGGTTTTTGTTTATTATATTCCTATTTTCACACACCTATTTATTTATTTATCTATTTACATTAATTACATATTTACATTTTTTAGTATCTTCTTTTTCTGTTTTTGTTTCTTATATACCTATATTCGCATACCTATTTACTTGCTTATTATTTGTGTATTCACGTACTTATTTATATATTTATTTATTTATTTAATCGCTATTTATTTACATATTAATTAATCATTTATTCTTGACTTTATTAGTTAAGTAAGCTCCTTTCATGTTTTGTAATGTATTGTATCCAGGGAGACTGGTTAATATAAGAGTTTCACTCTTGTTCCGGAATCCCCTTTCTGTCTATTTGATGAAATGTTATTGTTCATGTATATATTTATTGAAATAAATATCGTTTAAACTAACAAATCTGTAAATAGTTCTTGTTTAACCCCTGTAAATATTGGTAACCATTGTAAAGGTAGTAGTTATAGTTATGTTACATGTAATTCTATGTTAGACTATATTCTTGCTGATGAAATATTGTGTAACAGCTTTAGTGCTTGTGAAATCCTTGCTGAGGGCAGTATAGGGAACACGTCCGATCACTTACCTCTTGTAGCATCGCTAAAATACAGTGTAAAAATTCAAAAACTGAACATGAGTTAGACCAAAATGGCATAAAGCAGATAGAGTTATACTCGAAACTTATGCTAGAGAAATGGATGATGCATTCCACGAATTAGAAACTCCAAAGTTTACCGATATTGACAATATTAATCAATTTTACAATTCCCTAGTAAATGTTATATTAACGGTATCTGACAGGGTAATTCCAAAATCAAAATACAAGGCCCATACGAAACCATACTGGAATAATTCGGTGAAAGAAGCGCATAAAAAGAAAGATAATTGCGACGTGAATGGATACTGAAAGGGCGACCACGTGGATCAGAATACAATAGTTATAATGCGTATAAGCAAGCAAAAGATGAATTCCGCAGAATACAAAAGTCATCGTGTGAAAAGTTTCTAAACGATATTTACAGTGATATAGACCGAGCTGTGGAGTGTGATATAAGACTGTTCTGGCAACTCATTAAACGCCAAAAAACCAACACCCGAGGATATAGCAGAGGCATTTGGTGAATACTATCGAAATATATACACACCAAAACATAACTCGGAATTTGATAGTGACTTCCACGACAATATTTGTAATGATGTTGACGCCATCTTCTCAGAATGTACAAATGATCAGTGTCTTATACCAGGAGGCGATTTTACAACAGCGGAGCGGAGATATCAAACTGTATTAAATAGCTTAAACTACGGAAAGCCCCTGGTTGCGATAATATACAGAATGAGCATCTTATCTATGGCGATGAACAGTTGTGTAACAATATAACTTTGTTGTTTAATGGGATAGTTAAAGTTACTAGTAGTTGGTCATACAGATACACAAAGGCAATGGAAAAGATAAATCTAATCTGGACAATCACCGACCAATCTCTTTATTGGTAACCATCTTTAAACTCTTTGAAAAAGTATTGTATGATAGACTTATTAACAATTCAGTCATAAAACAGCCCTTCCCAAACTGTCAACAGCAAGGATTTCAGAAGCACTTAAGCTGTGTAACTGCCTCTTTTAATTTGAATGAAACGATATTCCATGCTATTGAAAGAGGTAGCAGAGTATTTACTGCTTTCTTAGATAGTCAGAAAGCCTTTGACACGGTATGGCGCAAAGGCATACTATATAAGCTATACCATTTAGGTGTAATAGGTAAGATCTGGTCTATTATCTATGATTGTCACCACAATACGTCTGGCTCTGTCGTTATAAATTCCACACGTTCAACATGGTTTGCTGTTGACCAAGGTATTAGACAAGGTGGTGTTTTGTCTACATTTCTATACTCTGTATTTATTAATGAACTGTTATGTATATTAGAGTCAAATCCCCACGCAGTATGTATAAATGTTATAAAGGCAGGTAACCCGGTCTCCAGTCTATGCTAGATATGGCTTACAAGTATTCTTGTTTTTGGAGATTTAAATTTAAATTTAACGCTAAAAATCGCATATAATGGTATTCAGCAAAAGCAAAGCAAACTCTAATGATAACTTTATGTTTTATTTGGGACCTAACAGTGTTGAATTATCTACCGAGTGCACACACATTGGAATCCTACTTAACTCGCAACTTAAAAGTATTAACCGTACTACTGAGATGTGTCGCAAAGGACGAAATGCTTACTTCGCTATCGCTCGTCAGAATTAAATCCTATTACAACAGTTGGACTATATAGAAAATTGTTATTCCTACTACTCTGTATGGGTGTGAAGTGTGGACTAACCTCAAACACATTAAATAAGTTTCAGCATTTTGTAGAAGCTATCACAGTATACTAGATCTGATATGGCAGAAAGTTTGTGCAGTCTATTTCCAATTACTGTTGAGATATCCAAACAAAAATGACTGTTCTTTGGGAAGTTATGTAATATGGACTGTTCATTACTATCAAAGAAGATATTTATAACCAGACTTTACGATTTTGTAATTGGTTCAACACCCACTCACCTAGGATTTATCCCCGATATATGTGAATTATTAAATAAATACATTCTAGTTTCACACTTGTATGAAATATATTACATCAGGAAGCTTCCCTTCACATACACATAGGAAAAAGCTGGTAAACTCCTCAATCAGAGATCACGAATTGTCGCTCCGATTAAACAGAATGGATAACGACACGGACTTCATCAGATTTAAATACCTACACAACGGTGCTCACTATGGACGCTTATGGTCATTGGCAGCTAATGGTTTCCAATTATCATTAGCAAACTACATTATGACATTATGGACACTGCCTCCCCTAACTAACAGAAAAATATGTGTTTGCTGTGTAACGCGGAGTTCAGGGACTGTCTGACACATGTTGTTCTATTTTGTTCCACACCCGAATTAGTATCCTTACGGCATAAGTTCTGGACTTCAGTCAATTACGTTAATGGTGATCTTTACGATATACTCATGTCTTACGAACCGAAAATTCTTATACAGGTTCTGATTGGCAGTGGTTTACATGTTTAAGTAACAGATGAACTTACTTTTGGGTTCTTGCGCTACGTAAGACTATGTTACCAGACCCACCAATCTTGCTTTATCCTAGCATAGACCGGAGACCATGACACATTTAAAACTATAATTACTTACTATGTAAAATATTATGTATATATGTTATGTACGTTAATATTGCTTTGCTTAGTTAGTTTTATTATGTAATATATGTTTTGAATTATCATATAATCACTATTGTAGTGGAATTAAATAAATGATGATGATGATGATGATGATGATGATGATCTTTACAAAGAAGAGCCGGTCTTATGCCCGAATGAAGTTATAGTGTGTTAGACACGTAACCTTCCCAAATAACTCTACAGTACGGACCTGATGAAAGTTTAATATTTAGCTAACGAAAAGAAATGTAGAAGATAGCTAGCTACCGAAAAGCTGACATAAGATAGATAGCAGCTGCCGTAAACTGTCAATGACAGATCTGGACACTAACTCATTAGCCAAGTGTTAACTTGTAACAGGTCTGTACTGTATATCCGTTTAAAAACTCCATTAAACATTCACATTTATGTCTCATATTTTTAGGTTTTCTTTTTAACGATGTCTTTAGTAAGGGATAACTAGATTATACATATGTAAAAAAAATCTTAGCTGCTTGAACCAAACATTCCACAGGAAATTGAAATTGAAACTTTGGACGTCATTCTGATGACCAAGAAAACCACTTCGAACAACAACTTTCATCAGGTCCGTACTGTAGAGTTATTAGGGAAGTGAAAATCTACAGGGATGTTAAACCATTCTGGAAATGCCGAGACGTCTTTTGTTGATATTTTTAGCAATTTCTTTTGTAAATAAGACGATATTTATAAAACTAACCAAACTGTATTTTTAATTACCATTTTAAGAGGAAAATTAATGTCTCTAAAAGTTTATGTAGGATTTTGAATTACAAAGATAATGTACGAAAAGACGGAGCTTTTGTATTGCCGGATATTTTTCAAGTTTTGATATAAACCCTCATTTAGTTCATATTCACAGTCATAGTCATCGTATACAATTACATGTTAGAGATGTCTTATAGGCAGTGTGTGGTAGTAATTCATACCCGTTTCGCTCTACAGCATACATTACAGCTTAGCAAGTTCGGGCTTTTGCAGCAAAATACCTTTAGACATTTAACCTCGACGTTTTTCACGGATGGCGGTTCTCAGTTTGTCTACCAAGTTCGCATGTGTGAACGTCCTACATAATAACACCTTCTTCGTCCCAAAACATTGTACCATCAACTTGTCAGCAGATGGTAGCGTCTGGAACGTCTTTGGCATCGGAAACTCAGGCCCTAGTCACCGATGGCTTTATTGTGTGACTCAAGATAATAAATTCAAGTCTCATCTACGGCCACCAGACGCACAAGAAAATCATCTTTTGACCAAGAACGCTCCAACAAAGCACTGTATATTGACCCCCTGGTTACCATTCGCTCATCGCTAAGGCCACGAGATTTGGGGACCAAACAGGTTGTTAGCTTGCGTATACCTAAATGATCATGTACGATTGCTAAAACTTTACCATGTGGAATTATAATGCATAAGCTATTTCTTCCACCTAAATTCTCCTATCAGAGTATACTAGGTCTCCAACTTTGTCACACTATCTTAGTCTGTGGCACCCAGGTATGTCCTTGTATTTTACCAATATATCCAATGCTTTACCGCGCAAGACTATGCGTTTCGAAAATGGCTTCAAATACATCGAACAATGTTGTTTACGAATCAGTAATCATTAAAATCGTGTATGAGAATATACAAATGCATGGTTAAAATTTGACATGACTGTACTGTATTTCGCATAGAACTTTTCAATGTCTTGTTGTTATTGTATATCGAAAACTTTCAAAAAATCAAACATTGGTCAAGACCTTATGGTTATACAATTAATCCTTTTTAAATGCACTTTGCTTTATGGCAAGCAAATAAGTTGCCAATAATTACCAGACTAGTAATCAGTTTATATTTCATATATAAAAAGCAACATGGCATTTTGTTTGTATTTTATACACAACTGAACAGGAGTGCATTGTATTAGACACATGTAAATAACCACTACGATAGCTCATCTGTTACAGTGCACATTTCGTAACTTTGAAAATAGGAAGCGAATGTTTTTTTTTTTTTTTTTTTTTTTTTTTTTTGTTTATTTAAATCACGGTTATACTTTCCGTAGTCTAAAAGATAACATGTAAAATGCCACTAGGAGTGATAAAGTCTCCAATAGCTAGTAATGACAAGATTGGATAAGAGTAAACCTAAATAAAGAAAATGAATTACTACAGGAGTATAAAGTCTTTCTTAATATTTTCTTATTTCATTGTTTACACAATGGTTGGTTTGCTTTGTAATATCCCATATGCTTGTTATCACATTTACAAATGGACGCTGATGTTACGCACGGCATGTACAAATCTATGTACTTTAATGGTATTATACTAAGTCCTAACTGTAGGTAACTGTTATGATTTTGATAAATAACTTACAGGGCAAAAAACCCAAAAAAACATAATATCTATCAATTAAAAATACAAATGTATTAATGAAAATATACAAGAAAAGTATCATAACTGCCATTCACGGATAAACTCAACAGACACCAGTGATTCACTAAAGATCTGCCTTTTTATACCTTCAATTGATAATGATATTTTTTCACAAAATTTTATTGATGATACCTTTATTAATATTGTTTTGATTTTTAAAATTCTTTCAGATTTTAAAAAATTTGAATTTTCATATTTTTCATACACTATGACTTTTAAAATTTATTTGAAATGACGTCATGAAAATTTATACTGAAATACGGGGTGTATCTGCAGGATTGCGCACGGAATTTCTGAGTGACGTATTTTCGAACTTGATGGTTTTCAGTCACTTTCTTTGGCCAAGTAATAGGGTTTGAATTATAATGATTTTTCACTCCAATCAAGATTTTAGGACTCAATAGTTCAATATCTTTTTCATGTTTCAAATGTAGCCATTGATAATAATTCCCTGACTCTGATCAGTCTGTGTTCTTGCATTTTCGAAGTACCATCATTGACTATTATTTTGGATAATAAGGCCTTAATCTTCTGCTGTTTGAAGCAATAATGTTTCTGAATATTATATATTTCTATCATAATTTTTATTCAACAGTGACTAGAAATATACAATAATCTGATTTATGATGTAATTTGTATAAAAATCATAAAATTAATATATTCACTATAACATCGAGAAGCACAAACACAACACTCCTAGTGTACGGCACAATAAAGTTAAATTTTGCAAATTTGCCAATCCTTGAGCAACATCGTCAAAAACCATGACATTATTTTTAATTTTGGTCATATTTTCGCATCAGATTACGTCTTTGAAATTTTATACCGAGAAATCAAGCAAGGGCACATATGTATTTCTTTACATTTTCAGGAAATTTAAATTCAGAACGTTTTATCAAAAACTTGTAGGACAAACTTATTTTTTCCCTATTTTTCAGAGCCTGAAAAAAGTGATTTCCTATTAATGGTAAAATCCCGACATTGTTTTTTACATTTTTGACGCTTTATAGGTAAAAAAGTAAAAAGCGGACCCTGGTGATAAGCCTCAAAAAGGTTTACAAGTATGGAACAAATCTGAAACTTGTAGGATAATATCCATTTGTACCACTTGGCCTTAACACAAATTGACGTTAACATATTATTATATCATTGCACAATGGGCTTTGCTGTCGTATTAAGGGATGAATACCGCTAAATGTTTGTGTAGAACTTTTTGAAAAATGTTTGTGCAAATGTGTACAGAGTCGGAATTGGACAATTTGAAATCCTGAATATTCCTCAATTAAAGTGCCTTTTTGCACACGGCGTTTTATGTTTTATTTGTAGCAAGAAACGTAATAAGCCGTATGTCGTGACAGCGCCGATTGTCATGAAAGCAATGATATATATATATATATCTATATATATATATATATATCTCAATGTTTCGTCCGCTGATTGTCGTGACAACAAAGGTATATATATCAATGTTTCAGTGCCGATTGTCGTGACAGCAATGGTATATATATATATCAATGTTTCAGTGCCGATTGTCGTGACAACAAAGGTATATATATCAATGTTTCAGTGCCGATTGTCGTGACAACAATGGTATATATATATATATATATATATATATATAATATATATTAATGTTTCAGTGCCGACTGTCGTGACAACAAAGGTATATATATCAATGTTTCAGCGCTGATTGTCGTGACAACAAAGGTATATATATCAATGTTTCAGTGCGATTGTCGTGACAGCAATGGTAATATATATATATCAATGTTTCAGTGCCGATTGTCGTGACAACAAAGGTATATATATATCAATGTTTCAGTGCCGATTGTCGTGACAACAAAGGTATATATATCAATGTTTCAGTGCTTGTCGTGACAACAATGGTATATATATATAATATATATATATATAATGTTTCAGTGCCGACTGTCGTGACAACAAAGGTATATATATCAATGTTTCAGTGCCGATTGTCGTGACAGCAATGGTATATATATATATATATATATATATATATATATATATCAATGTTTCAGCGCTGATTGTCGTGACAACAAAGGTATATATATCAATGTTTCAGTGCCGATTGTCGTGACAGCAATGGTATATTATATATATCAATGTTTCAGCGCTGATTGTCGTGACAACAAAGGTAATATATCAATGTTTCAGTGCCGATTGTCGTGACAGCAATGGTATATAATATATATTAGATATATATATATATATACCATTGCTGTCACGACAATCGGAACTGAAACATTGATACATATACCTTTGTTGTCACGACAATCGGCACTGAAACATTAATATATATATATATATATACCATTGTTGTCACGACAATCGACACTGAAACATTGATATATATACCTTTGTTGTCACGACAATCGGCACTGAAACATTGATATATATACCTTTGTTGTCACGACAATCGGCACTGAAACATTGATATATATATATATATATATATATCCATTGCTGTCACGACAATCGGCACTGAAACATTGATATATATACCTTTGTTGTCACGACAATCGGCACTGAAACATTGATATATATATATATATATACCATTGCTGTCACGACAATCGGCACTGAAACATTGATATATATACCTTTGTTGTCACGACAATCAGCGCTGAAACATTGATATATATTTATATACCATTGCTGTCACGACAATCGGCACTGAAACATTGATAAATATACCTTGTTGTCACGACAATCAGCGCTGAAACATTGATATATATATATATATATATATATTATATATATATATATATATATATATATATATACCATTGCTGTCACGACAATCGGCACTGAAACATTGATATATATACCTTTGTTGTCACGACAATCGGTACTGAAACATTAATATATATATATATATATACCATTGTTGTCACGACAATCGGCACTGAAACATTGATATATATACCTTTGTTGTCACGACAATCGGCACTGAAACATTGATATATATACCTTTGTTGTCACGACAATCGGCACTGAAACATTGATATATATACCTTTGTTGTCACGACAATCAGCGCTGAAACATTGATATATATATATATATATATCAATGTTTCAGTGCCGATTGTCGTGACAGCAATGGTATATATATATATATATCAATGTTTCAGTGCCGATTGTCGTGACAACAAAGGTATATATATCATGTTTCAGTGCCGATTGTCGTGACAGCAATGGTATATATATATATATCAATGTTTCAGTGCTGATTGTCGTGACAACAAAGGTATATATATCATGTTTCAGTGCTGATTGTCGTGACAGCAATGGTTATATATATATATATATATATATCAATGTTTCAGCGCTGATTGTCGTGACAACAAAGGTATATATATCAATGTTTCAGTGCCGATTGTCGTGACTGCAATGGTATATATATATATCAATGTTTCAGTGCCGATTGTCGTGACAACAAAGGTATATATATCAATGTTTCAGTGCCGATTGTCGTAACAACAAAGGTATATATATCAATGTTTCAGTGCCGATTGTCGTGACAACAATGGTATATATATAATATATCAATGTTTCAGCGCTGATTGTCGTGACAACAAGGTATATATATCAATGTTTCAGTGCCGATTGTCGTGACAGCAATGGTATATATATATATTGTCGATGTTTCAGTGCCGATTGTCGTGACAACAAAGGTATATATATCAATGTTTCAGTGCCGATTGTCGTGACAACAAAGGTATATATCAAGTTTCAGTGCCGATGTCGTGACAACAATAAGTATATATATATATATTAATGTTTCAGTGCCGATTGTCGTGAAACAAAGATATATATATCAATTTTCAGTTCCGATTGTCGTGACAGCAATGGTATATATATATATATATATATATATATATATATCAATGTTTCAGCGCTGATTGTCGTGACAACAAAGGTATATATATCAATGTTTCAGTGCCGATTGTCGGACAGCAATGGTATATATATATATATCAATGTTTCAGCGCTGATTGTCGTGACAACAAAGGATATATATCAATGTTTCAGTGCCGATTGTCGTGACAGCAATGGTATATATATATATATATCAATGTTTCAGTGCCGATTGTCGTTA